>JAAAXO010000153.1:54501-499032 GCA_011799875.1 Thinopyrum elongatum | reverse complement strand
GAGTGCAGGAAGCCTTGGACGAAATATACAAGATGCCACTTCATAAATTTCGTCCAGAGGCTATTATAGGTGCTGTGTCACCTTATTATTGGGCCAGGCCCATGTAATTTCGAAATACTTGAGTATAGGCTGTTTTTAGAGTCCGTATGTGTGGGGAAACAAGAGATAGGGTTGGTTTCGGACCCCTCCTTCAAGGGCCACGAAATCCCCCCCCCCTCTTCCTCCATATATACAGCCCTTAGGGCACCGTTTAGACTTTGGGGTTTTGTTTAGATTAAAAGTTCGCCATAGCTGCAACTTCACGTACTTCGTTTGTGTTCAACGACCAGACCAAGACGTCATAGAACCCCACCTTGATCAATAAAGCTTTCATCTTATATTCGCAATATCCAGATTGCAAATCTTAGTTTCTTGCTTGTTCTTCATTTGCTTGCAGGAGATAGACCCTCGTGGTCAGGTTGATTGTGCTCCGGCGTGGTCAATAACCTCTCGGAGTTGGTTTAGCGATTGCTAAGGCGCGACGTCCTCGCACGTTTGTAGTCGGATCGTCAAAGTCTACTCCACCAAAAACGATAGCTATCATCTCATCGAAAGATCGGGACACCCTCGCCTCTATCAAGTGGTATCAGATTTCTAGGTTGCTCGGTGAGATTTTACAGTTTTTCGTAGTTTAGATCGAGTCTGTTCTTCATACCTACAGTCCACGAAAAAGCCAAAAAAAAATTTTAGGGTTAGTTCATCATATCCAAACCAATCTGAGCCTTTGCATAATCTTTTTAGGGTTTTTGCTTTGTTGAATTTGCGGTTGCATCGTCGTGTCTAGTTGCTGGTCTTAGCCTCTAGTCCTTTAGAGTTTCGAGTTCTGTCACACTTTGTCATGCCACCGCCACACCATATACCATCACCGCTGCCATATTCTACAACCATATATCCACCACCAATCCGAGTTCTTTTCATATTAGGTTTGTTTTCGAGACCCATCTATTTTCCGATTCGTGTTTCCTTGCCTGAGTAGGATTCGAAAAAAAAAAATTATTTCGGCAGTCTGGAGACCCCCGGGCAGTTTTTGGGCCAAAATTTCGGCAGTCAAAAATATTTTTTCCCTATCCTATTTTTAGGTCCCAGGGAGCGTTTTGAGACACTCGCCATCATAGTGATTTTTTGTCGCACTTTTTCGTCGTCGCTGCCCTGATTTCCGAAAAAAAAATTGTCAAAAAAAATTTCGTGCCAATCCTGATAGTTTGACTTGGGAAGAATTTTGAGACACTCGCCATTATAGTGATTTTTTGCAAAAAAAAAAGGAGCGCAAAAAAAAGCACGTGAAAAAAAAATGAAAAATTTTTTTTTAGAGTGTGCTCTTTCCTTGTTTATGTGCCGCGCCGTGATTTTGATAGTGTTCTAGGCTCGCGTCTCTAGTACGGTCTAGCCTAGGACCAGCACAGTACCGTCGTTGAGCGTTTATTCAACTTTGCATCTCTGAATTGATTATTGCTGACATTTTTGCTACCATATCATAAGCCTTCCCAGCTCCACATACATCTACGTCGTGCATTTGACACCACCTGGCAATCGCTCTGTCCAATCTTTGAGAGTTTTGACTACAACGGTGGCCGATCGCCACCTGCTGCTCGGTAAGAACTGGTAAGCATTTGAGATTCGCTTGACGGATTTGTGATACACCACCACCACCACTTCCTAGTAGTCTGTAGGATCATATTCTTGTGTGTTTCTATTGCTGCTAACCATGGCAGGATCACAAGCCGATGAGACTAATTGGGAGAACATGACGAACAAACAGCTACATGATAAATTTCAGCAAATGATGAGTGGACAGGTGCAGGATGTTCTAAACAGATTTGAAGAGGCTATGGAGAAGATAGATGGAATTGAGAAGACGTTCGAAACAAAGCTCGATGACAAGTTTAATGAATTGCTCGCGCGTCTTCCACAACCACCGCCGGCTGCACCTGTCGCACCCCTACAACAACAACAACGTCGCCTTCCAAATCAAGTGGGACGAGCACAGCGCGTTCCCCTTGAGCCTGGTCAAACTTCTGGTGCCGCTGCACCTACTGTTGATGCTTCTATGGCTCCTGCTGCCGCTGAGGAGGACGATTATGCGGGCGATTACGAGGATGAGGTTGATCAAAATCAGAACTACGTACCAACACCAGGTCGTCCACATGCCAATAATCGCAATGGTAGGGCTGCATTACCAGCTCAGGTACGAGATCATGACCATCTTCCTAAACTGAAATTGAATATTCCACCATTTGAGGGTAGATATGTTCCTGATATATATCTTACTTGGGAGTTAGAAACTGAACAACGTTTTACATGTTTACAATATCCCGAGGAGAGACGTGTTGCTGCTGCTGTTTGTGCTTTTACTAGTTTTGCATGTGTATGGTGGTCTGAACATTGTAGATTATATCCTATTCCAACTACTTGGGCTGCTTTGAAAACTGCTATGCGTACTCGTTGGGTTCCACCATATTATCAACGTGAATTACTTCAAAAATTGCAGCGCTTAAGACAAGGAAAAATTCTGTAGAAGAATATTATCAGGAATTACAAACTGGCATGATTAGATGTGGTATTGTTGAGGAGAATGAAGCTATGCTTGCACGTTTTATGGGTGGATTAAATAGAGAGATTCAGACCATCCTAGAGTATAAGGAGTATAATAATATCACTCATTTATTCCATCTTGCTTGTAAAGCTGAACGTGAAGTGCAGGATCGACAGGCATTGGCGCGGACTATCTTTTCTGCAGGTCGACCTTCATCGTGGACACCGCGTGCATCCTCTACTTCCACACATTCAAGAGTTTGCTCCTCCCTTGTTTACGTGCAGCGCCGTGATTTTTGTTAGTGTTCTAGGCTCGCGTCTCTAGCACGGTCTAGCCTAGGACCAGCACAGTACCGTCGTTGAGAGTTTATTCAACATTGCATCTCTGAATTGATTATTGCTGACCCTTTTTGCTACCATATCATAAGCCTTCCCAGCTCCACATACATCTACATCGTGCGTTTGACACCACCTGGCAATCGCTCTGTCCAAGCTCTGAGAGTTTTGACTACAAAGGTTGCCGATCACCACCTGCTGCTGGGTAAGAACTGGTAAGAATTTGAGATTTGCTTGACGGATTTGTGACACCACACCACACCACCTCCACTTTCTAGTAGTCTGTAGGATCATATTCTCGTGTGTTTCTATTGCTGCTAACCATGGCAGGATCACAAGCCGACGAGATTGACTGGGAGAACATGACGAACAAGGAGTTGCATGATAAATTTCAGCAAATGATGAGTGGCCAGGTGGGAGATGTGCTAAACAGATTTGAAGAGGCCATGGAGAAGATAGATGGCATGGAGAAGTCGTTCGAGACAAAGCTGGATAACAAGTTTAATGAATTGCTCACGCGTCTTCCCCAACCACCACCGGCTGCACCTGTCGCACCTCTGCAACGACAACAACAACGCCCCCTTCCAAATCAGTTCGGACGAGCGAAGCGTGTTCCTCTTGAGGATGGCCAAACTTCTGGTGCTGCTGTACCTACAGTTGATGCTTCTTTGGCTTCTGCTCCTGCTGCTGCTGGTGCCGAGGAGGAGGATGATTACGCGGGCGATTATGAGGATGAGGTTGATCAAAATCATAACTACGTGCAACCACCAGCACCAGGTCGTCCACATGCAAATAATCGCAATGGTAGGTCTGCACCACCACTTCAGGTACGAGATCATGACCATCTTCCTAAATTAAAATTGAATATTCCACCATTCGAGGGTAGATATGTTCCTGATATATATCTTACTTGGGAGTTAGAAACTGAACAACGTTTTACATGTTTACAATATCCCGCGGAACGACGTGTTGCTGCTGCTGTTTGTGCTTTCACTAGTTTTGCATGTGTATGGTGGTCTGAACATTGTAGATTATATCCTATTCCAGCTACGTGGGCTGCTTTGAAAACTGCTATGCGTACTCGTTGGGTTCCACCATATTATCAACGTGAATTACTTCAAAAATTGCAGCGCTTAAGACAAGGAAAAAATTCTGTAGAAGAATATTATCAGGAATTACAAACTGGCATGATTAGATGTGGTATTGTTGAGGAGAATGAAGCTATGCTTGCATGTTTCATGGGTGGATTAAATAGAGAGATTCAGACCATTCTAGAGTATAAGGAGTATAATAATATCACTCGTTTATTCCATCTTGCTTGTAAAGCTGAACGTGAAGTGCAGGATCGACAGGCATTGGCGCGAACTAATTTTTCTGCAGGTCGATCTTCATCATGGACACCGTGTGCCTCCTCTACTCCCACACGTCCTACTGCGGCACCACTGACTTCAGCCGCCAATTCCAACCGAGATACAAGAAAACAGGCACCACCACCACCATCTGCCAAGAGTACACCTTCTGGGCCTGCCCAGAGCTCTTCTTCATCTATGGCATCAACAGGGCACACACATGATATTATTTGTCGTCGTTGTAAGGGAAGAGGTCATTATGCGAGAGAATGCCAATCTCCGCGTGTTATGATTGCTACTGAGGATGTTGGGTATGAGTCCGCTAGTGATTATGATGAGGAGACTTTGGCTCTTATTACAAGTGAAGAACACGGTGGAGATGATTCTGATCATGAGACGCAATACATGGCTCCTGAAGACGCTGACAGGTATGAATGTTTAGTTGCTCAACGTGTTTTGAGTGTGCAGGTCACACAAGCTGAGCAAAATCAGAGGCATAATTTGTTCCATACAAAGGGAGTTGTGATGAGGACATCAATACCATTGTTACACCGACAACCCCTGCTTCTATACATACTGGACCAATTACTAGAGCTCGCGCACGCCAATTAAAATATCAGGTACTTTCGTTTCTTGGTAATGATTCTAAAGTTCATGAGAATATGATGCTGCCTAAATTGGATACATTTGTTTTGCTTACAAATGAAGGGCCTATGATAGAGGCGAGGGTGTCCCGATCTTTCTATGAGATGATAGCTATCGTTTTTGGTGGAGTAGACTTTGACGATCCGACTACGAACGTGCGAGGACGTCGCGCCTTAGCAATCGCTAAACCAACTCCGAGAGGTTATTGACCACGCCGAAGCACAATCAACCTGACCACGAGGGTCTATCTCCTGCAAGCAAACGAAGAACAAGCAAGAAACTAAGATTTGCAATCTGGATATTGCGAATATAAGATGAAAGCTTTATTGATCAAGGTGGGGTTCTGTGACGTCTTGGTCTGGTCGTTGAACACAAACGAAGTACGCGAAGTTGCAGCTATGGCGAACTTTTAATCTAAACAAAACCCAAAGTCTAAACAGTGCCCTAAGGGTTGTATATATGGAGGAAGAGGAGGGGATTTCGTGGCCCTTGAAGGAGGGGTCCGAAACCAACCCTATCTCTTGTTTCCCCACACATACGGACTCTAAAAACAGCCTATACTCAAGTATTTCGAAATTACATGGGCCTGGCCCAATAATAAGGTGACGCAGCACCTATAATAGCCTCTGGACGAAATTTATGAAGTGACATCTTGTATATTTCGTCCAAGGCTTCCTGCACTCATTATGGTGGCTTCAAAGTCCTGAAATCATCACTTGTAACTCCGTTCTTGTTCCCCTTGTGCATGCCATCATCTCCATGCTTGAACTTGCTCCAAGGTTCCTCTTTCTTGTCCAAGCTAGGCCCTTCATTTGTAAGCAAAACAAATGTATCCAATTTAGGCAGCATCATATTCTCATGAACTTTAGAATCATTACCAAGAAACAAAAGTACCTGATATTTTAATTGACGTGCGCGAGCTCTAGTAATTGGTCCAGTATGTATAGAAGCAGGGGCTGTGGGTGTAACAATGGTATTGATGTCCTCATCAACCGTCGTTGAACGTTTATTCAACATTGCATCTCTGAATTGATTATTGCTGACCCTTTTTCATACCATATCATAAGCCTTCCCAGCTCCACATACATCTACATCGTGCGTTTGACACCACCTGGCAATCGCTCTGTCCAAGCTCTGAGAGTTTTGACTACAAAGGTTGCCGATCACCACCTGCTGCTGGGTAAGAACTGGTAAGAATTTGAGATTTGCTTGACGGATTTGTGACACCGCACCACACCACCACCACTTTCTAGTAGTCTGTAGGATCATATTCTTGTGTGTTTCTATTGCTGCTAACCATGGCAGGATCACAAGCCGACGAGATTGACTGGGAGAACATGACGAACAAGGAGTTGCATGATAAATTTCAGCAAATGATGAGTGGCCAGGTGGGAGATGTGCTAAACAGATTTGAAGAGGCCATGAAGAAGATAGATGGCATGGAGAAGTCGTTCGAGACAAAGCTGGATAACAAGTTTAATGAATTGCTCACGCGTCTTCCCCAACCACCACCGGCTGCACCTGTCGCACCTCTGCAACGACAACAACAACGCCCCCTTCCAAATCAGTTCGGACGAGCGAAGCGTGTTCCTCTTGAGGATGGCCAAACTTCTGGTGCTGCTGTACCTACTGTTTATGCTTCTTTGGCTCCTGCTCCTGCTGCTGCTGGTGCCGAGGAGGAGGATGATTACGCGGGCGATTATGAGGATGAGGTTGATCAAAATCATAACTACGTGCAACCACCAGCACCAGGTCGTCCACATGCAAATAATCGCAATGGTAGGTCTGCACCACCACTTCAGGTACGAGATCATGACCATCTTCCTAAATTAAAATTGAATATTCCACCATTCGAGGGTAGATATGTTCCTGATATATATCTTACTTGGGAGTTAGAAACTGAACAACGTTTTACATGTTTACAATATCCCGAGGAACGACGTGTTGCTGCTGCTGTTTGTGCTTTCACTAGTTTTGCATGTGTATGGTGGTCTGAACATTGTAGATTATATCCTATTCCAGCTACGTGGGCTGCTTTGAAAACTGCTATGCGTACTCGTTGGGTTCCACCATATTATCAATGTGAATTACTTCAAAAATTGCAGCGCTTAATACAAGGAAAAAATTCTGTAGAAGAATATTATCAGGAATTACAAACTGGCATGATTAGATGTGGTATTGTTGAGGAGAATGAAGCTATGCTTGCACGTTTCATGGGTGGATTAAATAGAGAGATTCAGACCATTCTAGAGTATAAGGAGTATAATAATATCACTCGTTTATTCCATCTTGCTTGTAAAGCTGAACGTGAAGTGCAGGATCGACAGGCATTGGCGCGAACTAATTTTTCTGTAGGTCGATCTTCATCATGGACACCGCGTGCCTCCTCTACTCCCACACGTCCAACTGCGGCACCACTGACTTCAGCCGCCAATTCCAACCGAGATATAAGAAAACAGGCACCACCACCACCATCTGCCAAGAGTACACCTTCTGGGCCTGCCCAGAGCTCTTCTTCATCTATGGCATCAACAGGGCACACACATGATATTATTTGTCGTCGTTGTAAGGGAAGAGGTCATTATGCGAGAGAATGCCAATCTCCGCGTGTTATGTTTGCTACTGAGGATGGTGGGTATGAGTCCGCTAGTGACTATGATGAGGAGACTTTGGCTCTTATTACAAGTGAAGAACACGGTGGAGATGATTCTGATCATGAGACGCAATACATGGCTCCTGAAGACGCTGACAGGTATGAATGTTTAGTTGCTCAACGTGTTTTGAGTGTGCAGGTCACACAAGCTGAGCAAAATCAGAGGCATAATTTGTTCCATACAAAGGGAGTTGTGAAGGAACGTTCTGTTCGCGTCATCATAGATGGAGGGAGCTGCAACAACTTGGCTAGCATGGAGATGGTGGAGAAGCTATCTCTCACCACAAGACCACATCCACATCCTTACTATATCCAATGGTTCAACAACAGCGGCAAGGTTAAGGTAACACGTACTGTTCGTGTGCATTTTAGTATCTCTACATATGCTGATTATCTTGATTGTGATGTGGTACCCATGCAAGCATGTTCATTATTACTTGGTAGACCATGGCAATTTGATAAAAATTCTGTACACCATGGTAGAAACAATCAGTATACTCTTGTTCATAAGGATAAACATATTACTTTGCTTCCTATGACTCCTGATTCTATTTTGAAAGATGATATTAATAGAGCTAGTAAAGCAAAGCAGGAGAAAAATAAGAGTGAAAATCAGATTGTGGTAAAAGAATTTGAGCAACAAATGAAGCCTAATAATAAACCATCTAGTGTTGCTTCTGAAATTAAATTGAAAAGTGCATGCTTACTTGCCACCAAATCTGATATTGATGAGCTAGATTTCAGCAATTCTGTTTGCTATGCTTTTGTGTGCAAAGAGGCGTTATTTTCATTCGAGGACGTGCCTTCCTCTTTGCCTCCTGCGGTCACTAACATTTTGCAGGAGTTCGCTGACGTCTTTCCACAAGACGTGCCACCGGGATTACCACCTATTCGCGGGATTGAGCATCAGATTGACTTAATTCCCGGTGCTTCGTTGCCAAACCGTGCGCCATACCGTACCAATCCAGAGGAGACGAAGGAGATTATGCGTCAAGTACAGGAGCTGCTCGACAAAGGTTATATACGCGAATCTCTTAGTCCTTGTGCTGTTCCTATTATACTAGTGCCAAAAAAGGATGGTACGTCGCGTATGTGTGTTGATTGTAGAGGCATTATGATAGAGGCGAGGGTGTCCCGATCTTTCGATGAGATGATAGCTATCGTTTTTGGTGGAGTAGACTTTGACGATCCGACTACGAACGTGCGAGGACGTCGCGCCTTAGCAATCGCTAAACCAACTCCGAGAGGTTATTGACCACGCCGGAGCACAATCAACCTGACCACGAGGGTCTATCTCCTGCAAGCAAACGAAGAACAAGCAAGAAACTAAGATTTGCAATCTGGATATTGCGAATATAAGATGAAAGCTTTTTTGATCAAGGTGGGGTTCTGTGACGTCTTGGTCTGGTCGTTGAACACAAACGAAGTACGCGAAGTTGCAGCTATGGCGAACTTTTAATCTAAACAAAACCCAAAGTCTAAACGGTGCCCTAAGGGCTGTATATATGGAGGAAGAGGAGGGGATTTCGTGGCCCTTGAAGGAGGGGTCCGAAACCAACCCTATCTCTTGTTTCCCCACACATACGGACTCTAAAAACAGCCTATACTCAAGTATTTCGAAATTACATGGGCCTGGCCCAATAATAAGGTGACGCAGCACCTATAATAGCCTCTGGACGAAATTTATGAAGTGACATCTTGTATATTTCGTCCAAGGCTTCCTGCACTCATTATGGTGGCTTCAAAGTCCTGAAATCATCACTTGTAACTCCGTTCTTGTTCCCCTTGTGCATGCCATCATCTCCATGCTTGAACTTGCTTCAAGGTTCCTCTTTCTTGTCCAAGCTAGGCCCTTCATTTGTAAGCAAAACAAATGTATCCAATTTAGGCAGCATCATATTCTCATGAACTTTAGAATCATTACCAAGAAACGAAAGTACCTGATATTTTAATTGACGTGCGCGAGCTCTAGTAATTGGTCCAGTATGTATAGAAGCAGGGGCTGTGGGTGTAACAATGGTATTGATGTCCTCATCACCACGTTGAGACACAAAGAACCCGAGAAGCTTGCCGGAGGGAACTCCAAACACGCACTTCTCGGGGTTGAGCTTCAGGTTGATCTTGCGTAGATTTACAAAAGTTTCTTCTAGATCTTGAACCAAAGTAGCCCTGTCCTTGCTTTTGACCACTATATCATCCATATAGGCTTCCACATTTCTGTGCAGCTGAGGCTCAAAAGCAATCTGGACGGCTCTTGCAAATGTTGAACCAGCATTTTTCAAACCAAATGGCATACGTACGAAACAGTATGTGCCACAGGGTGTGATAAATGCGGTCTTTTCCTCATCTTCCTCAGCCATGAAGATTTGATGATACCCTGAATATGCGTCAAGAAATGAAAGCAAATCACATCCTGCCGTGGAGTCAACAATCTGGTCTATGCGGGGCAAAGGAAATGGGTCTTTGGGACAAGCTTTATTGACATCAGTGAAATCAATACAAAGCCTCCATTTTCCATTCGCTTTGCGCACGACAACAGGATTGGCCAACCACGTAGGATGGAGCACTCCTCTGACGAGGCCTGCTGCTTCCAACTTCTTGATTTCTTCCGCAATAAACTCTTGCCGCTCCACAGCTTGCTTTCTGGCTTTCTGCTTGACAGGCCTCGCGTGGGGACAAACGGCAAGGTGGTGCTCAATTACTTTCCTGGGAACACCGGGGATGTCGGACGGTTGCCATGCAAACACGTCGACATTCGCCCGCAGGAAAGCAACGAGCGCGCTTTCCTATTTGTTGTCAAGTGTGGCACTGATGGTGAAGGAACCACCAGTGCCGTCCTCCTTGGCGGGCACCTTCTTTGTCGCCGGCGGAGCGGCTTTGTTCTTCTTGCACTTGCCGGTGGAGCTCTCTGGTGCGTCCTCGACGGCAGCGCAGCACTCCGAAGAGGTGCGCTTGCTGGAGTGGGCACAGGAGCTCTTGCCGGACTTCCTCTTGTTCTCCCCCCCGGGAGCTTCAGCGGCAAGTGCCTTGGCGGCAGTTGCGGCAGCTGCTTCCTGGTAGATCTTGTCGGCGCAAATAAGTGCATCCTTCTTATCGCAGGGAACTATGATAACACTTACTGGGCCTGGCATCTTCAACACGTTGTAGGCATAATGAGAGGCTGCCATGAACTTGGCGAGCGCTGGACGGCCAAGTATCCCATTATAAGGCAATGGAATATCGGCAACGTCAAAGGTGACCTTCTCGGTCCGGTAGTTCAGCTCACCGCCAAATGTCACTGGCAGCGTGATCTTCCCTTTCGGCTTGCTCCTTCCTGGATTGACTCCTTGGAAAGTACCAGTTTCCTCAAGCTCGCCGTCAGGGATTTAAAGTTTCCGGAGCACAGCAGGCGAAATCAGATTCAAGCCGGCCCCACCGTCAACTAACATCTTCGTGACCTTGAGGTTGCGGATCGTTGGTGAAACCAACATCGGCAAGCACCCGACCGCCGTTGTGCGGTCAGGGTGGTCCTCAATGTCAAAGACGATAGGCGTGTCGGACCACTTCAGAAGCTTTCTGGCATCAACAAATGGTTCCGCCGCATTGATCTCTCGCGCCCACTGTTTAAGTTGGCGGTGAGAAGAATGCAACGAAGCACCACCGTCAACACACAAGACTTCTGCGGCTTTCTGAAATTCGTGCTCACTGGATTCTTCATCATCTAGATCATCATCATCATCATCTTTGTCGCGGCCATGAGGAGGCCTGTCTCTCTGCTGCTGCTTGGCCTTGCCGCGACGCCCTCCTCGGGCAGTGCGCTTCTTGCCGGACCCGCCAGCACCTTCTGGGGCCTTCTCCTTGTCGCGCCTCTCATACACAGCTTTCTGCTGTTCGACAAGCTGCTCGACTCATCGGCAGTTCTGGAGATCGTGTCCCTTGGTGCGGTGGATCTTGCAATATTGCTTGTCGGAGCCGTCCTGCTTGTCGGCAGCCGCCAAGGCCTGACAGTTGGCGCACGCGGCAATCTCCTTGCCGGAGCCCTCGACTTTGGCCTTGTAGGCGCTGCCGTTGCCGCTGGACTGTTCGACGGCAAGCACAGCTTTGCCCTTTTTCTTCCTGTTGTTCCGCCGCCGGCCCTTCTTTGCCGGGGCGGTACCTTCGCTGTCAGAGCTCCCCCCTGCGCCAACACCTTCACCGGGAAGTTTCCTTCCCTCTTCAGCACGCGCACACTTGTCGGCGAGAGCATATAGCTGGCCAATGTCTCTGACCTTGGTCATCGCCATTTCCTCCCGCATCTTGCGGTTACGCACGTTCTGATGGAACGCGCTAATAACCGCAGCAGGGTGAACATCTAGGATGTTGTACTGTACGCGACTGAACCTTTGAATGTATTTGCGCAGGGGCTCTCCTTCCTTCTGGGGGATGAGATGAAGATCACTCTCCTGGCCATGAGGTTGATGACTGCCAGTAAAGGCACCAACAAACTGATGGCACAGGTCCGCCCATGAAGAAATGGAGTTCTCCGGCAAGTGCATGAGCCATGAGACGACGTTGCGCTTTAACACGAGCGGGAAGTAGTTAGCAAGAATCTTGTCGTCTCGTCCCCCGGCAGGTTGCACCGCAATGGTGTAAATGCTGAGGAACTCCGACGGGTGTGTCTTGCCATCATACTTCTCCGGCACGTCAGGCTTGAAAGCCTTGCGGTTGGGCCACTGGACCTGCCGCAGCTCATGGGTGAACGCTGGACAACTTACCGCGTACGGCAAGTCGCCAGGATCCCCTGGCGCATGCATGTCAACAGCGGGCCCTGCGCGTCTGTCGGACTGACGATGCGCTTCTCTCCTTCGCTCGATAGTGGTACGAGCGTCTTCTCCTCTGCGTTCCTAAAGAACGAGGCGCTGGTCACGACGAGCTCGCGGGTCAGACGACGCCGTGGAATCATCGCCACGGGCGTCGTTTCGACGTGTCGGCGACCGAGGCCGTCTAGGCGGGGAGTGTACGGTTGTTGCCCCCTCGCCGTTCTTGTTGGTGACAGCATTGTCACCAGTTCTCTTGTCGGCCGCGCGCACCGGGTCGGCATCAGCGAAGCTGAGAAGGCTCTGAATGGTTGCCCTCCACTCGTCAAGCTTATCTGCTGGTGGAGGGAAGTTCAGGAGAAGCTGCGCACGCGCCAACGCTTCTGCTGGTGAGGGAGGTATCGAGTGGCGTGAGGACTGTGGGATGCTCTTACTCCTAACAGTGTTAGAAGGAGCATCTCCACGCCCAGGCGACCGTACCTCGACCCCGCCAACGTGTTGATGCGTATGGTGACCCCGCGCATCTCGAGATCGATGCGCAAGTTCATTATCCAGGGAGCGCCTGGCACCTGGGGCGTCAGGACGCTGCCTGTCACGGGCTTCTTGCGAAGGCCGCGGCGTCTGAACCGGCGCAGGCGTTCCAGAACGCGCAGCACCGTTTCTGGAGCTTGCAGGGCCAGCAGCAGCGAGCAGCGCTGCGTTCCCAGACCCAGCAGCGCCAAGATTGGCGTTGCTGGCCCGGTTTTGGACAGGTGGAGGTAATAGGAGCTCTCGCTCTCCAGTCCCCCCAGCAGCCGCAATCACGTCGGCACCCTCCTGCATGGGAGCAGGCGGGTGGGACGTAGATGCACCGATGGCCGAAGTCTTCTTTTTTGGAGCCATAAGGCGGAGGATGGCCCAAAAACTAACGCGCAAATCGCTAGATTAGGTTCACACAACCTCCTTACCCCTACCTGGCACGCCAAAGATGTCGGGGATGAATCCGCGATCACCTATGGGACCCAGGGAAGGACCCCTTTACGTTCGGCAGGGAGAGACGGTCGCACGAAGAGCAAATCTAGCGAAGAACACGACAGCACACGAGAGAGATTTTACCCAGGTTCGGGCCGCACGGATGCGTAAAACCCTACTCCTGCTTTTTGGTGTATTATCTGGATGATTGTTCTAGCTCCAGGAGCGCTACAGTACAGAGTAGCTGCGTACAATACTGGAGTTCTCCATCCCCCAGTTCCTCACCCCCCTCCACGTTGCCTATGGGCCTCCTTTTATACGCACAAAGGGGTCACCAACAGGTGGCAAACAGTAAAGGTAGAGGCGGAAAGTTGCTACAGTAAGGCCATTATTACTAGGATGACATGTCCTACCTACCACTGACGGCAGGGGACAAGGGCATTAAATGCCCATGCCTTAGCTGTCCAGATACATGTACCCGGACGTCTTGGACGTGGGAAAAGCCTATCCCACCTGCTCCTGCACCGCTAGCTACAGAGTACCGCCGTCTACACAGTGCCCTGCCACACACGCTTGGAAGGACCCAGAGCGCCACGCTGGCAGAGGCACCGGAGCAGCACAGTAGCACAGTGGTACAGTAACGCTTGCCGCGGCAAGACCTTGCCGCACCTGACAGCTTGCCGCAACCAATAGCTTGCCGCGCAAGGTAACTTGCCGGGGCAAGTACCTTGCCGCAGCTGCTATCTTGCCGCAGCCAATACCTTGCCGCAGCCAATGACTTGCCGGGGCAAGTACTCTGCTACAGCAAACCTCAGGCTGGGCCTCAACTGTCCCTCCCGGTAAGCTCCTCTTGCCGGGGCCTTGACTCTTGCTTTGTATACTTTGTTCTTGAATGGCTTAATAACCTTGAGCTTCTCTCTGGCTGTCCTCCCGTAAGCCTGGCCGCGGGATGCTGCTACTGCCCGTGCACAAGTACGGGGTACTAGGGTACCCCTATTCTAGTACACCGACAGGCAGCCCAGATTGGTTTTGGGCCACAGCTGCACAGAAACATTGAGGCTTATATGGATGATATTGTGGTCAAAACCAAAGACAGATCAACCCTTATCCAGGATTTGGAGGAGATATTTGCCAATTTGTGCAAGATCAACTTGAAGCTCAACCCGGAGAAGTGTGTATTTGGTGTTCCCTCCGGCAAGGTGCTCGGGTACTTTGTATCCCATCGGGGGATCGAAGCCAACCCCGATAAGATCCAAGCCATCGAAAGATCCAAGCACCAAAGACGGTCAAAGATGTAAGGCGTCTAACAGGGTGCATTGCCGCGCTAAGCAGATTCCTTTCCAAGTCTGCCGAGCGCGCCTTGCCGTTCTTCAAAATCTTGAAGAAGGCAGGGCCCATGAAGTGGACTCCAGAAGCAGATGCGGCTTTCCAAGAGTTGAAGGCCTACCTATCTTCTGTGCCCACCTTGGTTGCTCCCAAACCGCAAGAGCCGTTGCTATTATACTTGGCGGCAACCAATCAAGTGGTTAGTGCAGCCTTGGTGGCGCAGCGGGAAGTGGATGAAACAGAGAGTGAGCAAAGACCGGCAGAGTCAGATAGGGATAAGGATAGAGATAAGCACGGCAGAGAAGACAACCCCAAGGACACGGCAAGGAAGAAAGTGGTGCAGCGCCCAGTGTACTTCGTCAGTTCCCTGCTACAGGGGGCTAGATCAAGGTACTCTGGCGTGCAAAAGTTGATCTTTGGCCTCATCATGGCCTCAAGGAAACTGCGCCACTACTTCCAAGCCCATGAGATCATGGTTGTCACTCGCTTCCCGTTGCAAAGGATACTCCGGAACCTTGAGGCTACTGGCAGAATAGTGGAGTAGGCTTTGGAGTTATCCAGTTTTGGTTTGAAGTTTGGGAGCACATCAACAATCCAGAGCAGGGCATTGGCAGAGTTTATTGCAGAATGGACGACAACCCCTGACGAGGAAGTGCCAGAAATAGTTATCCCCGGCAAGGAGGCGCCCCAAGGATGGATCATGTATTTTGATGGTGCTTTTTCCCTACAAGGTGCAGGGGCTGGCGTGCTTCTCATCGCTCCCTCCAGGGAACACTTGAAGTACGTCATCCAGATGCATTTTGGCCGGGAAGAGGCAACCAACAATACAGTAGAGTATGAAGGGCTCCTTGCCGGGCTCAGGATTGCCGCAGAATTGGGAATCAAGAAGCTGATCCTGATCATTCGAGGAGACTCACAGCTTGTGGTGAGACAAGTCAACAAGGATTACCAAAGTCCATTGATGGAGGCATATGTTGAGGAAGTGAGAAGATTGGAGGAGCGCTTTGACGGGTTGCAAACAGTGCACATACCTCATGCGGAAAATAGCATAGCTGATCACCTGTCAAAGTGTGCTGCCCAAAAGCTTCTTGTGGAACCAGGAACTTTTGTTCTCCATCTTACTCAGCCCTCCGTATCCCCAGCAACAATGGCCCGGAAAGGAGAAAGCTGGACTCCGGTAAGCCTCTCCCGGTAGAGCTATCCGCTCCTGGCAGGGACCCTGCCGGAAACAACTCCTCACAACCTGCCGGACCCATGGTCCCTGTGAACAAGGAATGTGTCCCCACAGTTGAGGAGGTGCCGCTAGTCCTTGCTGCCGAGCCCCAGGCTCCAACTTGGGCAAGGCACATAGTTCTCTTTCTCCAAACCGGAGAACTCCCCAATGACCAAGATGAGGCTGAAAGAGTAGCCCGGAGGGCCAGTATGTACCAGTTTGTCGATGACACTCTGTACAGAAGGAGGCCCAATGGTGTGAAATTGAAGTTCATCTGCCGGGAAGAAGGGAAGGAACTGCTAGCTGAGATACACAAAGGCATGTGCGGCTCCCACATTGGATCGAGGGCGCTAGTTGGGAAAGCAATCCGGCAAGGATTCTATTGGCCCACAGCCCTCCAAGATGCGGTTGAGCTTGTCACCAAATGTGAAGCCTGTCAGTTCCATTCCAAGAAAATCCACCTGCCTGCCCAAGCTCTTCAGACAATCCCTTTATCATGGCCATTTTTGGTCTGGGGGCTCAATATCCTCGGCCCTTTCCCCCGAGCGATCGGGGGCTTTGAATTCTTGTTCGTTGCTGCCGTGAGAAAGGTGACTGCTCAATCAGCTATCAAGTTCTTGAAAGATTTGGTGTGTCGTTTTGGAATCCCGGCAAGGATCATTACCGACAACGGCACCCAATTCACGAGCCACGCCTTCATGCAATATGTTCATGCCCTCGGAAGCAAGATCTCGTTTGCTTCTGTCGCACATCCCAGAAGCAACGGGCAAGCTGAGAGGGCGAATGCTGAAGTGCTGCGGGGACTCAAAACAAGAACCTTTGATACGCTACAGAAGCACAGCAGGCGGTGGATCGATGAGCTGCCGGTAGTTCTATGGTCCCTCAGAACGACACCAAATTAAGCTACCGGGCAGACTCCTTTTTCCCTGGTCTATGGGGCGGAAGCAGTTATCCCCACAGAACTCATTTACGGGTCGCCTCGAGTGCTTGCCTACGACGAAGTAGCGCAAGATCAGCACCGGCGTGACAACGCTGTGCTACTCGAGGAGAACCATCTCCGAGCTGCTATGCGTGCTGCATGCTATCAGCAAGCCCTGCGTCGCTCTCATAGCCGCAGGGTTCATGCCCGGTGTTTTGAGGAAGGCGACCTCGTCCTTAGGCGCGTTCAGTCCACCAAGGGTACAAACAAGTTGACGCCGAAGTGGGAAGGCCCTTACCAGCTAGTACGAGTCACCAGACCTGGCGCAGTCCATCTGGAGACCGGAGATGGCATTCAATTGAAAAACTCATGGAATATTGAGCATCTCCGCAAGTTCTACCCGTAAGGCGCGGCTGTCGGGCCCTTCCCGGCAGCCACCCTTTTGTACAGGCCTTGCCTCAGTTGCCTGTAACCCCTTGTACAAAGCCAGGTGATGACCCTAAGTACCAGAGAAATAAACGAAGCGCTGGGGGGCCCCCGACCAAGTTGCATGCATGCATAAGCATTCCAAGAGCATTTGCAGAAGCATTTCATGAGCATTTGCAGAAGCATTTCATGAGCATTTGCATATGCATATAGATAGGATCACATCCTGCATCATTCTCATCTGCATAAAGCTGCAGGTTCCTGTCGAGAACTCGATTTTTGCAAGAAGATGGGGAGATGAACCAGCGCTGCAATCCCCGGCGAACCAAACAGATAAGTTCTACCTCCTGTCCATAAGTGTTCTGCAAGCTAAAACTTGTGCATAAGAAAACCCCGCCACTCTTCCAAACTTAGGTGCTCCCATCCCTGGCTCGAACGTTGCTTTGGCCTAGATGGTCGTAGTGGCCTTTGATGAAAAGAAGTTAGCAGGGGGCTGGTGATAGAGGAGGGGGTGTCCCGATCTTTCGATGAGATGATATCTATCGTTTTTGGTGGAGTAGACTTTGACGATCCGACTACGAACGTGCGAGGACGTCGCGCCTTAGCAATCGCTAAACCAACTCCGAGAGGTTATTGACCACGCCGGAGCACAATCAACCTGACCCCGAGGGTCTATCTCCTGCAAGCAAACGAAGAACAAGCAAGAAACTAAGATTTGCAATCTGGATATTGCGAATATAAGATGAAAGCTTTATTGATCGAGGTGGGGTTCTGTGACGTCTTGGTCTGGTCGTTGAACACAAACGAAGTACGCGAAGTTGCAGCTATGGCGAACTTTTAATCTAAACAAAACCCAAGGAAAAAGCTACTAGATGGATCTACTTATACAGGAGCAAGGGGTGGTGGCCAAGGAGGTGGCAGGACGTCCCAAGGCAGCCTAAAACTAACCCTAGGTCGTACAAGGCTCATGGGCCCAAGTGGAGGTGATGCAACACCTTTGGACTTGTAGTTTGACTCGGATTCTGTTGCAGCGTCAGATTGTTTCATCGAGAACTCAACGCTCCGGACGAATTTGAAGGTGAATCCAACTGGGTTGGAAAGAGCACGAAATCTACTTTCCAACAAAAAAAGAATCACCCAATTCGGAGTCCGTATGAAATAGTTCTTGGCGTTTTGAGTCAGGTATGTCTGTGCAGTCCGAATCTGAATCAGGAACGTGAGAGACTTGGACTCTATCTTCTCTTGGCCCAAAAGTGACGTGAGAGGACTTTTTGAACAGCACCTAAACATCTCTTTTCCCCTTATCTTCATATGTGGATTGTACAAATGTCCCATACACCTGCATTTAGACATGACACAAAAGTTTGTGAAGTATTTTTGTCCTGGATGACATAAATAAATTATTGCATAGTTTGCATTAGAAATCACCTCACAAATATACATGTATCCAATATTTTTGGTCGTATCCAAGGTAGTCATGTCCTCATCATCCTCCCCTTCTTGAAAACAAAGCCGTCCTCGGCGTTGCTTATGCTGAACTTTGTCATTACCTCTTATGATCAACTCAGATGATGTAGGCACTCTCGGTGGTGATGTGTCACATGGTGGAGATGATGTAGTCATCGCAACAACGGATGTGGTTGTCATAGTATGCCTAGTAGTTGAAGAAACATCTATATCAACACTTGGAATGTGCACCGTGCGCTTGTTCTCCTTGTGGGCAACACGTCGTTTTATTTCCTGTTCAGCTTTGCAAGCAAGACGAAACAAATGGTCCATAGGATAACACTCTTCATGAATTAGTATCTCTTGAATATCACGGTTTAATCCTCCCCAAAATCTATCCATAAAATCTTCTTCACTTTCTTCTAAAAATGAGTGCAACAAGGTAGTTCGTAAATCATCATAATATTTTGTTACGGTGTCACTACCTTGTTTTAAATGTTGTAGTTTTTTAATCATGCCATGAGTATAATGAACATCTACGAATCTTTCTCTCATGACATGTTTTAAACCATCCCAAGTAGTAGGTATATAATCAGGGTTTAACCGACAGTATTCACTCCACCAAACTAAAGCAAAGCTACTGAAAGTACTAACCGCGGCTTGAAATTTTCCACGCTCATCAAAATTATGGGAAGCAAATATAGCATTAATTTCGTACTCCCATTCAATATATAAATCAGGCCTAAAACGACCAGTAAATGGTGGCATGGAAACATTAACCTGATTATGTGCATTCTGATGTTGTTGCTCCTCTTGTGACGGTTGTTGTATTTTCTTAGGTGATGGCAAATCTCCCACGATCGATGAAGCCCAAGAACTAACAACTTCGAAACCTGCCATGATTAGTAGAAACAAAAAAAAATCGAGAATAATGTTCCTATGAACTACTAGGATGTGGTGGTAAAGCGCTCACAGTAAAGCAAATATCAATATCTTACAAGTTCTTACCATGCAGCAGGTGGTGACGAGCAACCAGCGGTGTCAAATAACTCCGAAGATTGAGTAAAGCGATTGCCAGGCGAATGTACGTATACACGGTGTAGAAATATGTGGAGCTGGGTTGGCTATATATGGTAGCAAAAGATTAGCAATAATCAATTCAGAGATGCAATGTTGAATAAACGCTCAACGACGATACTGTGCTGGTCCTAGGCTAGACCGGACTAGAGACGCGAGCCTAGAACACTAATGAGGTCACGGCGTAGCACAACTAGAATCAATAAAGGATATGAAGTAGCCCTGGACAGCAAGATATAAGTGAAGATCACAATGGAAGTAAAGATAATGATGAGAAACAACTACCAAGTAGCATATACTAACAATTCTTTCTCCAACTTTACTCTATAAAAGTTTGTGCCAATTTTATGATAATTTTTCTCAAGAAAGGCACTGACTCAAGCTTTCAAATGCAAAAATAATCACTCAATTCCGAGTTGATATGAGGAGTCAAAAAATTCTAAAACTGGCCTGAAAAACTGGAACAAGCTGTGTTCGCGAACTTCGGAGGGCAAAAAGACCTATTTAGAAGCCGATTTTGAGGTGTCAAATATTGAACTAGCTTCTAAAACTATTTAGATGCGGCTCGTCGCTAGCTTTAATTTGAGTACTCACGGAGCCAAAACAGACTTCGTATGAAAAAGATATGCCTGTTTTACTGAACACTGCGCAAAACAGATTCCAATCCGAATTCAGCTACGAGATTGAGTCTAGATAGATCCGAATTTTGTCTTTTTTTTCTTCTCTCTTTTTTTTCTCACACTTTTTCTTTTCTTTTTCTTTCTCTCTTTATTTCTCTGACTTTTTTTACCTTTTTTTTCTCTCTCTTTTTTTTCCTCTCTCCCTCTTTTCAAAACAAACTAGATAAGATGCAAATTGGATCAAGCAAAGATGTGAACGACCTCAACTATGATTATGACAATGAAAGGTGGGTAGCACGTGGTGGAAATTGACGGATGAGATGGTGGATAGCGGAAGGAATAATGATGCAGCGGTGGCGTGACTAATGTGAACAGAACTCGAAACTCTAAACGAACTAGACACTAAGACCAGCAACTCGACACGACGATGCAACCGATAATTCAACTATACAAGCACTGAAAAGAAAATTGCGAAGGCTCAGACTGGCTTGGACAAAGAATGAACAGATCTAACTTTTTTTTGTGGCTTTTTCTTTGGACAATAGGTAAGAAAATAAATCTAATCTAGGGATAGCTGGAAATTCTCACCGAGCAACCTGAAAAATGATACCACTTGATAGAGGAGGGGGTGTCCCGATCTTTCGATGAGATGATATCTATCGTTTTTGGTGGAGTAGACTTTGACGATCCGACTACGAATGTGCGAGGACGTCGCGCCTTAGCAATCGCTAAACCAACTCCGAGAGGTTATTGACCACGCCGGAGCACAATCAACCTGACCCCGAGGGTCTATCTCCTGCAAGCAAACGAAGAACAAGCAAGAAACTAAGATTTGCAATCTGGATATTGCGAATATAAGATGAAAGCTTTATTGATCGAGGTGGGGTTCTGTGACGTCTTGGTCTGGTCGTTGAACACAAACGAAGTACGCGAAGTTGCAGCTATGGCGAACTTTTAATCTAAACAAAACCCAAGGAAAAAGCTACTAGATGGATCTACTTATATAGGAGCAAGGGGTGGTGGCCAAGGAGGTGGCAGGACGTCCCAAGGCAGCCTAAAACTAACCCTAGGTCGTACAAGGCTCATGGGCCCAAGTGGAGGTGATGCAACACCTTTGGACCTGTAGTTTGACTCGGATTCTGTTGCAGCGTCAGATTGTTTCATCGAGAACTCAACGCTCCGGACGAATTTGAAGGTGAATCCAACTGGGTTGGAAAGAGCACGAAATCTACTTTCCAACAAAAAAAGAATCACCCAATTCGGAGTCCGTATGAAATAGTTCTTGGCGTTTTGAGTCAGGTATGTCTGTGCAGTCCGAATCTGAATCAGGAACGTGAGAGACTTGGACTCTATCTTCTCTTGGCCCAAAAGTGACGTGAGAGGACTTTTTGAACAGCACCTAAACATCTCTTTTCCCCTTATCTTCATATGTGGATTGTACAAATGTCCCATACACCTGCATTTAGACATGACACAAAAGTTTGTGAAGTATTTTTGTCCTGGATGACATAAATAAATTATTGCATAGTTTGCATTAGAAATCACCTCACAAATATACATGTATGCAATATTTTTGGTCGTATCCAAGGTAGTCATGTCCTCATCAGCTGGTCCCTATATTTCTTGCCGGTAGGCTCAGTTCCCAGGCAACGAAGAAAGGGTACCGGCAGGATAGCCTGCCGGGGAAAACTCGTTTATTTAAAATAAAGAGGCATTTCACCTCTGCATGGACATATACATGCACGAGTTCCCAGCAAGGTTCATCTTTTTCATTAATATGCTGGTCATACAAGTACAAACCTTACAGAACACAGACATGGACTCGAGAGATTACATTATTTGAACTAAAATTTGGCAAATGCCTACGAGTTTAAGATTGAAAAGAGATAAGTGCCCCGTGATGCCCTTTCTTGTCCCTCTCCTCCTAGGCACAACAGTATAAGGCGAGAAGGGCAAAAGGAGTGCCTCAGCAGAAGCCCGGCCCGTTCCCATCGGGCTCCAGGAGAGGTAGCCTGAAGGGGACGGGGGAGCACCGGGGAACGCATAGATGGAGAGCACGACGGAGGTGACCCACCAACCACCACCACCAAGGCCAGCAGGACACGGCAGGGCTAACGGAGCTGTAGTCCGAGAGGAAGCCTGCCGGGGTCCAGCTGGAAGACTGCTGGAGGAAGCCGGGCGGCACCATCCCCACCCCTGCATCCAACTCCCCGGCAAATCACCTTGCTGGGAAGTAGAGGCAGATGCAGATGATGGTGCTGCCGTCTGATGAAGATGGTGCGGGCGACGCTCAACCGGAGCCAGAGTCGTCATCGTCTTCATCGCCGTCACTGTCCTCCTCGTCGCTTTCGCTCGAGGAGGAGCTTTCGTCGTCGGTCGAGCTCTCCACGCAGCACCCTAAGCGAGCTCCTGAGCGCCCGAAGATCTTGACGGAGAGCAGGCCGCTCTCCATTAATTTGAACTGGAGAACATGCCCTTCCGAGAAACCGTGGGCACGAGCAAAGGTCTTCCAACCACGATGGAGGTAAATCACATGAGGAGCAGGGAAGTCGACATCAACCCACATGCCACCGTTCCCACAGCCCCTCATGTGCAACCTTAGAGCGCGCGGCTGTTCGAGCTCCAATTCCCGTGCAAATGGAGTAGGGAGGCGAAGATGGCCGCATGGGGATTTGTACAGCCTGATGATGAACTCTCGAGGCTGATCCCCAACGTGGCCGTCCATTGGAGGGAGGACCACCGGCGGGGGCGTGGCTAAGGCATCGTCCCGTCCCCCTCTTCCTCGAGCACTGCGGCGATCTCGGCCTCGCCCCCTCCCTCCTCCTCTCGCGGTGGGCTCCTCTATCACGGGATCAGGAGGAGGAGGGATGCGCTGTCGAGTAGAAGCCCTCGTCGCCACCATTGGAGTGCTGCCGCGCACTCATCCTCTCACCATGGCGAGTGGAGGAAGATTGCAAGAAGGGAGAAGAGGTGTGAGTGAAAATGCACTGCTCTTCCCCCCTTTTTATAGAAGGACGGAGCGGGGGGCTAGCCTTTTGCGCAGGAAACGGCCGCCCAGTTCCACCAATGCGGCCTCCCTGCACCTTCTGCGGCCCAAAGAATCAAGGCCGACCCTCTGCCCCAACCATCAACGCCTGGTTCTCAACCGTGGCACTCGTCCCCGCGCTCTCCGCATCCGCCACCTACCACGATCAATGCATGCGGAACACGTGGCAGGTGCGTGCGAGGCGGGGAGCAAGTGGGATGGCAGTTTCTGCCCCGTGATCGTGGGGCGTGGGCAATCCACGGGCCACAGTCCAAGTTTTCCGCAGCATTATGCACGACAAGCGGGAAAACCGGAAACTGGCCCAGAATCAAGATTAATGAAGAAGCAAAGAAGACTCCAAGAGATCAGCCTCTTCAGCACCACTGCCTGTGCACTTATTAGGACCTACCCCGACGACACCCGGCAGTGCGATCGGGGCAGGCCCGGGGGCTTCTGTCGGTGCAACAAACCCTGGGTCTGTTGCCCTGACTGTGCACAAGCACGAGAACAAGATTACAACACCAAGGCCATGTCAAGATACAAGAGACCAAGATCTTCGAAGAACCAGCAGGCAGATTAAGAAGGCCAAGACCAAGACAGAGAAGCGAGACACCACCAGGAGAAAAGCCTCCCTTGCCAGGCAGGCGGACCTGGCAAGGACAAGGGCTCCCCCAGAAGAAAGCATTCAAGATGTCCCGGCAGGGCCTGCCAGGACTCACGAGGGCAAAGACACCTCACCAAGCCATCTCACCACGACCCACGTCGTTGATCAATGCGGTGTCAAGCCGCAAAGTGACTAAGTGGCAGCCATTCGCCACATGGCAGCCTCTTTCTAAAGGAAATACCTACAGATGACACCCGTCCTATGACATGTCAAGCAAGCAGGCATGGAGCTGGCAAGACGAGCCTGGCAAGGCTTGTCGGGCAAGCAACGATGTAACGTTGAGCGGTGCATTTAATGCACTCTGTCAGCCTGCAGAATTTGGTATGATAGCACTGTTTGCTATCTTATCAGTGCATAATGACTGTTTTGCCACTGTGGTGACCCCTTAACCTATAAAAGGAGGCCCATGGCAACCGTAGCAAGGGTTGGAAAGTTGAACACCCCCACGCTCGTACGCGCGTAGGCACTGCCTCCCCAGGGCGAGCCTGTCGGGCAAGTGTACTATGCTCCACCACCACTTTTCCACCATCAATCCACCAAAGCAGGAGTAGGGTTTTACGCCTCACAGCGGCACGAACCTGGGTAAAATTGCCCGTGTGATCTCTGTCATGCTGCCCCATGTTCTTCTGCTCTTTGTGCAACGCGACATCCCCCCTGCCGAACCAGCAAGGGGCCCCTTGGCCCCATAGGTGGCCGTCGTTTCCCATGACAGGGACATGCACGCAAATCTTTGTATTCACCATGGTACAATATACAATCATTCACACAAGGGTGTATCTTCTGTACTTCAAGTTCCAATGGGCAAACAATTCTCTTTGCTTCGTTCGTGCTTTTGGGGAGCACATTATCTTCCGAAAGAATTTCTTTGAAAAGACCTAACAACTCTGTGAAGCCCTTGTTTGATAGACCGTTTGCTGCTTTAAATCTGAGAAGCGCTAGTGTGGCTCTCAACTTGGAATATTTCTTTTTGCATCCTGGATACAAATCTTTCTTGGAGTCTGCATCAATGGTTGGCAGATCCTTGTACCCAATCATATCTTTTTTGGGGCCCATGAAATCTGCAATCATAGCAGCAAAATCTGGCATATCAAGGTCGTCGTTGTCGCCTGCTTCGCTGTCTTGGTTTTCCAGTGGGGTTTTTGGCTTTCTGGTGTTCCATTGGTTGCTTGACGCCTTAGCCCCGATGTTAGATTCAACATCCATGTGACTCTGACCGGGGTTTGGCATCTCGTAGCCCTGGGTAAATTCATCGTTGACCTTCTCTTCACCGTGTCTGGTCCAACGTGTATATCCATCCATGAATCCCCAAGTGACTAAGTGGAACTCGACAACTGTAACTTTATGTGACTCCGTATTGCCACAACGACTGCATGGACACAGGATGTAATCCTAATTACCAATTCTCTTCTTTGTACTTTCAGCCAAATTCATGAACTCCGTCACGCCACTGATAAAATCTGAGCTTCTCTGATTCTTCATCCATTCAGATTGTTCCATCTGCACCACACGAAGGGTAATTAAAAACAAAACAACAACATTAATACACGGATTAACTGATGCCCAAAGATGCGTGCATAAATCACAAGATTTTTTTTCATAATTATTGAGGGCACTCCATATTGTTATCTAGCCGTGCGATGATAAAAATTAATGGCCAGTCAATTTACACACAGAGTACTACAGCACTACCCTTATGATTTGAATACCTTAATTAAGCCACTCAACAAAAAGAATACCATAATTAATTAGCCGCGCGGCGACCTCCACCCAGCAGACAGAGAAGCGTGATTCGGCGGCACGCCGAGACAGCAGGGTCAAGGAGCAAAACTTAGTGGGACTACCGCCTGAAGTTTGACCTCCACTATCCCGCCATCGACCGTGATGGATGTGCTCCAATCACACCGCTGTCAACCTCGATGGTTGAGTGCTACTTCTTGAGCTTGCGTTGGTTTTTCCCTTGAAGAGGAAAGGGTGATGCAGCAAAGTAGAGATAAGTATTTCCCTCAGTTTGAGAACCAAGGTATCATCTAGTAGGAGACAACGCAAAAATCACCGAATACCTGCACAAACAATCAAACAACTTGCACCCAACGCGATAAAGGGGTTGTCAATCCCTTCACGGTTATTTGCAAAAGTGAGATCTGATAGAGATAGATAAACAATAAAGTAAATATTTTTGGTATTTTTGTTTTATAGATCGGAAAGTAAAAGATTGCAAAATAGTAGATCGGAAACTTGTATGATGGAAAATAGAAGGTTATATGATGGAAAATAGTAGATTGGAAACTTATATGATGGAAAATAGACCCGGGGGCCATAGGTTTCACTAGAGGCTTCTCTCAAGATAGAAAATAATAAGGTGGGTGAACAAATTACTGCCGAGCAATTGATAGAAAAGCGCAAAGTTATGATGATATCTAAGGCAATGATCATGAATATAGGCATCACGTCCATGTCAAGTAGACCGAAACGACTCTGCATCTACTACTATTACTGCACACGTCGACCGCTATCCAGCATGCATCTAGAGTATTAAGTTCATAAAGAACAGAGTAATGCATTAAGTAAGATGACATGATGTAGAGGAATTAACTCAAGCAATATGATGAAAACCCCATCTTTTTATCCTTGATGGCAACAATACAATACGTGCCTTGCTGCCCCTACTGTCACTGGGAAAGGACACTTCAAGATTGAACCCAAAGCTAAGCACTTCTCCCATTGCAAGAAAAACCAATCTAGTTGGCCAAACCAAACCGATAGTTCGAACAGAATTACAAAGATATCAAATCATGCATATAAGAATTCAGAGAAGATTCAAATAATATTCATAGATAAGCTGATCATAAATGCACAATTCATCGGATCTCGGCAAACACATCGCAAAAAAGTATTACATCGAATAGATCTCCAAGAACATCGAGGAGAACATGGTATTGAGAATCAAAGAGAGAGAAGAAGCCATCTAGCTACTTGCTATGGACCCGTAGGTCTGTGGTAAACTACTCACACTTCATCGGAAGGGCAATGGTGTTGATGTAGAAGCCCTCCATGATCGAATCCCCCTCCGGCAGGGTGCCGGAAAAGGTCCCTAGATGGGATCTCACGGGTACAGAAGGTTGCGGCGGTGGAAAAGTCTTTTCGTGGATGCCCCTGTTGGTTTGGGGATATATGAGTATATATAGGCGAAAGAATTAGGTGAGGAGGTGCACAAGGGGCCCACAAGGGTGGGGGGCGCACCCTACCCCCTGGGCGCACCCTCCGTCCTTGTGGCTGCCTCATGCCTCCTCCGACTTCATCTCCAAGTCTCTTGGTTTCCTTCTAGTCCAAGAAAAATCATAGCGAAAGTTTTATTCCATTTGGACTCCGTTTGGTATTCCTTTTCTACGAAACTCAAAAACAAGGAAAAAATAGAAACTGGCATTGGGCTCTAGGTTAATAGGTTAGTCCCAAAAATAATATAAAATAGCATATTAATGCATATGAAACATCCAAAACAGATAATATAATAGCATGGAACAATAAAAAATTATAGATACTGATAGAGGCGAGGGTGTCCCGATCTTTCGATGAGATGATAGCTATCATTTTTGGTGGAGTAGACTTTGACGATCCGACTACGAACGTGCGAGGACGTCGCGCCTTAGCAATCGCTAAACCAACTCCGAGAGGTTATTGACCACGCCGGAGCACAATCAACCTGACCACGAGGGTCTATCTCCTGCAAGCAAACGAAGAACAAGCAAGAAACTAAGATTTGCAATCTGGATATTGCGACTATAAGATGAAAGCTTTATTGATCAAGGTGGGGTTCTGTGACATCTTGGTCTGGTCGTTGAACACAAACGAAGTACGCGAAGTTGCAGCTATGGCGAACTTTTAATCTAAACAAAACCCAAAGTCTAAACGGTGCCCTAAGGGCTGTATATATGGAGGAAGAGGAGGGGATTTCGTGGCCCTTGAAGGAGTGGTCCGAAACCAACCCTATCTCTTGTTTCCCCACACATACGGACTCTAAAAACAGCCTATACTCAAGTATTTCGAAATTACATGGGCCTGGCCCAATAATAAGGTGACGCGGCACCTATAATAGCCTCTGGACGAAATTTATGAAGTGACATCTTGTATATTTCGTCCAAGGCTTCCTGCACTCATTATGGTGGCTTCAAAGTCCTGAAATCATCACTTGTAACTCCGTTCTTGTTCCCCTTGTGCATGCCATCATCTCCATGCTTGAACTTGCTCCAAGGTTCCTCTTTCTTGTCCAAGCTAGGCCCTTCATTTGTAAGCAAAACAAATGTATCCAATTTAGGCAGCATCATATTCTCATGAACTTTAGAATCATTACCAAGAAACGAAAGTACCTGATATTTTAATTGGCGTGCACGAGCTCTAGTAATTGGTCCAGTATGTATAGAAGCAGGGGTTGTGGGTGTAACAATGGTATTGATGTCCTCATCAGATACGTTGGAGACGTATCCAGCATCCCCAAGCTTAATTCCTGCTCGTCCTCGAGTAGGTAAATGATAAAAATAGAATTTTTGATGTGGAATGCTACCTAACATATTTATCCATGAAATTTTCTTTATTGTGGCATGAATGTTCAGATCCATAAGATTCAAAACAAAAGTTTAATATTGACATAAAAACAATAATATTTCAAGCATACTAACAAGACAATTATGTCTTCTCAAAATAACATGACCAAAGAAAGCTTATCCCTACAAAATCATATAGTCTGGCATGCTCCATCTTCATCACACAAAATACTCAAATCATGCACAACCCCGATGACAAGCCAAGCAATTGTTTCATACTTTTGACGTTCTCAAACCTTTTCAACTTTCACGCAATACATGAGCGTGAGCCATGGACATAGCACTATAGGTGGAATAGAAGGTGGTTGTGGAGAAGACAAAAAGAGGGAGATAGTCTCACATCAACTAGGCGTATCAACGGGCTATGGAGATGCCCATCAATAGATATCAATGTGAGTGAGTGATAGAGGCGAGTGTGTCCCGATCTTTCGATGAGATGATAGC
This sequence comes from Thinopyrum elongatum, assembly GCA_011799875.1. Taxonomy (NCBI): domain Eukaryota; kingdom Viridiplantae; phylum Streptophyta; class Magnoliopsida; order Poales; family Poaceae; genus Thinopyrum; species Thinopyrum elongatum. The sequence goes on along the minus strand of JAAAXO010000153.1, from coordinate 469,994 downwards.
TATCGTTTTTGGTGGAGTAGACTTTGACGATCCGACTACGAACGTGCGAGGACGTCGCGCCTTAGCAATCGCTAAACCAACTCCGAGAGGTTATTGACCACGCCGGAGCACAATCAACCTGACCACGAGGGTCTATCTCCTGCAAGCAAACGAAGAACAAGCAAGAAACTAAGATTTGCAATCTGGATATTGCGAATATAAGATGAAAGCTTTATTGATCAAGGTGGGGTTCTGTGACGTCTTGGTCTGGTCGTTGAACACAAACGAAGTACGCGAAGTTGCAGCTATGGCGAACTTTTAATCTAAACAAAACCCAAAGTCTAAACGGTGCCCTAAGGGCTGTATATATGGAGGAAGAGGAGGGGATTTCGTGGCCCTGGAAGGAGGGGTCCGAAACCAACCCTATCTCTTGTTTCCCCACACATACGGACTCTAAAAACAGCCTATACTCAAGTATTTCGAAATTACATGGGCCTGGCCCAATAATAAGGTGACGCAGCACCTATAATAGCCTCTGGACGAAATTTATGAAGTGACATCTTGTATATTTCGTCCAAGGCTTCCTGCACTCATTATGGTGGCTTCAAAGTCCTGAAATCATCACTTGTAACTCCGTTCTTGTTCCCCTTGCGCATGCCATCATCTCCATGCTTGAACTTGCTCCAAGGTTCCTCATTCTTGTCCAAGCTAGGCCCTTCATTTGTAAGCAAAACAAATGTATCCAATTTAGGCAGCATCATATTCTCATGAACTTTAGAATCATTACCAAGAAACGAAAGTACCTGATATTTTAATTGACGTGCGCGAGCTCTAGTAATTGGTCCAGTATGTATAGAAGCAGGGGCTGTGGGTGTAACAATGGTATTGATGTCCTCATCAGAGGCTATTATAGGTGCTGTGTCACCTTATTATTGGGCCAAGCCCATGTAATTTCGAAATACTTGAGTATAGGCTGTTTTTAGAGTCCGTATGTGTGGGAAACAAGAGATAGGGTTGGTTTCGGACCCCTCCTTCAAGGGCCACGAAATCCCCCCCCCTCTTCCTCCATATATACAGCCCTTAGGGCACCGTATAGACTTTGGGTTTTGTTTAGATTAAAAGTTCACCATAGCTGCAACTTCGCGTACTTCGTTTGTGTTCAACGACCAGACCAAGACGTCATGATAGAGGCGAGGGTGTCCCGATCTTTCGATGAGATGATAGCTATCGTTTTTGGTGGAGTAGACTTTGACGATCCGACTACGAACGTGCGAGGACGTCGCACCTTAGCAATCGCTAAACCAACTCCTAGAGGTTATTGACCACGCCGGAGCACAATCAACCTGACCACGAGGGTCTATCTCCTGCAAGCAAACGAAGAACAAGCAAGAAACTAAGATTTGCAATCTGGATATTGCGAATATAAGATGAAAGCTTTATTGATCAAGGTGGGGTTCTGTGACGTCTTGGTCTGGTCGTTGAACACAAACGAAGTACGCGAAGTTGCAGCTATGGCGAACTTTTAATCTAAACAAAACCCAAAGTCTAAACGGTGCCCTAAGGGCTGTATATATGGAGGAAGAGGAGGGGATTTCGTGGCCCTTGAAGGAGGGGTCCGAAACCAACCCTATCTCTTGTTTCCCCACACATACGGACTCTAAAAACAGCCTATACTCAAGTATTTCGAAATTACATGGGCCTGGCCCAATAATAAGGTGACGCAGCACCTATAATAGCCTCTGGACGAAATTTATGAAGTGACATCTTGTATATTTCGTCCAAGGCTTCCTGCACTCATTATGGCGGCTTCAAAGTCCTGAAATCATCACTTGTAACTCCGTTCTTGTTCCCCTTGTGCATGCCATCATCTCCATGCTTGAACTTGCTCCAAGGTTCCTCTTTCTTGTCCAAGCTAGGCCCTTCATTTGTAAGCAAAACAAATGTATCCAATTTAGGCAGCATCATATTCTCATGAACTCTAGAATCATTACCAAGAAACGAAAGTACCTGATATTTTAATTGGCGTGCGCGAGCTCTAGTAATTGGTCCAGTATGTATAGAAGCAGGGGCTGTGGGTGTAACAATGGTATTGATGTCCTCATCAGTGAGTAGGGATTGCCATGCAACGGATGCACTAGAGCTATAAGTGTATGAAAGCTCAAAAAGAAAACTAAGTGGGTGTGCATCCAACTTGCTTGCTCATGAAGACCTAGGGCAATTTGAGGAAGCCCATCGTTGGAATATACAAGCCAAGTTCTATAATAAAAAATTCCCACTAGTATATGAAAGTGACAACATAGGAGACTCTCTATCATGAAGATCATGGTGCTACTATGAAGCACAAGTATGGAAAAAGGATAGTAACATTGCCCCTTCTCTCTTTTTCTCTCTTTTTTTTCTTTTTCTTTTTTTTTCTTTCTTCCCTTTTTTTCTTTCTCTTTTTTTTCTTTGGCTTCTTTGGCCTCTCTTTTTTTTAATTTCCTCACATGGGACAATGCTCTAATAATGAAGATCATCATACTTCTATTTACTTACAACTAAAAAAATTACAACTCGATACTAGAACAAAATATGACTCTATATGAATGCCTCCGGCGGTGTACTGGGATGTGCAATGAATCAAGAGTGACATGTATGAAAGAATTATGAACGGTGGCTTTGCCACAAATACGATGTCAACTACATGATCATGCAAAGCAATATGACAATGATGATGCATGTCATAGTAAACGGAACGGTGGAAACTTGCATGGCAATATATCTCGGAATGGCTATGAAAATGACATAATAGGTAGGTATGGTGGCTGTTTTGAGGAAGGTATATGGTGGGTGTATGGTACCGGTGAAAGTTGCGCGGTACAAGAGAGGCTAGCAATGACGGAAGGGTGAGAGTGCGTATAATCCATGGACTCAACATTAGTCATAAAGAACTCACATACTTATTGCAAAAATCTATTAGTCATCGAAACAAAGTACTAGCATGCTACGGGACTCACAAACCTTAACGCAAGTATTTCTCAAATTCACAATTACTCACTAGCATGACTCTAATATCACCATCTTTATATCACAAAACAATCATAAGGAATCAAACTTCTCATAGTATTCATTGCACTTTATATGAAAGTTTTTATTATATCCCTCTTGGATGCCTATCATATTAGGACTAAATTTATAACCAAAGCAAATTACCATGCTATTTAAAGACTCTCAAAATAATATAAGTGAAGCATGAGAGTTCAATAATTTCTACAAAATAAAGCCACCGCCGTGCTCTAAAAAGATATAAGTGAAGCACTAGAGCAAAATTGCCTAGCTCAAAAGATTTAAGTGAAGCACAAAGAGTATTCTAATAAATCACGATTCATGCGTGTCCCTCTCAAAAGGTGTTGATAGAGGCGAGGGTGTCCCGATCTTTCGATGAGATGGTAACTATCGATTTGGTGGAGCCGACTTTGACGATCCGACTACAAACGTGCACGACGTTGCGCCTTAGCAATCGCTAAACCAATCTCCTGAGGTTACTGACGATGCTGAAAGCACGATCAGCCTGACCACGAAGGTCTATTCCTGCACGCAATCGAAGAACAAGCAAGAATATGATAATGCAATCTGAATATTGCGAATATAGATGAAGTATTGATAATGGTGGGGATCCGAAAACGGTCTTGGTCTGATCGTTGGACACAAACGAAGTACACGAAGTTGCAATGGCTAACTTTTAACTAAACAAATCCCAAGGAAAAAGCTACTAGATGGATCTACTTATATAGGAGTAAGGGGTGGCGGCCAAGGAGGTGGGAGGACGTCCCAAGGCAGCCTAAAACTAACCCTAGGTCGTACAAGGCTCATGGGCCCAAGTGGAGGTGATGCAACACCTTTGGACTTGTAGTTTGACTCGGATTCTACTACAGCGTCAGATTGTTTCGTCGATAACTCATAGCTCCGGATGAATTTTAAGGTGAATCCAATTGGGTTGGAAAGAGCACGAAATCTACTTTCCAACAAAAAAAGAATCACCCAATTCGGAGTCCGTATGAAAAAGTTCTTGGCGTTTTGAGTCAGGTATGTCTGTGCAGTCCGAATCTGAATCCAGAACGTGAGAGACTTGGACTCTATCTTCTCTTGGCCCAAAAGTGACGTGAGAGGACTTTTTGAACAGCACCTAAACTTCTCGTTTTCCCTTATCTTCATATGTGAATTGTACAAATGTCCCATACACCTGCAATTAGACATGGCACAAAAGTTTGTGAAGTATTTTTGTCGTGGATGACACAAATAAATTATTGCATAGTTTGCATTAGAAATCACCTCACAAATATACATGTATGCAATATTTTTGGTCGTATCCAAGGTATTCATGTCCTCATCATCCTCCACTTCTTGAAAACAAAGCCGTCCTCGGCGTTGCTTAATCTGAAATGTGGCTAACAAAAGAGACAAGGTGTACATGTTGTATATGTATATGTCATCCATTTTTACTTCCCTTGATTTTTGCACATATGACACATGTATACATGAGTAACTTTCATAGTTCATAAAATGTAAAGCCAAAATATTATCACAAGTATTAGAAGACATGAAAATATTGCAACTCAATTTGCACATATAAGTGAAGCTCTTATTCATATCAAAGGATTGACAATGTTCATCATTAAACCATCCCAACATTGGTGAATAAACCTTACTTGCATCAAATTTACATGCTACTACATGCTTAAATAAGCAAACATGCAATAAGTCTTTTGACACAAAATCATCACCAAGATTAGAGGTCATATCAAAAGGATTAAACATTGTTTCTTTTGCATCAACAGTTAATTCATTGGGTGCACTCAAAATTGTTGATACTTCAACTCTTTGATCACATGACGCATTCATGACAGTAACTCGATTCTCTAAAATAGTTGGTGTGCTCAAATCAATAGGTAACACAACACATGATGTATTCAAGTTAACTAGGCATGCATCATTCTCATGTGAAAGTTGAAAATCTGTACCTTTGTCATTACCTCTTATGATCAACTCAGATGATGTAGGCACTCTTGGAGGTGATGTGTCACATGATGGAGATGATGTAGTCCTCGCAACAACGGATGTGGTTGTCATAGTACGCCTAGTAGTTGAAGAAACATCTGTATCAACACTTGGAATGTGCACCGTGCGCTTGTTCTCCTTGTGGCCAACACGTCGTTTTATTTCCTGTTCAGCTTTGCAAGCAAGACGAAACAAATGGTCCATAGGATAACACTCTTCATGAATTAGAATCTCTTGAATATCGCAGTTTAATCCTCCCCAAAATCTATCCACAAAATCTTCTTCACTTTCTTCTAAAAATGAGTGCAATAAGTTTGTAAATCATCATAGTATTTTGTTACCGTGTCAGTGCCTTGTTTTAAATGTTGTAATTTTTTAATCATGCCACGAGTATAATAAACATCAACGAATCTATCTCTCATGACAAGTTTTAAATCATCCCAAGTAGTAGGTATAAGATCAGGGTTTAACCGACAATATTCACTCCACCAAACTAAAGCAAAGCTACTAAAAGTACTAACCGCAGCTTGAAATTTTCCACGCTCATCAAAATTATGGGAAGCAAATATAGCATTTATTTCGTACTCCCATTCAATATATAAATCAGGCCTAAAACGACCAGTAAATGGTGGCATGGAAACTCTAACCTGATTATGTGCATTCTGATGTAATTGCTCCTCTTGTGGCGGTTGTTGTATTTTCTTAGGTGATGGTAAATCTCCCACGATCGATGAAGCCCAAGAACTAACAACTCCGGAACCTGCCATGATTAGTAGAAACAAAAAAAAAATCGAGAATAATGTTCCTATGAACTACTAGGATGTGGTGGTAAAGCGCTCACAGTAAAGCAAATATCAATATCTTACAAGTTCTTACCATGCAGCAGGTGGTGACGGGCAACCAGCGGTGTCAAATAACTCCGAAGATTGAGTAAAGCGATTGCCAGGTGAACGTATGTATACACGGTGTAGAAATATATGGAGCTGGGTTGGCTATATATGGTAGCAAAAGATTAGCAATAATCAATTCAGAGATGCAATGTTGAATAAACGCTCAACGACGATACTGTGCTGGTCCTAGGCTAGACCGGACTAGAGACGCGAGCCTAGAACACTAATGAGGTCACGGCGTAGCACAACTAGCATCAATAAAGGATATGAAGTAGCTCTGGATAGCAAGATATAAGTGAAGATCAAAATGGCAGTAAAGATAATGATGAGAAACAACTACCAAGTAGGATATACCAACAACTTTGTCTCCAACTTTCCTCTGGAAAAGTTTTTGCCAATTTTCTGATACTTTTTCTCAAGAATGGCACTGACGCAAGCTTTCAAACGCAAAAAGAATCACTAAATTCCGAGTTGATATGAGGAGTCAAAAAATTCTAAAACTGGCCTGAAAAACTGGAACAAGCTGTGTTCGCGAACTTCGGAGGGCAAAAAGACCTATTTAGAAGCCGATTTTGAGGTCTCAAATATTGAACTAGCTTCTGCAACTATTTAGATGCGGCTCGTCACTAGCTTTAATTTGAGTACTCACGGAGCCAAAACAGACTTCGTACGAAAAAGATATGCCTGTTTTACTGAACACTGCGCAAAACAGTTTCCAATCCGAATTCAGCTACGAGATTGAGTCTAGATAGATCCGAATTTTGTTTTTTTTTTCTGCTCTCTTTTTTTCCTCACACTTTTTTTCTTTTTCTTTCTCTCTTTTTTTTCTCTGACTTTTTTTTTACTTTTTTTTTTCTCTCTTTTTTTTCTCTCTCCCTCTTTCCAAAACAAACTAGATAAGATGTAGATTGGATCAAGCACAGATGTGAACGACCTCAACTATGATTATGACAATGAATGGTGGGTAGCACGATTTGGAAATTGATGGATGGGATGGTGGACAGCGGAAGGAATAACGATGCAGCGGCGGCGTGACTAATGTGAACAGAACTCGAAACTCTAAACGAACTAGACACTAAGACCAGCAACTGAACACGACGATGCAACCGATAATTCAATAATGCAAACAATGAAAAGAAAATTGCAAAGGCTCAGACTGGCTTGGACAAAGGATGAATAGATCTAACTTTTTTTTGTGGCTTTTTTTTTGGACAATAGGTAAGAAAATAAATCTAATCTAGGGAAAACTGGAAATTCTCACCGAGCAACCTGAAAACTGATACCACTTGATAGAGGCGAGGGTGTCCCGATCTTTCGATGAGATGGTAACTATCGATTTGGTGGAGCCGACTTTGACGATCCGACTACAAACGTGCACGACGTTGCGCCTTAGCAATCGCTAAACCAATCTCCTGAGGTTACTGACGATGCTGGAAGCACGATCAGCCTGACCACGAAGGTCTATTCCTGCACGCAATCGAAGAACAAGCAAGAATATGATAATGCAATCTGAATATTGCGAATATAGATGAAGTATTGATAATGGTGGGGATCCGAAAGCGGTCTTGGTCTGGTCGTTGGACACAAACGAAGTACACGAAGTTGCAATGGCTAACTTTTAACTAAACAAATACCAAGGAAAAAGCTACTAGATGGATCTACTTATATAGGAGCAAGGGGTGGTGGCCAAGGAGGTGGGAGGACGTCCCAAGGCAGCCTAAAACTAACCCTAGGTCGTACAAGGCTCATGGGCCCAAGTGGAGGTGATGCAACACCTTTGGACTTGTAGTTTGACTCGGATTCTGTTGCAGCGTCAGATTGTTTCATCGAGAACTCAACGCTCCGGACGAATTTGAAGGTGAATCCAACTGGGTTGGAAAGAGCACGAAATCTACTTTCCAACAAAAAAAGAATCACCCAATTCGGAGTCCGTATGAAATAGTTCTTGGCGTTTTGAGTCAGGTATGTCTGTGCAGTCCGAATCTGAATCCAGAACGTGAGAGACTTGGACTCTATCTTCTCTTGGCCCAAAAGTGACTTGAGAGGACTTTTTGAACAGCACCTAAACATCTCTTTTCCCCTTATCTTCATATGTGGATTGTACAAATGTCCCATACACCTGCAATTAGACATGACACAAAAGTTTGTGAAGTATTTTTGTCCTGGATGACATAAATAAATTATTGCATAGTTTGCATTAGAAATCACCTCACAAATATACAAGTATGCAATATTTTTGGTCGTATCCAAGGTAGTCATGTCCTCATCATCCTCCCCTTCTTGAAAACAAAGCCGTCCTCGGCGTTGCTTAAGCTGAACTGTGGCTTTGTCATTACCTCTTATGATCAACTCAGATGATGTAGGCACTCTCGGTGGTGATGTGTCACATGGTGGAGATGATGTAGTCATCGCAACAACGGATGTGGTTGTCATAGTACGCCTAGTAGTTGAAGAAACATCTGTATCAACACTTGGAATGTGCACCGTGCGCTTGTTCTCCTTGTGGGCAACACGTCGTTTTATTTCCTGTTCAGCTTTGCAAGCAAGACGAAACAAATGGTCCATAGGATAACACTCTTCATGAATTAGTATCTCTTGAATATCACGGTTTAATCCTCCCCAAAATCTATCCATAAAATCTTCTTCACTTTCTTCTAAAAATGAGTGCAACAAGGTAGTTTGTAAATCATCATAATATTTTGTTACGGTGTCACTACCTTGTTTTAAATGTTGTAGTTTTTTAATCATGCCATGAGTATAATGAACATCTACGAATCTATCTCTCATGACATGTTTTAAACCATCCCAAGTAGTAGGTATATAATCAGGGTTTAACCGACAGTATTCACTCCACCAAACTAAAGCAAAGCTACTGAAAGTACTAACCGCGGCTTGAAATTTTCCACGCTCATCAAAATTATGGGAAGCAAATATAGCATTAATTTTGTACTCCCATTCAATATATAAATCAGGCCTAAAACGACCAGTAAATGGTGGCATGGAAACATTAACCTGATTATGTGCATTCTGATGTTGTTGCTCCTCTTGTGACGGTTGTTGTATTTTCTTAGGTGATGGCAAATCTCCCACGATCGATGAAGCCCAAGAACTAACAACTCCGGAACCTGCCATGATTAGTAGAAACAAAAAAATCGAGAATAATGTTCCTATGAACTACTAGGATGTGGTGGTAAAGCGCTCACAGTAAAGCAAATATCAATATCTTACAAGTTCTTACCATGCAGCAGGTGGTGACGGGCAACCAGCGGTGTCAAATAACTCCGAAGATTGAGTAAAGCGATTGCCAGGTGAACGTATGTATACACGGTGTAGAAATATATGGAGCTGGGTTGGCTATATATGGTAGCAAAAGATTAGCAATAATCAATTCAGAGATGCAATGTTGAATAAACGCTCAACGACGATACTGTGCTGGTCCTAGGCTAGACCGGACTAGAGACGCGAGCCTAGAACACTAATGAGGTCACGGCGTAGCACAACTAGCATCAATAAAGGATATGAAGTAGCTCTGGATAGCAAGATATAAGTGAAGATCACAATGGCAGTAAAGATAATGATGAGAAACAACTACCAAGTAGGATATACCAACAACTTTGTCTCCAACTTTCCTCTGGAAAAGTTTTTGCCAATTTTCTGATAATTTTTCTCAAGAATGGCACTGACGCAAGCTTTCAAACGCAAAAAGAATCACTAAATTCCGAGTTGATATGAGGAGTCAAAAAATTCTAAAACTGGCCTGAAAAACTGGAACAAGCTGTGTTCGCGAACTTCGGAGGGCAAAAAGACCTATTTAGAAGTCGATTTTGAGGTCTCAAATATTGAACTAGCTTCTGCAACTATTTAGATGCGGCTCGTCACTAACTTTAATTTGAGTACTCACGGAGCCAAAACAGACTTCGTACGAAAAAGATATGCCTGTTTTACTGAACACTGCACAAAACAGTTTCCAATCCGAATTCAGCTACGAGATTGAGTCTAGATAGATCCGAATTTTGTTTTTTTTTCTGCTCTCTTTTTTTCCTCACACTTTTTTTTTTCTTTCTCTCTTTTTTTTCTCTGACTTTTTTTTTTACTTTTTTTTCTCTCTTTTTTTTCTCTCTCCCTCTTTCCAAAACAAACTAGATAAGATGTAGATTGGATCAAGCACAGATGTGAACGACCTCAACTATGATTATGACAATGAATGGTGGGTAGCACGATTTGGAAATTGATGGATGGGATGGTGGACAGCGGAAGGAATAACGATGCAGCGGCGGCGTGACTAATGTGAACAGAACTCGAAACTCTAAACGAACTAGACACTAAGACCAGCAACTCGACACGACGATGTAACCGATAATTCAACTATGAGAAAATTGCAAAGGCTCAGACTGGCTTGGACAAAGGATGAATAGATCTAACTTTTTTTGTGGCTTTTTTTTGGACAATAGGTAAGAAAATAAATCTAATCTAGGGAAAACTGGAAATTCTCACCGAGCAACCTGAAACGGTGAGATGATAGAGGCGAGGGTGTCCCGATCTTTCGATGAGATGATAGCTATCGATTTGGTGGAGTCAACTTTGACGATCCGACTACAAACGTGCACGACGTTGCGCCTTAGCAATCGCTAAACCAATCTCCTGAGGTTACTGACGATACTGAAAGCACGATCAGCCTGACCACGAAGGTCTATTCCTGCACGCAATCGAAGAACAAGCAAGAATATGATAATGCAATCTGAATATTGCGAATATAGATGAAGTATTGATAGAGGTGGGGATCCGAAAGCGGTCTTGGTCTGGTCGTTGGACACAAACGAAGTACACGAAGTTGCAATGGCTAACTTTTAACTAAACAAATCCCAAGGAAAAAGCTACTAGATGGATCTACTTATATAGGAGTAAGGGGTGGCGGCCAAGGAGGTGGGAGGACGTCCCAAGGCAGCCTAAAACTAACCCTAGGTCGTACAAGGCTCATGGGCCCAAGTGGAGGTGATGCAACACCTTTGGACTTGTAGTTTGACTCGGATTCTGCTACAGCGTCAGATTGTTTCGTCCATAACTCATAGCTCCGGATGAATTTTAAGGTGAATCCAATTGGGTTGGAAAGAGCACGAAATCTACTTTCCAACAAAAAAAGAATCACCCAATTCGGAGTCCGTATGAAAAAGTTCTTGGCGTTTTGAGTCAGGTATGTCTGTGCAGTCCGAATCTGAATCCAGAACGTGAGAGACTTGGACTCTATCTTCTCTTGGCCCAAAAGTGACGTGAGAGGACTTTTTGAACAGCACCTAAACTTCTCGTTTTCCCTTATCTTCATATGTGAATTGTACAAATGTCCCATACACCTGCAATTAGACATGGCACAAAAGTTTGTGAAGTATTTTTGTCCTGGATGACACAAATAAATTATTGCATAGTTTGCATTAGAAATCACCTCACAAATATACATGTATGCAATATTTTTGGTCATATCCAAGGTATTCATGTCCTCATCAGGTGTGCACAGCAAGGATGATTGTGGTAAACTAAAAAGCAAAGACTCAATTTATACAAGACGCTCCAAGCAAAACACATATCATGTGGTGAATAAAAATATAGCCTCAAGTAAAGTTACCGATAGACGAAGACGAAAGAGGGGACGCCTTCTGGGGCATCCCCAAGCTTAGGCTCTTGGTTGTCCTTGAATATTACCTTGGGGTGCCTTGGGAATCCCCAAGCTTAGGCTTGTGCCACTCCTTATTCCATAGTCCATCAAATCCTTACCCAAAACTTGAAAACTTCACAACACAAAACTCAATAGAAAATCTCATAAGCTCCGTTAGTATAAGAAAATAAATCACCACTTTGGTACTGTTGTGAACTCATTATTTATTTATATTGGTGTAATATCTACTGTATTCCAACTTTTCCATGGTTCATACCCCCCGATACTACCCATAGATTCATCAAAATAAGCAAACAACACAAAGAAAATAGAATGTGTCAAAAACAGAATAGTCTGCGAAGATCCGAATTGTTCTAATACTTATGTAACTCCAAAAATTCTGAAAAATTAGGACAACAGAGGAAATTTGTATATCAATCTCGTATAACAAATTAAGGGTTTTTTAACGCTCCAGTGAATTATTAAAATTCTGAGACTGGACGAAAAAGCTTCTGTTTTTCAGCAAGATCAAATCAACTATCATCGTAAGCCATCCCAAAGGTCTTACTTGGCACAAACACTAATTAAACATAAAACCACATCTAACCAGAGGCTAGATGAATTATTTATTAGAAAACAGAACCAAAAAAACAAAAACAAAAATAAAATTGGGTTGCCTCCCAACAAGCGCTATTGTTTAACGCCCTTAGCTAGCCATAAAAACACGAATAGATCTTGGTATTGTCATCTTTGGTATGTAATCCATAAGTAGCTCTCATAATAGATTCATATGGCAATTTAATTTTCTTTCTAGGAAAGTGTTCCATGCCCTTCCTTAACGGAAATTGAAATCTAATGTTTCCTTCTTTCATATCAATAATTGCACCAATCGTTCTAAGGAAAGGTCTACCAAGAATAATAGGTCATGTAGGATTGCAATCTATATCAAGAACAATGAAATCTACAGGCACATAATTCCTATTTCCAACAATAAGAACATCATTATTCCTTCCCATAGGTTTCTTAATAGTGGAATCCGCGAGCTGCAAATTTAAAGAACAATCATCAAATTCACGGAAACCTAACACATCACATAAAGTTTTTGGAATCGTGGAAACACTAGCACCCAAATCACACAAAGCATAGCACTCATAATCTTTAATCTTAATCTTAATAGTAGGTTCCCACTCATCATAAAGTTTTCTAGGGATAGAAACTTCCAATTCAAGCTTTTCTTCAAAAGATTGCATCATAGCATCAACGATATGTTTAGTAAAAGCTTTGTTTTGATTATAAGCATGAGGAGAATTCAACATGGATTGCAACAAGGAAATATAATCTATTAAAGAACAATTATCATAATTAAATTCCTTGAGATCCAAAAGAGTGGGTTCATTGCTACTTAAAGTTTTGACCTATCCAATCCCACTTTTATCAATTTTTGCACGAAGATCTAAAAACTTCGAATCATTAGGACGCCTTTTAACATCAATCACTTTAAGATCTTCATCATTATTTTCACGAAAACTAGAAGAACATGTTTTTACAAACCAATCTTTTTTAGCACGCATCTTAGCGGTTCTTTCTTTGCACTCATCAATGGAAATTCTCATAGCTTTGAGAGACTCATTGATATCATGCTTGGGTGGAATAGATCTAAGTTTCAAAGAGTCAACATCAAGAGAAATTCTATCCACGTTCCTAGCCAAATCATCAATCTTAAGCAATTTTTCTTCAATCAAAGCATTGAAATTCTTTTGCGAACTCATAAATTCTTTAACACTATTTTCAAAATCAGAGGGCATCTTATTATAATTTCCATAAGAATTGTTGTAGGAATTACCATAATTATTAGAGGAATTACTCGAAAATGGCCTAGGATTAAAATTGCCTCTATACGCATTATTACCAAAATTGTTCCTACCAACAAAATTCACATCCATAGATTCATTATTATTTTCAATCAAAGTGGACAAAGGCATATCATTAGGATCCAAAGAAGCACTCTTGCTTGCAAATAATTTCATAAGTTCATCCATCTTTCCACTCAAAACATTAATCTCTTCGATTGCATGCACTTTTTTACTGGTGGAAGATCTTTCGGTATGCCATTGAGAATAATTAACCATAATATTATCTAGAAGTTTAGTAGCTTCTCCTGGAGTAATTTCCATAAAAGTGTCTCCCGTGGCCGAATCTAAAAGATTTCTAGAAGCAAAATTCAATCCGGCATAAAAAATTTGTATATTCATCCACAAATTCAAACCATGAGTAGGGCAATTTCGTATCATCAATTTCATCCTCTCCCAAGATTGTGCAACATGTTCATGATCAAGTTGCTTAAAATTCATAATATCGTTCCTAAGGGAGATGATCTTAGCGGGAGGAAAATACTTGGAAATAAAAGCATCTTTACACTTATTCCATGAATCAATACTATTTTTAGGCAAAGATGAAAACCAAGTTTTAGCACGATCTCGTAGTGAGAACGGAAATAGCTTCAATTTAACAATATCATTATCCACATCTTTTTTCTTTTGCATATCACACAAATCAACGAAATTGTTTAGATGGGATGCGGCATCTTCACTAGGAAGGCCAGAAAATTGATCTTTCATAACAAGATTCAACAAAGCGGCATTAATTTCATAAGATTCCGCACTAGTGGCGGGAGCAATCAGAGTACTAATAAAATCATTGTTATAGGTGTTGGAAAAGTCACACAATTTGGTATTATCTTGAGCGATCGTGACAAAGCAAGCAATCCAACACGCGAGCACACAAAAAGCAAACGAAGAAGACGAACGGAAGAGGGGCGAAGAAAAGGCAAAGAGAGGGGCGAAGAAAAAGGCAAATCTTTTTGAAAATTATTTTAGAAGTGGGGGAGAGGAAAATGAGAGGCAAATGGCGAATACTGCAATGCAAGAGATGAGAGTTTATGATGGGTACTTGGTATGTCTTGACTTGGCATAGATCTCCCCGGCAACGGCGCCAGAAATTTTTCCTGCTACTTCTTGAGCTTGCGTTGGTTTTTCCCTTGAAGAGGAAAGGAAGTAGAGATAAGTATTTCCCTTAGTTTGAGAACCAAGGTATCAATCCAGTAGGAAACAAACCACAAATCACCGAATACCTGCACAAACAATCAAACAACTTGCACCCAACGCGATAAAGGGGTTGTCAATCCCTTCACGATTATTTGCAAAAGTGAGATCTCATAGAGATAGACAAACGATAAAATAAATATTTTTAGTATTTTTGTTTTATAGATCAGAAAGTAAAAGATTGCAAAATAGTAGATCGAAAACTTGTATGATGGAAAATAGAAGATTATATGATGGAAAATAGTAGATTGGAAACATATATGATGGAAAATAGACTCGGGGGCCATAGGTTTCAGTAGAGGCTTCTCTCAAGATAGAAAATAATACGGTGGGTGAACAAATTACTACCGAGCAATTGATAGAAAAGCGCAAAGTTATGACGATATCTAAGGCAATGATCATGAATATAGGCATCACGTCCGTGTCAAGTAGACCGAAATGATTCTGCATCTACTACTATTACTCCACACATCGACCGCTATCCAGCATGAATCTAGAGTATTAAGTTCATAAAGAACAGAGTAATGCATTAAGTAAGATGACATGATGTAGAGGAATTAACTCAAGCAATATGATGAAAACCCCATCTTTTTATCCTCGATGGCAACAATACAATACGTGCCTTGCTGCCCCTGCTGTCACTGGGAAAGGAAACCGCAAGATTGAACCCAAAGCTAAGCACTTCTCCCATTGCAAGAAAAACCAATCTAGTTGGCCAAACCAAACCGATAGTTCGAAGAGAATTACAAAGATATCAAATCATGCATATAAGAATTCAGAGAAGATTCAAATAATATTCATAGATAAGCTAATCATAAATCCACAATTCATCGGATCTCGACAAACACACCGCAAAAAAGTATTACATCGAATAGATCTCCAAGAACATCAAGGAGAACATGGTATTGAGAATCAAAGAGAGAGAAGAAGCCATCTAGCTACTAGCTATGGACCCGTAGGTCTGTGGTAAACTACTCATGCTTCATCGGAAGGGCAATGGTTTTGATGTAGAAGCCCTCCGTGATCGAATCCCCCTCCGGCAGGGTGCCAGAAAAGGTCCCTAGATGGGATCTCACGGGTACAGAAGGTTGCGGTGGTGGAAAAGTCTTTTCGTGGATGCCCCTATTGGTTTGGGGATATATGAGTATATATAGGCGAAAGAATTAGGTCAGGAGGTGCACGAGGGGCCCACAAGGGTGGGGGCATGCCCTACCCCCCTGGGCGCGCCTTTCGTCCTTGTGGCCGCCTCGTGGCTCCTCCGACTTCATCTCCAAGTCTCCTGGTTTCCTTCTGGTCCAAGAAAAATCATCGCAAAAGTTTTATTCCGTTTGGACTCCGTTTGGTATTCCTTTTCTGCGAAACTAAAAAACAAGGAAAAAACAGAAACTGGCACTGGAGTCTTGGTTAATAGGTTAGTCCCAAAAATAATATAAAATAGCATATTAATGCATATAAAACATCCAAAATAGATAATATAATAGCATGGAACAATAAAAAATTATAGATACGTTGGAGACGTATCATTGTGCTCCTCCTATCTCCCGCCGCAGACTGAGGATTGAACTCCTATGACGCCGCCTCCGCCCACCGACCGAGGATTGACCTCTTATTCGGTAGCCGCTGCCTCTTCCACCGCCGCCGCCATCTCTATCTCAGAGCGGTTGTTTTTATTTCTTGACGGGTATCCGTAGAGCGGTTGTTTATCCTAAGTATTACTGCAACTCAATTATTGCAGCCCCATATGTACAGTGTAGTACATCACATACGGTTATGTCACGGCAACCGTGTCTCACCTACGTTGTCTTCTCACACGGTTTGGTGCGAAAATCATGTGTGAAGTTGTAATACCTAACACAAATGACATGTATAAATTGTGTGACGTATACAACATAGTGCGATAAGTAGTTCCCGACGGTTAGCATATCCCCGTCGTTTCCCCATTTCCCCCAAATCCCTAGATAGCCTCCAAATTCCCTCACGTGGCGCTAACATTTGGGGAATGCGGACGAGTGGTGCTGATGGTTTCGGTGCGGCTGCTCCTGCTCGTATCGCCGCTCTCGGCAGCGCCGCTACGACGGCGGTCACCGCCGAGCACTTGCCTAAGGTCATTAGAAGGCAGGTGTACTACAGATCCGAACCGTCCTGTTAGGTTCCAATCTATCCCGATCTTTTTTAGCATGTACAAAGTAGCTCCCTAATGAATCTGTCCTGAATGACCCCCCCTATAGGAAAGCGATCAGCTGCCGGATCCGGAGTATGACTCTAGACCCCCGCAACATGAGTTCGACTCCGTGTTGCGCCACCGAGAAGTACCAAAAGCTGAGTTGTGTGCACGGGCACACTCCCGCTCGACGTGTATGCACAGAGGGATTTGACATTGGCAGACGGTTTCTCATTTGCCCCTTAGAGGTTAGTGCTAAGTTCATCATTTTAGTTCAGTTAATGCCATCGCTCATCCTGAATACTATTTAACATTGGCAGGGATATGAGGCTTGTGACTTTGTTAACTGGCTGGATGAAGAATGGCATGGCAGGGCTCGGAGTGTTATCACCAAGCTCACAGAAGATAACGTAAAGCTGAAGAAGAAACTACCTGATCTAGAGTGTACAATCAATAAAATGAAGCAAGAAAGAATCAATCACATGCAACAGATGAAAGCAAGAGACAAGAAGGAACAAGCATGTGTAGTTGTGGTTGTCGCATTAGCCATCCTCTATGCGATGTTTGCAATGATGATTAGGGGTTTTGTTTGATTATTACTGGCTTCATCAATAAGAAGAGATCAATGTATTGCTTGCCAACTGTCCTACTCCGTTTGTACCGGTGCATAAGTCACATTACGCCAAATAATCCCAAAACTCGTTCCCTGTCTTTTGTCCTGAAAAAAGAAATCAGTCAATAGGAGTCGTGGGGCTTGTATGCATTCAATGACTTCAGACTACTTAGCATAACATGCAATGGTCAATTCTCTGCACACAATGGTATTGATTAGCAAATAATCATCAAGTTCTCTCATTTCCCCCACCTAGGTCACCGGTACGGAGGGAGTAGTATGAAAAATGCTTGTTTCATATTTGGACGCTCCAACGCATGTGTGTAATTATCACATTGAGAACTGCGCAACCTCGGGAATTTGGAGCGACTAGGTACAAATAATTGCGGTTGATTATATTAGCGGTTAGATAATACGTCAATCCCCCGCTTCAATTGGCATTCCTCTTCTCTGCATACCCCGCTAAAGTGTCCACCATCTTCGACGTTCCTGGCCGGCCGCGCTACACACTTGCACACACTATGCAATATCGCTCCCTCGCGGGTTGTATACATACTGTAGCCATGTAGAGCGACAGCGAGGACGACAGTTCCGCCAGCAGTCTGGCGCCTGATGATAGGTCAACATCGGAATCATCTTGCTCGTCTTCCATGAGTCCAGCGTCGAGCCTAGACCTTGATTATATCCGGATCATGGAAGGGATGCCGCCTCTGAAGTCGTCAGACGACAACCAGACGGACGAGAAGCCATCGGAGGATGATGAAGAGGATGACGATGAAGAGGAGGAGGAATGGTCGAACGAGGAGGAGGACAACGACAACAGCAACAATGATGGCGATGGCGGCGGCGATGAAAAGCCAACGGTCAGCGACAAGAAGCATTCTCGCCAAGACGATGTCACGGGGCTATCCAACAACAACAAGAAGAAGAAGAAGGACTAAATTAAGCAGACTGTATATATCTCTATTTCTGTTCACTCATATTAATTCGTTATCTCTGTTTCCCCTGTCAATCTCATCGCAGATGGTTAGCAATACATATTCGACAGAGATCTTATACATTATCGCCCATAGGTTGGTTTCTTGAATTGTGTGCCCTGTCGAGCACACAATTCACCAAAAAAATCGTATGCATTGTTTATAATGATCGCACACAATTCTGATTACCGACCTATTTGCCAGATATCACACACATCTTGTTACGCCGAATCGTTTGTGTTCAACTCGATCATCACAAATGGTTCATCGGAGCGAACTGTATGCCGTATATCACACACACACCTTGATTTGGCTACCCGTTTTTGTTGTTCTGGATCATCGCAAATAGTTCGTATGGATAAACCTTATGCCACGCATCGCACACACAACTAAAATCTGGATCATGTTTGATGTCTCCGCCATCGCAAACGTTTAGTATCATTTTTGACAGTTTTATTAAATCACTGTTTGTGATTAATGCATCACACACAGTTTCGCCGAAGGGTCTCTGATTGTAGTGTCGCGTTAGCAGCATACTGCAGTAGTGAGGTATCGTCCGTGTGAGTACACAGTTGTGCCCTTTGGGCTGATGAATGCTCTTGCATATTCCATGAATATGGTGAAGAGGATATTCATGGAGTATTTGGACAATTTGTGGTTATGTTCATTGACAATATCCTGATATGCTCCAAAGGTAAGGAAGAGCATGCAGATCATCTGAGGTTTGTTCTGCAGAAATTGATGGCGCCTCAGCTCTATGCCAAATTCAGCAAGTGTGAATTCTGGCAAAAGGAAGGTAGCTTCCTAGGGCACAACATATCAGGAGAAGGATTAGCAGGACACCATTCTACAGTGGCAGTTGTTAATGAAGGAACATCACCCAAGGTTGACAATGAGATTCGTAGTTTCTTGGGATGGTTGGTTATTACTGTAAAATTCATCGAGGATTTCTCGAAGGTAGCCAAACCCATGATTAATTTGCTTAAGAAGGAGAAGAATTTTTTTTTTGATAGAAGCTTGTGAAGAAAAGTTTCCAGGAGTTGAAGAAGGGACTAGCACTACAAAAAAAGACGCGTCCGTGACATTATGGCCAGAACGAAAACTTTTTCTGTCATTGTTATGACACTTCTATGATGATAATTCTGACAAAAACACGTATCATCATAGATGTGGTGGGCTCCTACTTCTATGAGAAAAAATCATGATAGAAAATGGGATTTTCATCCTGGGCGGGCCGGAGACGCATCTGCATGACATTCTTTGGGTCGTCCATGATGTAAAAAATCATGGTAGAAGCAAGAGCGAGGAAAATTTCGGGGAGTTCCCAGTACGGTGGGAGGTTGGGGCCGACCGATGCAGTGTGGTTTGCGCATTTCCCTTGTACGCCTGTGTGTGCAAGGCATTCACTAACTGAACCCGAGTGAAGCATTCACTTACTGAACTCGAGCGATCGATCGATCCCACTACATAGTGAAGCCGATCGATCCCTTCGCTGCTAACTGAGCCCGATGGGTTCCTTTGCTGCTAACTAATCCCGAGCTATTCCTTCGCTGGTGCTGCTAACTGAATCGGAGCGATCAATCACTGCTGCTGCTTACTGAAGCCGATCGAGCCCCCGTGCAAGAAGTAGCCAGCCAGTGTTGGGTTGCCTCTCAATGAATAGTGACCGTTGCTATCGCGCGCGATACATAGAACGAGTCGAGACGTGGTGAGTCGAACCAGTTGGTTGGCTGTGGATGAACAGTTCCCTGTGGGGGTTGGATGAATAGACCCCCGTGGTAGTAGTAGGCGATTGCCGCTAGATGAACAGGACCCCGAGGAGGCCGCCGCACCCCTAGCCGGTTAGGGGTGGATGAACCCCGTGGTGATGAGGACATCAATACCATTGTTACACCCACAGCCCCTGCTTCTATACATACTGGACCAATTACTAGAGCTCGCGCACGTCAATTAAAATATCAGGTACTTTCGTTTCTTGGTAATGATTCTAAAGTTCATGAGAATATGATGCTGCCTAAATTGGATACATTTGTTTTGCTTACAAATGAAGGGCCTAGCTTGGACAAGAAAGAGGAACCTTGGAGCAAGTTCAAGCATGGAGATGATGGCATGCACAAGGGGAACAAGAACGGAGTTACAAGTGATGATTTCAGGACTTTGAAGCCACCATAATGAGTGCAGGAAGCCTTGGACGAAATATACAAGATGTCACCTCATAAATTTCGTCCAGAGGCTATTATAGGTGCTGCGTCACCTTATTATTGGGCCAGGCCCATGTAATTTCGAAATACTTGAGTATAGGCTGTTTTTAGAGTCCGTATGTGTGGGGAAACAAGAGATAGGGTTGGTTTCGGACCCCTCCTTCAAGGGCCACGAAATCCCCTCCTCTTCCTCCATATATACAGCCCGTAGGGCACCGTTTAGACTTTGGGTTTTGTTTAGATTAAAAGTTCGCCATAGCTGCAACTTCGCGTACTTCGTTTGTGTTCAACGACCAGACCAAGACGTCACAGAACCCCACCTTGATCAATAAAGCTTTCATCTTATATTCGCAATATCCAGATTGCAAATCTTAGTTTCTTGCTTGTTCTTCGTTTGCTTGCAGGAGATAGACCCTCGTGGTCAGGTTGATTGTGCTCCGGCGTGGTCAATAACCTCTCGGAGTTGGTTTAGCGATTGCTAAGGCGCGACGTCCTCGCACGTTCGTAGTCGGATCGTCAAAGTCTACTCCACCAAAAACGATAGCTATCATCTCATCGAAAGATCGGGACACCCTCGCCTCTATCATAACTTGGCTAGCATGGAGATGGTGGAGAAGCTATCTCTCACCACAAGACCACATCCACATCCTTACTATATCCAATGGTTCAACAACAGCGGCAAGGTTAAGGTAACACGTACTGTTCGTGTGCATTTTAGTATCTCTACATATGCTGATTATGTTGATTGTGATGTGGTACCCATGCAAGCATGTTCATTATTACTTGGTAGACCATGGCAATTTGATAAAAATTCTGTACACCATGGTAGAAACAATCAGTATACTCTTGTTCATAAGGATAAACATATTACTTTGCTTCCTATGACTCCTGATTCTATTTTGAAAGATGATATTAATAGAGCTAGTAAAGCAAAACAGGAGAAAAATAAGAGTGAAAATCAGATTGTGGCAAAAGAATTTGAGCAACAAATGAAGCCTAATAATAAACCATCTAGTGTTGCTTCTGAAATTAAATTGAAAAGTGCAT
Source organism: Thinopyrum elongatum (assembly GCA_011799875.1). Classification (NCBI taxonomy): domain Eukaryota; kingdom Viridiplantae; phylum Streptophyta; class Magnoliopsida; order Poales; family Poaceae; genus Thinopyrum; species Thinopyrum elongatum. Next base: position 448,341 of record JAAAXO010000153.1, on the reverse strand, counting down.
GCTTACTTGCCACCTGATAGAGGCGAGGGTGTCCCGATCTTTCGATGAGATGATAGCTATCGTTTTTGGTGGAGTAGACTTTGACGATCCGACTACGAACGTGCGAGGACGTCGCGCCTTAGCAATCGCTAAACCAACTCCGAGAGGTTATTGACCACGCCGGAGCACAATCAACCTGACCACGAGGGTCTATCTCCTGCAAGCAAACGAAGAACAAGCAAGAAACTAAGATTTGCAATCTGGATATTGCGAATATAAGATGAAAGCTTTATTGATCAAGGTGGGGTTCTGTGACGTCTTGGTCTGTTCGTTGAACACAAACGAAGTACGCGAAGTTGCAGCTATGGCGAACTTTTAATCTAAACAAAACCCAAAGTCTAAACGGTGCCCTAAGGGCTGTATATATGGAGGAAGAGGAGGGGATTTCGTGGCCCTTGAAGGAGGGGTCCGAAACCAACCCTATCTCTTGTTTCCCCACACATACGGACTCTAAAAACAGCCTATACTCAAGTATTTCGAAATTACATGGGCCTGGCCCAATAATAAGGTGACGCAGCACCTATAATAGCCTCTGGACGAAATTTATGAAGTGACATCTTGTATATTTCGTCCAAGGCTTCCTGCACTCATTATGGTGGCTTCAAAGTCCTGAAATCATCACTTGTAACTCCGTTCTTGTTCCCCTTGTGCATGCCATCATCTCCATGCTTGAACTTGCTCCAAGGTTCCTCTTTCTTGTCCAAGCTAGGCCCTTCATTTGTAAGCAAAACAAATGTATCCAATTTAGGCAGCATCATATTCTCATGAACTTTAGAATCATTACCAAGAAACGAAAGTACCTGATATTTTAATTGACGTGCGCGAGCTCTAGTAATCGGTCCAGTATGTATAGAAGCAGGGGCTGTGGGTGTAACAATGGTATTGATGTCCTCATCATCCTCCCCTTCTTGAAATGAAGTCGTCCTCGACGGAAGCTCATCTTCCTCACCCAAATAAGGCTTCAGATCTGCAATGTTAAAAGTGGGACTAACCCCAAAATCTGCAGGCAGCTCAAGTTTATATGCATTATCATTTATTTTCTCTAACACCTTAAAAGGACCATCAGCACGTGGCATTAGCTTTGATTTGCGCAAATCAGGAAATCTATCCTTACGCAAATGTAACCAAACAAGATCTCCAGGTGCAAACACAACATGTTTTCTACCCTTATCTCCAGCAAGTTTATATTTAGCATTCATACGCTCAATGTTCTCCTTAGTTAACTCATGCATTTTTAAGATCAATTCAGCACGTTGTTTTGCATCAAAATTAACCTTCTCCGAAGATGGAAGAGGCAACAAATCAATTGGTGCACGAGGAAGGAAACCATACACAATTTCAAAAGGACACATCTTAGTAGTAGAATGCAATGAACGATTATAAGCAAATTCAATATGAGGCAAGCATTCTTCCCACATTTTCTTGTTATTCTTCAAAACAGCCCTAAGCATAGTAGACAATGTTCTATTGACTACTTCAGTTTGTCCATCAGTTTGGGGGTGACATGTAGTACTAAAAAGCAGTTTAGTCCCCAACTTAGCCCATAAACATCTCCAAAAGTGGCTTAGAAATTTAGTATCACGATCTGAAACAATAGTATTTGGCACACCATGCAAGCGTATAATTTCACGAAAGAACAAATCAGCAACATTAACAGCATCATCGCTTTTATGACATGGTATAAAGTGTGCCATTTTCGAGAACCTATCCACGACAACAAATATGCTATCCCTCCCCTTCTTTGTTCGAGGTAAACCTAAAACAAAGTCCATAGATATATCCTCCCAAGGAACACTAGGTACAGGCAAAGGCATATATAAACCATGAGGATTGAGTCGTGACTTAGCTTTTTGACATGTAGTGCAGCGAGCAACAAAACGCTCAACATCCCGTCTCATCTTTGGCCAAAAGAAATGTGTAGCAAGTATATCCTCCGTCTTCTTCACGCCAAAGTGTCCCATTAATCCTCCTCCATGCGCCTCCTGCAACAACAAAAGACTGATGAGGACATCAATACCATCGTTACACCCACAACCCCTGCTTCTATACATACTGGACCAATTACTAGAGCTCGCGCACGCCAATTAAAATATCAGGTACTTTCGTTTCTTGGTAATGATTCTAAAGTTCATGAGAATATGGTGCTGCCTAAATTGGATACATTTGTTTGGCTTACAAATGAAGGGCCTAGCTTGGACAAGAAAGAGGAACCTTGGAGCAAGTTCAAGCATGGAGATGATGGCATGCACAAGGGGAACAAGAACGGAGTTACAAGTGATGATTTCAGGACTTTGAAGCCACCATAATGAGTGCAGGAAGCCTTGGACGAAATATACAAGATGTCACTTCATAAATTTCGTCCAGAGGCTATTATAGGTGCTGCGTCACCTTATTATTGGGCCAGGCCCATGTAATTTCGAAATACTTGAGTATAGGCTGTTTTTAGAGTCCGTATGTGTGGGGAAACAAGAGATAGGGTTGGTTTCGGACCCCTCCTTCATGGGCCACGAAATCCCCTCCTCTTCCTCCATATATACAGCCCTTAGGGCACCGTTTAGACTTTGGGTTTTGTTTAGATTAAAAGTTCGCCATAGCTGCAACTTCGCGTACTTCGTTTGTGTTCAACGACCAGACCAAGACGTCACAGAACCCCACCTTGATCAATAAAGCTTTCATCTTATATTCGCAATATCCAGATTGCAAATCTTAGTTTCTTGCTTGTTCTTCGTTTGCTTGCAGGAGATAGACCCTCGTGGTCAGGTTGATTGTGCTCCGGCGTGGTCAATAACCTCTCGGAGTTGGTTTAGCGATTGCTAAGGCGCGACGTCCTCGCACGTTCGTAGTCGGATCGTCAAAGTCTACTCCACCAAAAACGATAGCTATCATCTCATCGAAAGATCGGGACACCCTCGCCTCTATCACGTGGAGGCTGGATGAACAGTAGCCAGTGGAGGCTGGAGGAAGTCGATGGTGGATGAACAGTAGCTTGTGGAGGCTGGAGCGAGGGAGTAGACAGTGGATGAACAGTAGCTTGTGGAGTCCCATTTTGTGGTACGCCACACCCCTCCCAATGAACAGGAACTCGTTTTGACCGTAGGTGGTCAGAGAGAAGTCTGTTTCCACCGTTTTGCGGTACGCCACACCCCTCCCGCTAAACAGGATCCCGTTTTGATCGTAGGCAGTCGAATAGAAGGTTGTTTCCTTCGTTTTGCGATAAGCCAGACCCCGTTTCGCCTATTCCATCCAAGCCGGTTGGCTCCCGATGAACAGGAAGCATTCCGACCCAGTCTTCTTGGCTCCCGATGAACACGACGCATTCCGACCCAGTCAGTTGCCTCCCGATGAACACGATGTTGTTTCTCCGTTTCGACCCAGTCGGTTGGCTGCCGATGAACTGGATGCCGTTGTGCCGTCCGTACGTGCGAGTACGCATTCGAGACCTCCCCCGTATGTATGTACGTGGCCGTATTTTTTGCCCTGTGGTTGTACGTATGTGTACATGATTTAGACGGGACTGCCTGAACTGCTACGTCAGGGGCTCTACTACAACACGTGCCGCTACTTACTCGGCCACGGTTCATCGTTACAGAGAGACCGATCGACCAGTATGTACGTACATGTTTGCGACCAGATAGATAACCAAACGTACGCTTCGACCTTGTAGGTCGATAAGGATGCACATCCTTGCGTGCGAAGATATAGCTGGTGGGTCCCAGCTGTCATGGGGAGAAATCATTTTTTTTGCGTACTAAGGAGGCACTTCCTTGCGTGCGAAGATGTAGCTGGTAGGTCCCAACTGTCAGGGGAGGAAACATTTTTTTTCCGCTTAATAAGGAGGAACTTTTCTTGCGTGCGACCATGGACCTCGTGGGTCGCAGCTGTCAGTTTCTCCATGTACAGTCCTTTTCCGATGACTCTCGTTTGTTGACCATGCCGCGCCGAGCACGGCAAGGTGGTGGATGATGGCAAGGCCCCGGACGGGAACGGCCCGGATATGGGGAAGATGCGGCAGTGGAGTCACAGCCGAAGAGGAGTAGGACGTACGAGGGTTGACTGGTTTGGTGCGGCCTGGGGCTGCAGTCGGCGGAGAATAGCAGGAGGGGTGGAGGGATGGAGGGATGGAGGATGGCCTGACTGGCGGTGGAGTAGCGCTTCACAACGAGGCATGTGAAGCAGTGCCGCTGGTTGTCGAATGCGGGAGCAGAAGGTCTCACTGGCACTGGAGGAAGAAGACGAGAGATTGAAGATGCATGCCGGCCGTTGGATGTATATCCGACGACTACAAATGTCAGAATCATTCTGTTGACTAATTTGACAACGCCTTCCGTAGCTTCTACCTATTGGCCCACATGTCAGGCTCCTTGCGTGCAAAGATATAGCTGGTGGGTCCTGGCTGTCAAGGGGAGGAATAATTTTTTTGCCCATAATAAGGAGGCACTTCCTTGCGTGTGAAGATGTAGCTGCTGGGTCCAAGCTGTTAGGGAGAGGAAACATTTTTTCCGCATAATCAGGAGGCACTTCCTTGCATGCGAAGATGTAGCTGGTGGGTCCAAGCTGTCAGGGGAGGAATACTATTTTTTCGCGTAATAAGGGGCCAGTTTCATGCGTGTGTCCATGAATTGGTGCGTCCCCACTGTCAAGCTCTCCACATATTGTACTCTTCCGATGACTCTCGTTTCTTGACCACGTTGACCACGTAACACCGAGTGCACCAAGGCAGTGGACGACATCGAGGCCCCAGACAGGAACGAGCCGGAGATGGGAAGACGCGACAGTGGTGTCCAGACGGAGAGGAGTACAAGGGTTAACTAGTTCTGGTGCGGCGTGGGGCTGCAGTCGGTGGCAAATAACAAGAGGTGTGGATGGGTGGAGGGATAGCCTGGCCGGCGGTGGGGTAGCGCTTCGCAGCGATGCGTGCTAAGCAGAGCCGCTAGCCGCGGGACGCCAGAGCAGGTGGTCCCAGCGGCGCTGGAGGAAGAAGACGAGAGATTGAAGATGCATGCCGGCCGTTGGATATAAATCCAATGGCTGTGGATGTCAGAATCATTTGTTGACTAAGTTGACAACGGATTGCATAGGCTTTGACCTATTGGCCCACATATCAGCCTGCAAAAAGGTGGCACATATTTAACCCGTGTTTTCTAGAATTTACAGTCCATTTTCTGGGCTAGGTGAACAAATAATGTAGCGTCAATGCGGCCCATTTAATTTTTTCTATGAAATCACAGCCCATTTACACTTTCTTGAAATACACGAATTTGTTGGGCTTGTTGTAATATAATGTTAGGTTAGACGGAGCAATTAGTATCAAAAAATAAACTGGAGCTACACATTTTATTATATATAAACTTAGCTAATTAGCGAGTTATTGCTCAAAAGAAAAATGAGCGCGTTATTATTACATTGGTCCTTAAAACTTCGCAAGATTTTGTACGCAATCACTAGGATTTTCGTTGCCTTAGAGTCAAAAAACAACCAGGATTTTCCTTGCTAACTTCTGTTAAACATTTTTTTTATAAGTTAATAAGACGTGTGATGTTTTTATAATGTATATATAGGTTTATATTAAATATATGATAATAATAATATAAATATATATAATGTGGTTAGAAGGGAAAACATAAATTGGACCCGACATTCTTATTCTTATATATAGAAAAATAGAACAGAGATCTGCATTTTATTTTTAAAAGTAAATTGGGTTGCTGATGTTTTAACAAAATAAAACCTAGGCTAGGAGGCCCATAGGCCGGTACATACATGATGGACCTCAAAAAAATAAGTTGAAACCAGTGTGTCAGTATGTCATGGGCTGTGCATGTTAAGAAACAAAACCTAGGCCAAGATGATATGTGTTCGCCCCCTGAAAAACATGATACCCGCTAGATGCCCGATACCTCTAAAAAAAAGCTCCCCGATGACAGTCTTCGTTGTAAATTTATTTTGTTTATTAACTAGGTTGACAAACCTGTGGGCCCCAATGCCAGTATACAATTAGGAGGAAGCTTTTTTTCAATGAGGCACTTGCTTGCGTACGGCCATGGACCTGGTGGGTCTCGACTATCAGCCTCTCGACCTACAGTCCTCTCTAGATTCCTCTCGTTTGTTGAGCATGTTGACAACGACAGACGGCGGTGCCGCGGTGATTTCACAAAGCCGGAGGACGACGTCGTGGAAATGGACGGGAACGAACCATAGCCGGGGAGCCCAGTGGAAAAGTGCGCCTTCATTCTTTCAAACATACCGCAGTAGCCCGGTGGCTACAACCCTCTCAACCAAAAGTTGTACTGCCTGGGTTCAATTCCAACTGGTGCAGTTGAAAATATCTAATTTTTTTGCCTCAGCTATTACTGACATGTGGGTCCCGCCATGTCATCTACACACCACCTCCATCACTTGCCAAAATTTCGTCCCTAGTTCACCAGTTTGTCGCACACTCAACATTTGTGTGGGAATTTTGAAAATAGCATATCTTTTTGACTGTGCATCATATGAAGATGTGCTATACATGAATGTTGATCAGCATAATGTTAACTTCTCGTTAGTTCCATTTTTCACCATGAATAGAATTTCCAACATTCTGTTATCTATGTTTGAAAAGCGCGTGTCGATTTAGATGCTCTGCCTTTGAAACATGCAGTTTCTTATCTGAAATTGAAACTTGCAGTTTCTTCTCTGAAAATCACTTGGACAGGCAGCCATCCCCGGTGGTGGATTGGATGCCGCGCTTCTTCAATCCCCCGACAGCATGAGGGGGGAGAAGATAAAACTTCCGTCTCGTGCTGGCCGTTGGGGAATGGAGCAAACTGGATTTAAGAGGGGGTGGGGGGCATGACGCGAGGCAGCGCCGCCGGCCCCTTTGTAGCAGCAGATAGTCCGGCCGCACTGCTGGTTTGGCGGCAGGAGAACAACCAGAGGGAAGAGTGAAGAAGCACATCAGATGTGATTTTTCCCCAGTGGATGGCTCTCGATGGCGTATTATTATTATTTTACTTCCCTCTGCATGATACAACTTGTATTTTTAACCTCCTAGTCCATGGCAGACCAGCAGCCCATTTGCTGGGTGGGCCAACCTACAGAAAGCATAACTTGATTTTTCATCAATGCCCAAAATCATTACAGTACTAAGTTTTTTTAGGCCAAAAACATTATGGCAAGGGTTGAGCGGGGAGGGGGAAGAGTAAGCAAAAAGATAAAAAAGAGCTCATGCGCCGTTGCTAGCCTAACAAGCAGGTGTCATTCTTCTCAGGACGAAGGTGTGTCGTGTGACACTCGCACGTCACAATCCCACAATAGACATTCTAACAAGTTCACATGCAAGTACAACAGAAAAATGTAAACATTCGGATCAAACTCAGATTCACAGGATACGTTCATTTTCATAGCCAACATTCACAATCAACAACTCAAAAGATTTAGATATACACAAGTTCAGCATGTCTATGCATCCAAATGATTGATAGATCAGAAGCCAATATTCATAGATAACATTCACAAAAAGATTCAGATATACACAAGTTCAGCATGTTTACGCATCCAAATGATTGAGAGATCATAGCCAATATCATCCATCAGCACACTTTAGGGCACTGATACGTCTCCAAAGTATATACAATTTTTGATTGTTCCATGCTATTATATTATCAATCTTGGATGTTTTATATTAATTATTATGCTATTTTATATCTTTTTTTGGGACTAACCTAATAACCTAGTGCCAGTGTCACTTGCTATTTTTTCCTTGTTTTTATCTGTATAGAAAAAATCAATACCAAACAGAGTCCAAACGGAACGAAACTTTTTGACAATTTTTCTTGGACCACAAGACACGCTGGAAGCTTCGGGAGGAGGCCAGAAGAGCCACGGGATGGCCACAAGCTTAGGGGGTGCGCCCTATGGGGGGCAAGCTTGTGGCCCCCCGTGGCACTTCCAACCCTAATTTTTCTTCCATAAATACCCAAATATTCCCCGTAGACCAGAGGGCACACCAAAAATACTTTTCCGCCGCCGCAAGTTTCTGTCTTCATGAGATCCCATCTAGAGACCTTTTTCGGTACTCTGCCGAAGGGGGATTCGACCACGGAGAGCTTCTACATCAACCTTGCTGCCCTTCTGATGATGTGTGAGTAGTTTACCACAGACCTACAGGTCTATAACTAGTAGCTAGATGGCTTCTTCTCTCTCTTTGATCTTCAATACAATGTTCTCCTCGATGTTCTTGGAGATCTATTCGATGTATTCTTCTTTGGCGGTGCATTTGTTGAGATCCGATGAATTGTGGGTTTATGATCGAATTATCTATGAATATTATTTGAGTCTTCTCTGAACTCTTTTATGCATGATTTATATAGCTTAGTATTTCTCTCCGGTCTATTGATTTGGTTTGGCCAACTAGATTGGTTTTTCTTGCAATGGTAGAGGTGCTTTATATTGGGTTCAATATTGCGGTTCTTATTCCCAGTGATAGAAAGGGACATGACACGTATTTGTATTGTTGCCATTAAGGATAAAAAGGTGGGGTTTGTTCATATTGATTGGATCTATCCCTCTACATCATGTCGTCTTGCTTAAGGCGTTACTCCGCTCTTGTTAACTTAATACACTAGATGCATGCTGGATAGCGGTCGATGTGTGTAGTAATAGTAGTAGATGCAGGCAGGAGTCGGTCTACTTTTCACAGATGTGATGCCTATATACATGATCATTGCCTTAGATATCATCATAACTATGTGCTTTTCTATCAATTGCTCAATAGTAATTTGTTTACCCACCGTATGCTTTCTTTCAAGAGAGAAGCCTCTAGTAAAAACTATGACGCCGGGTCTATCTTTATCATATTATTTTCAGATCTATAAAACAAAAATACCTTGCTCCAATTTATTCACTTTTATTTTATTTCGTACTTTTGCTTATCTTTTATATCTATTACTATTAGATCTCATCCTTAGAAGTAACCGTGAAGGGATTTACAACCCCTTTGTCGTGTTGGGTGCAAGTATTTGTTTGTTTGTGTAGGTGCAATTATTGGAGACTTGTATGTTCCTCCCACTGGATTGATACCTTGGTTCTCAACTGAGGGAAATACTTATCTCTTCAAGGGAAAAACCAACTCAAGCTCAAGAAGCAGCAGGAAGAATTTCTGGCGCCATTGCCGTGGAGGATCTACATCAAGCCTACCAAGTACCTATCAGAAACTCTCATCTCTTGCATTTACATTATTCGCCACTTGCCTCTTGTTTTCCTCTCCCCCACTTCTAAAACGTTTTCAAAAAAACACAAAAATATTTGCCTTCTTTCCGTTCACATTATTGTTGGCTTTTTGTTTGCTTGTGTGCTAGATTGCTTGCTTTGTCATCATGTCTAAATCTGAGAAGGTTATCATTGAAAACGCTAGTAAAAATCTTGAGGAAAAGTTTGAATCTTGTGATCTTAATCATGAATCTCTTGAAACTGAAATCCCCACTCATCTTAAAACAAAGATCTATCATGTGGGTGATGGGAACATTATTGGAAAGCATATTAATCAGTATTCTTTGATTGCACGGGAGTTATGCGTATAGATAGGGGATCTATTCTTCATAATACAAATTGCTATGCGGATGCTATTTCCATTCTTGTGATTAAACTAGAAAGAAAATTTCTGCATATCAATCCGGCTTTAGAAAAGATGTTTTATGAACTCCCCAACATACATGATCCTAAAGCTAAGAAAATTGCTACTATTATCCTTATGCGTGAATTTGATTACATAGTCCGAGAGGCTAGGGAAATCTTTGCTTACTATAATATAAATTTTAAGCATCCCCCAATAGAAGAAATTCTCTATGATAAAGAAACCTTACGTAGTTTGGAATCTAAGGATTATGTTGCTTTTAGTAACAATCTAAGGAAAAGAGTCCCTTATGCGGATGTTATCCAAGCTTTATACCTAGATGCTTATGATAAATTTGATTGGGTCACTAAGGGAATTGATGAAGGGTTTAATATCGTTAATTTGATTCTGAGAAAAAACAGAAACTTTTGCGTCCAGTAGCAGAATTGTTAAAATTTACTGGACCACGGAATTTTTTTGAAGTTTTTATGTAAAATTGATATACATATTGCCTACTTCTTCCTAATTTTTCAGATTTTTTGGAGTTAAAGAAGTATGAGCTTAATTTGTGTTTCAACAAACTGTTCTATTTTTGACAGATTCTGTTTCATTGTGTTGTTCACTTGTTTTGATGAATCTATGGATTGTATCGGGGGGTATGAACCATGGTGAAGTTAGGGTACAGTAGATATAATGAAAATATAAAATTGGAATGAGTTTACAATAGTACCTAAAAGTGGAGATTTGTTTTATTAAACTAATGGATCTCACGAGTTTTCTGTTGAGTTTTGTTTTGTGAAGTTTTCAAGTTTTGGGTAAAGTTTTGATGAGCTAAGGAATAAGGAGTGGCAAGAGCCTAAGCTTGGGGATTCCCATGGCACCCTAAGGTAATATTCAAGGACAACCAAGCGCCTAAGCTTGGTGATGCCCCGGATGTCATCCCCTCTTTCGTCTACAATCCATCGGTAAATTACTTGAGGCTATATTTTTGTTCACCACATGATATGTGTTTTGCTTGGAGCATCTTGTATTATATGAGTCTTTGCTTTATTTTTTTAGTTTGCCACAATCATCTTTGCTGGACACACCTTTTGAGAGGGACACACATTAATCATGAATTTGTTAGAATACTCTTTGAGCTTCGCTTATATCTTTTGAGCTAGGTAGTTGCTTTAGTGCTTCACTTATATCTTTTAGAGCATGGCGGTGGTTATATTTTAAAGAAATTGATGAACTCTCATGCTTCACTTATATTATTTTGAGAGTCTTATAAATAGTATGGCAATTTGCTTAGGTTATGAATGTAGTCCTAATATGATGGGTATTCAAGAGGGATATAATAAAAACTTTCATGAAGATCCTTGAATATATGAGAAGTTTGATTCCTTGCATTTGTTTGAGATATAAAGATGGTGATATTAGAGTCATGCTAGTGAGTAATTGTGGTTTAGTAAGAATATTTGTGTTAAGGTTTGTGATTCCCGAAGCATGCACGTATGGTCTCTCGTTATGCTATGAAATTAGAGCAGGATTTATTATTGATCGTCTTCCTTATGCACTACAAAAAAATACGCTTCCGTGATGATACGTGTTTGTCACAGTAGGTCACGTTTTCTGTCATGCATGTACATCCATGGCGATTTTACGACAGAATCAAGATAGTCATACCTATGCTGTCATAGAAGTGCACCATGACAATACCAAAATTATCATCACGGAAGTGTACACTTCCATGACGATAAATGGCTTGTCATGGAAGTGTTTTCGTCAAGGGTAACCGACATGTGGCATCCGTCGTAATGGGTCGCTGTTAAGCTATTGAGTTCCGGTTTGGATCCGATAACCCGTTAACAGCCCGGACCAATGGGGATTTTCCACATGTAAAATTCTCATTCGCAGGAGGATCCACGTGCCTGCTCAGAGTTGGGACATATGTCATCACTACAATGGACGGAACACGCCTATGATTCGTGAACACGTGCCATGGCCCAACAGGGGCCCATTTAGGTTTAAAAGCCGGCCCAAGAAAAGGCCCACAAGATTTCGTCAGATCTAATGGGCCGGCCCATTAATAGCCTAATATTTTCTGGACCAAACTATGGCCCACATCAGATACGACCTATTAAAAGGCTGCAATATTCTAGTCCAGTTTACGGCCCATATCAAATCTGGCCCATTAATAGCCTGTAATTGTTTGGGCCAAATTACGGCCCATATCTGATTCATTCCGTTAACTGACTTTCATATCTTGGGCCAAATTACGTCCCATAATAGATACGACCCTTTAACAACTACTGTGCCTTTGGGCCCATTGGGAGCCTGATTTGCTCTTCGGCCTCTTAATGGCCCATTTAACAGTTCGGCCCAATATTAGTTTCGACCTGTCAGTGGCCCTGTGTACATATGGGCCTCTTTCGGCCCGGTTTCACTTTTGTCCATTTAAAGGCCCGAGCTGCATCTGGGCCTAATTCTGGTCCGTAGTGACTTTCGGCCTCTTAACGGTCCGTAGTCTTCGTGGATACATTTTAGCCCAAACTGCCTATCGGCCCAGTAAAGGCCCTTGATAGTGTTGGGCCTAATTTTGGTCTGTTATGCATCCGGCCTGCTTCCAGCCTATCATGTAATTTGGTCCACCAAGGCCCAAAAACATTTCGGCCTGTTAATGGCCCATCAAATCACTGGGCCAATAATGGGCCAATGTATATTCCAGCCTGCTGCTGACCCATGATTTGTTCGCCCCAATTCAGGCTCAATCTACATCTTAGGCTGTTAAAAGCCCATTTTATTTTCTTGCCCAATTAAGGCAAACGGTTTACTCGGCCTTTTAAAGGCCCAAAACTAATAGTGGGCGAGATAAGTCTAGGCCTACTAATAAACCTAACATATTGGCTCATTGCGCTCCGATCGAAGATTACGACCTATTCTCAGAGCGACGACAACATATATAGCAAATAAATTACAACATCGTGACGAAGAATAAACCTAGACTATACAACAAAGAAATTACAGCATATTACATCCACTGGGCATCAAAGTTCGCCGCCAGTGATAATAAAGGGCAACTAGACAATAGATTCCATACACTGGGCAGATCACCACCAGTGGAAGTAAACACGTTTACAAAATAATAGACAGAACCGACAGCACTACAACACAGTTCAAGAAAGGTTAGCCCTGCCTAGGAGCTGCAGCGCAAGCAGCTTAGCAACCTCATGAGACTGCGCTTGTTTCACGCTTATATTGAAGGGGAACGTGCAATTTCAAAATTTTCCTACGCTCACGCAAGATCTATCTAGGAGATGCATAGCAACGAGGGGGGAGAGTGTGTGGCGCCCCCGACTCAATCGTACACTAATCATACACGCAAACGTGTACGATCAAGCACAGGGACTCACGGGAAGATATCACAACACAACTCTAACACAAATTAAACGGAGGTCCACAATATTACAGACCAGGGATCCGAAGATCCGAATACATAAGTCAGTCATACAAATATTATCTGAGTAGAGACATAGTTAGACAAGTTTTGCCTTAAGAAGGCTAGCACAAACAGCGAGACTAGATCGAAAGGCGTTGGCCTCCTGCCTGGGAGCCTCCGATCCTACTCCTGGTCATCTGGCTAGATCCAGTAGTAAGTACCCTCTGGACCCTCCTGGTAGTAGGCTCCGGTGGTGGCATCTGACTCCTGGACTCCATCGTCTGTTTGTATCATCAATGTGGGGTATATGGGGAAAAGAGAAAATAAAGCAACCGTGAGTACTCATCCGAAGTACTCAGCAAGCAAGGATCTATACTACATATGCAACATTATCAAAGGAGAAAGGCTGTATATGTGGACTGGGCTGCAGAAATGCCAGAATAGGGAGAAGGCCTAGTCCTATCGAAGACTAGCATCTTCAAACATCTTCACAAGGCCATCATCTTGCAGCAGTAGAAGAGAGTAGAATAACATTTTATTTAGCAAACATGTTGAAGTACAGCTTAAAGATCCTTCCTCGACTCCCAAGCGAGAAAGCGATCCCTAAGCTTCAATTAAGTAACAAGTATCCAGTTTAAGTAGTAGATCGGGATACACAAACTGAGCGTCCTTTACCGTAGGACCGGCTATCGATAGAAGATTCATCCCTGCAGGGGTGCACTACTGTTACCCAACACGCTCGATCAACTCTGGCCGGACACACTTGCTGGGTAATGCCCGTCCTCGGAAGATCAACACAAAGCAGCGCCCTACCTAGGCTCGGCAGAGAGGTCAGCACGCCGGACTAACCTATGCACCCAGAGGTCTCGGGCCATCGCCCTGGGCACCCTGCGCGTTGCGAGACTGGCTGGGGTGCAGGCGCGACACTGAACTCGTCAGTGAAGTATCCAGCCCAATCCCGACAATCAGCCCGCACGGTGAATCGTGACGTCAGACGAGCTTTCGGAGAAACGTACGTCGCAGAGGGTCCCATAACCATTATCCCGCGTGGTGGTAGTGCGTATAGGGCACGTCGACCCACTCAGATCACACACCGAAATCCAATAGGCTCAATTAGTATCAAGCAGAGACAATCAGAGTCTCTGATGCTCCGCCACAATGTCACACTCGAGTGCCCTTCCGGCACACCCGAAATCATAGATCCCCAGCGGGTTCCCACCAGGGTGGACCCGCCTGTAACAGAGGTCAAGTAATCGTGTGGTCATAACATCAAGGGGGAAACCCGAGGAATCACCCTCGGCGGATTCCACTCGACGAAATCATCAGGGCGAACGTATGAGGTATCACCCTCGAGGTTCACACTGAGGGTTGCACGACAGAGTCGTATCGGAAGTGGAGAAGGAGGAATCACCCTCGATGACCACGACCGAACAGCTACACTGCAGAGTATTCATCGGGAGTGCGTTACGAGGTATCACCCTCGGCACTCGATAGTTACTAAGCAGAGTCGTACAACTAAGGGGGTGTGAAGTGAGGTGTCGGTCTCTGGTCGACGATCACATTGATCGAGTCATCGATGATCAAGCAGGGCAACAAAGGAAAGGTGGTGGGGTCACTGATGGTTCGTCACCAACCTATACTAAACAGTTTATCTTAGGCAGGTAAGGTAGCAATGAACAGGTTACAACAGCAGGCTATGCATCAGAATAGGAGCATACATTAACAGTAGCAAAATCTAATGCAAGCAGGAGGATAGAATGGGCGATATCTGGAATGCTCAAGGGGTGGGCGGGGGGGGGGGCTTGCCTGGTTGCTCTGGCAAGAGGGGAAGGTCATCAACAGGCTGCTCGTCGGTAGAGTAGTCGTATCCAGGTGCAGCGCCGTCGGTCTCAGCGTCTATCGAGAGAGAGAAGGAGGGGGAGAGAAACAATAAATTCACGGCAATAATGCAAACAATATGTATGACATGCCTAAATGATATGTCGGGGTGTTCTACTGCCTAACTAAATGATTTAGTTAATTTAGGAATTTATTTCGATTTATTTAATTAAAGTTGGGCACTATTCATTTACTGAAATCGGTCTAAAAGTTCAATGTTCTTATAGCTACGGGCGTCTGACGGGAATACGGAGGACGTATTCGGGTTCGTATCGAAATTCTGAGCAAGTTTCATATATAAATTATTTTCATCGGAGTTACGGTTTATTTAATATGATTTTCTAAAGTTTTTATTAATTTCTGGAATTTATTTAATTATTTAAATCAACATTATCCGAAACAGTGTGCGATGACATCATCATGACCTAAGCATGACGTCAGCAGGTCAACTTTGGCTGACCAGAGTCAAACCTGACAGGTGGGACCCACATGTCATACACTGTGGCCTAATCAGAGAGGTTAATTTAATCATTTGAGTTAATTAAACAGGTGGGGCCCAGCAGTCAGTGACTGATTAGTGTTTAATTAACTAATTAACAGATTTTCTATTTATTTAAATCCAATTAAACGGCCGGGCCCCACATGTCAGTGAGACCGGGCGGCCACGTCAGCGTTGACCCCGGTCAGCGGGGTCAACGGGGCCCGCGGGGCCCCACAGTCAGTGGCACAGGGCGGGGCCCGCCAGTGCCACGTCGGACCGGCCGCCGGAGAGCGCTCCGGCGAGCCCGAACGCGGCGCCGAGCTCCGGCGAGCTCGGGATTTGGCTAGGGTGCACCGTTGGGCGCGCGGTTTGGTGATTTGGAACGGCAACTCCACGCCGCGTCGAGTGGTGGTGGAGGCGCGGCCGGAGACGGCGTGGAGCGACCGCGGCGAGCAGCGAGGCGGACGCCGGAGTTCGGCCGTCGACTGGAGCGGGGCTGCGGTGCGAATGCGAGCAAGCGGAGCAGCTAGGCGAGGCCTACGCGACGCGACAGATACAACGGAGGCACGCACGGGACCAAATGGTCGCCGTGGCCACGCCGGCGACGAGGCCAGGCGGCGGAGGGTTCGGCCGAACGCGGAGCGGCGGCTATGGTACGCTAGCGAGCTAATGGAGAGGGGGAGGAGGAGCAGGAGCTCATAGTGGGGCGTAGCCGTTCAAAGTGGGCTCAGGGAAGGCCTGGAGTAGCCGGAATCGACGGTGAACGGTGGCGGGGATCCGAGGAAGAAGACGACGCAGGCCGGCGATGCAGAGGCGTTCGGCTTCGGTTCGTCGGCGCAGGAGGCGTAGAGGAGCACGGCGGAGCTCGTGGGCACGTCGCAGTGGCGAGGCAGAGGCGGTGGCTACGCGGGCGATGGAGCAATGGCGATGGCCGCGCCGGCCATGGCGGCAAGCGAGCGAGGGAGGGGAAAGAGTGGGGCGAGGGAGGCACTAGAGGCTGCGGGGCTTGCCCTTATCCTCGCGGCGGGCGCGGCGCGTTGTCGAGCAGGGGGAGAGGGGGGGCAGGCGCGTGCGTGCGGCGCGCGCGGGGTGTTCGACAGCGAGGCGAGGAGCAGTGCGGGAGGTGGGGGACGGTGCGAGGACGGGCTGGGCCGGCGCTGTAGCAAGCAGGCCTAAGTGCACAGTAGCGCGTTTAGGCCTTTTCCTTTTTCTCTTTTCTGTTTCTTTTTCTTTTCTGTTCTGTTAATTGTTTAGGCCCCAAATGGATTTTGTAAAAAGTGTGAGCTAGTCCTTAAATACCAGTGCACTATACCCTAACACCAAAAACTAGTTTGGGCAAAATATCATTTCATAATTGTTTTAGATTAATTAAAAGGCTTGTAGATATTATTTTCAGCCACTGTTAAAAGAGGTTTGGGTCACCTAATTAATTTATCAAATGTTGGTTACAATTTTAGAATGGTCTCTGCAATATTTGTTATTTACTGAACATTTTAGTTTTTATGTTGGACAACTTTTATATTTCACTTTCATTTAAATTTGAATTTGACTTAGGAGTTGAAATGCAATATGATGCAAATGATGATTATGCACTGTTAATCATGCTGACATGTCATTATCAAAAGTGATTACTGTTGCTAATCACCGGGGGTGTTACAGAGTGTGTCCACGTACCCTCGTAGACCGAAAGCGGAAGCGTTAGCTTAACGCGGTTGATGTAGTCGAACGTCTTCGCGATCCAACCGATCAAGCACCGAACGTACGGCACCTCCGAGTTCAGCACACGTTCAGCTCGATGACGTCCCTCGAACTCTTGATCTAGCAGAAGGTCGAGGGAGGGTTTCGTCAGCACGACGGCATGGCGATGGTGTTGGTGATGTGATCCGCGCAGGGCTTCGCCTAAGCACTACGACACTATGACTGGAGGAGTAAACTGTGGAGGGGGGCACCGCACACGGCTAAGAGAATATCTGATGTGCCTTTGGGGTGCCCCCTGCCCACGTATATAAAGGAGGGGAGGAGGAGGCCGGCCACCAGGGGGGCGCGCCAAGGGGGAGGTCCTACTGAGTCCAAGTAGGATTCGGCCCCCCCTTCTTTTCCTTCTCTTGGAGGTGGAAAGGGGAAAGGAGAGGGAGTAGGAGAAGGAAAGGGGGGTGGCGCCCCCTTCCCTAAACCAATTCAACCTCCCCATGGGAGGGGGGCGCAGCCACCCCTTGTGGGCTGCCTCCCCTCTTCCCTATGGCCCATGAGGCCCATTACCTCTCCCGGGGGGTTCCGGTAACCTCTCGGTACTCCGGAAAAATACCCGAATCACTCAGAACCATTTCGATGTCCGAATACAACCTTCCAATATATGAATCTTTACCTCTCGACAATTCCGAGACTCCTCATCATGTTCGTGATCTCATCCGGGACTTCGAACAAACTTCGGTCACCAAAACACATAACTCATAATACAAATCGTCATCGAACGTTAAGCGTGCGGACCCTACGGGTTCGAGAACTATGTAGACATGACCGAGACACATCTCCGGTCAATAACCAATAGTGGAACCTGGATGCTCATATTGGCTCCTACATATTCTACGAAGATCTTTATCGGTCAAACTGCATAACAATATACGTTATTCCCTTTGTCATCGGTATGTTACTTGCCCGAGATTCGATCGTCGGTATCATCATACCTAGTTCAATCTCGTTACCGGCAAGTCTCTTTACTCGTTCCATAATGCATCATCCCGTAACTAACTCATTAGTCACATTTCTTGCAAGGCTTCATATAATGTGCATTACCGAGAGGGCCCAGAGATACCTCTCCAATACTAGGAGTGACAAATCCTAATCTGGATCTATGCCAACCCAACAAACACCTTCGGAGACACCTGTAGAGCATCTTTATAATCACCCAGTTACGTTGTGACGTTTGATAGCACACAAAGTGTACCTCCGATATTCGGGAGTTGCATAATCTCATAGTCAGAGGAATATGTATAAGTTATGAAGAAAGCAATAGCAATAAAACTTAACGATCATTATGCTAAGCTAACGGATGGGTCTCGTCCATCACATCATTCTCTAATGATGTGATCATGTTCATCAAATGACAACACATGTCTATGGTCAGGAAACATAACCATCTTTGATAAACAAGCTAGTCAAGTAGAGGCATACTAGGGACACTCTGTTTGTCTATGTATTCACACATGTACTAAGTTTCCGGTTAATACAATTCTAGCATGAATAATAAACATTTATCATGATATAAGGAAATATAAATAAAAAATTTATTATTGCCTCTAGGGCATATTTCCTTCAGTCTCCCACTTGCACTAGAGTCAATAATCTAGATTACATAGTAATGATTCTAACACCCATGGAGTCTTGGTGCTGATCATGTTTTGCTCGTGGAAGAGGCTTAGTCAACGGGTCTGCAACATTCAGATCCGTATGTATTTTGCAAATCTCTATGTCTCCCTCCTTGACTTGATCGCAGATGGAATTGAAGCGTCTCTTGATGTGTTTGGTTCTCTTGTGAAATCTGGATTCCTTTGCCAAGGCAATTGCTCCAGTATTGTCACAAAAGATTTTCATTGGATCCGATGCACTAGGTATTACACCTAGATCGGATATGAACTCCTTCATCCAGACTCCTTCATTTGCTGCTTCTGAAGCAGCTATGTACTCCTCTTCACACGTAGATCGCGCCACGACGCTCTGCTTGGAACTGCACCAACTGACAGCTCCACCATTCAATATAAATACGTATCCGTTTTGTGAC
This sequence comes from Thinopyrum elongatum, assembly GCA_011799875.1. Classification (NCBI taxonomy): domain Eukaryota; kingdom Viridiplantae; phylum Streptophyta; class Magnoliopsida; order Poales; family Poaceae; genus Thinopyrum; species Thinopyrum elongatum. The sequence goes on along the minus strand of JAAAXO010000153.1, from coordinate 429,152 downwards.
TTAGAGTCATCCGGATCATGTCAAAGCTTGCATCGACGTAACCATTTACGACAAGCTCTTTGTCACCTCCATAAACGAGAAACATATCCTTAGTCCTTTTTAGGTATTTCAGGATGTTCTTGACCGCTGTCCAGTGATCCACTCCTGGATTACTTTGGTACCTCCCTGCTAAACTTATAGCAAGGCACACATCAGGTCTGGTACACAGCATTGCATACATGATAGAACCTATGGCTGAGGCATAGGGAATGACTTTCATTTTCCCTCTATCTTCTGCAGTGGTCGGGCATCGAGTCTTACTCAACTTCACACCTTGCAACACAGGCAAGAACCCTTTCTTTGACTGATCCATTTTGAACTTCTTCAAAACTTTATCAAGGTATGTGCTTTGTGAAAGTCCTATTAAGCGTCTTGGTCTATCCCTATAGATCTTGATGCCCAATATATAAGCAGCTTCACCGAGGTCTTTCATTGAAAAATTCTTATTCAAGTATCATTTTATGCTATCCAGAAATTCTATATCATTTCCAATCAACAATATGTCATCCACATATAATATTAGAAATGCTACAGAGCTCCCACTCACTTTCTTGTAAATACAGGCTTCTCCAAAAGTCGGTATAAAACCATATGCTTTGATCACACTATCAAAGCGTATATTCCAACTCCGAGAGGCTTGCACCAGTCCATAAATGGATCGCTGGAGCTTGCACACTTTGTTAGCACCTTTAGGATCGATAAAACCTTCTGGTTGCATCATATACAGCTCTTCTTTGAGAAATCCATTAAGGAATGCAGTTTTGACATCCATTTGCCAGATTTCATAATCATAAAATGCGGCAATTGCTAACATGATTCGAACAGACTTAAGCATCTCTACGGGTGAGAAGGTCTCATCATAGTCAACCCCTTGAACTTGTCGAAAACCTTTTGCAACAAGTCGAGCTTTGTAGACAGTAACATTACCGTCAGCGTCAGTCTTCTTCTTGAAGATCCATTTATTCTCTATGGCTTGCCGATCATTGGGCAAGTCAACCAAAGTCCACACTTTGTTCTCATACATGGATCCCATCTCAGATTTCATGGCCTCAAGCCATTTCGCGGAATCTGGGCTCATCATCGCTTCCTCATAGTTCGTAGGTTCGTCATGGTCTAGTAACATGACTTCCAGAACAGGATTACCGTACCACTCTGGTGCAGAATGTACTCTGGCTGACCTACGAGGTTTGGTAGTAACTTGATCTGAAGTTTCATGATCATCATCATTAGCTTCCTCACTAATTGGTGTAGGCATCACGGGAACTGTTTTCTGTGATGAGCTATTCTCCAATTCGAGAGAAGGTACAATTACCTCATCAAGTTCTACTTTCCTCCCACTCACTTGTTTCGAGAGAAACTCCTTCTCTAGAAAGGATCCATTCTTAGCAATGAATATCTTGCCTTCGGATCTGTGATAGAAGATGTACCCAACAGTCTCCTTTGGGTATCCTATGAAGACGCATTTCCCCAATTTGGGTTCGAGCTTATCAGGTTGAAGCTTTTTCACATAAGCATCGCAGCCCCAAACTTTAAGAAACGACAGCTTAGGTTTCTTGCCAAACCACAGTTCATATGGTGTCGTCTCACCGGATTTAGATGGTGCCCTATTTAACATGAATGCAGCCGTCTCTAAAGCATAACCCCAAAACGATAATGGTAAATCGGTAAGAGACATCATAGATCGCACCATATCTAATAAAGTACGGTTACGACGTTCGGACACACCATTACGCTGTGGTGTTCTAGGTGGCGTGAGTTGCGAAACTATTCCACATTGTTTCAAATGAAGACCAAACTCATAACTCAAATATTCACCTCCACGATCAGATCGTAGAAACTTTATTTTCTTGTTACGATGATTCTCCACTTCACTCTGAAATTCTTTGAACTTTTCAAATGTTTCAGACTTATGTTTCATTCAGTAGATATACCCATATCTGCTCAAATCATCTGTGAAGGTCAGAAAATAACGATACCCGCTGCGAGCCTCAACACTCATCGGACCGCATACATCAGTATGTATTATTTCCAATAAGTCAGTTGCTCGCTCCATTGTTCCAGAGAACGGAGTCTTAGTCATCTTGCCCATGAGGCATGGTTCGCAAGTATCAAGTGATTCCAAAAGCCCATCAGCATGGAGTTTCTTCATGCGCTTTACACCAATATGACCTAAACGGCAGTGCCACAAATAAGTTGCACTATCACTATCAACTTTGCATCTTTTGGCTTCAATATTATGAATATGTGTATCACTACAATCGAGATTCAACAAAAATAGACCACTCCTCAAGGGTGCATGACCATAAAAGATATTACTCATATAAATAGAACAACCATTATTCTCTGATTTAAATGAATAACCGTCTCGCATCAAACAAGATCCAGATATAATGTTCATGCTCAACGCTGGCACCAAATAACAATTATTCAGGTCTAAAACTAATCCCGAAGGTAGATGTAGAGGTAGCATGTCGACGGCGATCACATCGACTTTGGAACCATTTCCCACGCGCATCGTCACCTCGTCCTTAGCCAATCTTCGTTTAATCCGTAGCCCCTGTTTCGAGTTGCAAATATGAGCAACAGAACCAGTATCAAATACCCAGGCGCTACTACGAGCATTAGTAAGGTACACATCAATAACATGTATATCAAATATACCTTTCACTTTGCCATCCTTCTTATCCGCTAAATACTTGGGGCAGTTCCGCTTCCAGTGTCCAGTCCCTTTGCAGTAGAAGCACTCAGTTTCAGGCTTAGGTCCAGACTTGGGCTTCTTCCCGGGAGTAGCAACTTGCTTGCTATTCTTCTTGAAGTTCCCCTTCTTCCCTTTGCCCTTTTTCCTGAAACTAGTGGTCTTGTTAACCATCAACACTTGATGCTCCTTCTTGATTTCTACCTCCGCAGCCTTTAGCATCGCGAAGAGCTCGAGAATTGTCTTTTCCATCCCTTGCATATTATAGTTCATCACGAAGCCTTTATAGCTTGGTGGCAGTGATTGAAGAACTCTGTCAATGACACTATCATCAGGAAGATTAACTCCCAGCTGAGTCAAGTGGTTATGGTACCCAGACATTCTGAGTATATGTTCACTGACAGAACTATTCTCCTCCATCTTGCAGCTATAGAACTTGTTGGAGACTTCATATCTCTCAACTCGGGCATTTGCTTGAAATATTAACTTCAACTCTTGGAGCATCTCATATGCTCCATGACATTCAAAACGTCTTTGAAGTCCTGATTCTAAGCCGTACAGCATGGCACACTGAACTATCGAGTAGTTATCAGCTTTGCTCTGCCAGACGTTCATAACGTCCGGAGTTGCTCCTGCAGTGGGTCTTGCACCTAGCGGTGCTTCCAGGACGTAATTCTTCTGTGCAGGAATGAGGATAATCCTCAAGTTACGGACCCTGTCCGTGTAGTTGCTACCATCATCTTTCAACTTAGCTTTCTCTAGGAACGCATTAAAATTCAAGGGAACGGTAGCACGGGCCATTGATCTACAACAACATAGATATGCAAAAAACTATCAGGTACTAAGTTATGATAAATTAAAGTTCAATTAATCATATTACTTAAGAACTCCCACTTAGATAGACATACCTCTAGTCATCTAAATGATCACATGATCCATATCAACTAAACCATGTCCGATCATCACGTGAGATGGAGTAGTTTTCAATGGTGAACATCTCTATGTTGATCATATCTACTATATGATTCACGTTCGACCTTTCGGTCTCAGTGTTCCGAGGCCATATCTGCATATGCTAGGCTCATCAAGTTTAACCCGAGTATTCTGCATGTGCAAAACTGGCTTGCACCCGTTGTATGTGAACGTAGAGCTTATCACACCCGATCATCACGTGGTGTCTCGGCACGACGAACTGTAGCAACGGTGCATACTCAGGGAGAACACTTATACCTTGAAATTTAGTGAGAGATCATCTTATAATGCTACCGCCGTACTAAGCAAAATAAGATGCATAAAAGATAAACATCACATGCAATCAAAATATGTGACATGATATGGCCATCATCATCTTGTGCCTTTGATCTCCATCTCCAAAGCACTGTCATGATCTCCATCGTCACCGGCTTGACACCTTGATCTCCATCGTACCGTCGTTGTCATCTCGCCAACTATTGCTTCTACGACTATCACTACCGCATAGTGATAAAGTAAAGCAATTACATGGCGATTGCATTTCATAAAATAAAGCGACAACCATAAGGATCCTGCCAGTTGCCGATAACTTTTACAAAACATGATCATCTCATACAATAACGTATATCACATCATGTCTTGACCATATCACATCACAGCATGCCCTGCAAAAACAAGTTAGACATCCTCTACTTTGTTGTTGCAAGTTTTACGTGGCTGCTACGGGCTTCTAGCAAGAACCATTCTTACCTACGCATCAAAACCACAACGATTTTTTGTCAAGTGTGCTATTTTAACCTTCAACAAGGACCGGCCGTAGTTAAACTCGATTCAACTAAAGTTGAAGAAACAGACACCCGCCAGCCACCTATGTGCAAAGCACGTCGGTAGAACCAGTCTCATGAACGCGGTCATGTAATGTCGGTCCGGGTCGCTTCATCCAACAATACTGCCGAATCAAAGTAAGACATTGGTGGTAAGCAGTATGACTATTATCGCCCACAACTCTTTGTGTTCTACTCGTGCATATCATCTACGCATAGACCTGGCTCGGATGCCACTGAAGGGGAACGTGCAATTTCAAAAATTTCCTACGCTCACGCAAGATCTATCTAGGAGATGCATAGCAACGAGGGGGGAGAGTGTGTCCACGTACCCTCGTAGACCGAAAGCGGAAGTGTTAGCTTAACACGGTTGATGTAGTCGAACGTCTTCGCGATCCAACCGATCAAGCACTGAACGTACGGCACCTCCGAGTTCAGCACACGTTCAGCTCGATGACATCCCTCAAACTCTTGATCCAGCAGAAGGTCGAGGGAGGGTTTCGTTAGCACGACGGCGTGGCGACGGTGTTGGTGATGTGATCCGCGCAGGGCTTCGCCTAAGCACTACGACACTATGACCGGAGGAGTAAACTGTGGAGGGGGCACCGCACACGGCTAAGAGAATATCTGATGTGCCTTTGGGGTGCCCCCTGCCCACGTATATAAAGGAGGGAAGGAGGAGGCCGGCCACCAGGGGGGCGCGCCAAGGGGGGAGTCCTACTTGGACTCCTAGTCCAAGTAGGATTCGGCCCCCCCTTCTTTTCCTTCTCTTGGAGGTGGAAAGGGGGAAGGAGAGGGAGTAGGAGAAGGAAAGGGGGGTGGCGCCCCCTTCCCTAAACCAATTCGGCCTCCCCACGGGAGGGGGGCGCAGCCACCCCTTGTGGGCTGCATCCCCTCTTCCCTATGGCCCATGAGGCCCATTACCTCTCCCGGGGGGTTCCAGTAAACTCCCGGTACTCCGGAAAAATACCCGAATCACTCGAAACCATTCCGATGTCCGAATACAACCTTCCAATATATGAATCTTTACCTCTCGACCATTTCGAGACTCCTCGTCATGTTCGTGATCTCATCTGGGACTCCGAACAAACTTCGGTCACCAAAACACATAACTCATAATACAAATCGTCATCGAACGTTAAGCGTGCGGACCCTACGGGTTCGAGAACTATGTAGACGTGACCGAGACACATCTCCGGTCAATAACCAATAGCGGAACCTGGATGCTCATATTGGCTCCTACATATTCTATGAAGATCTTTATCGGTCAAACCGCATAACAACATACGTTATTCCCTTTGTCATTGGTATGTTACTTGCCCGAGATTTGATCATCGGTATCATCATACCTAGTTCAATCTCGTTACCAGCAAGTCTCTTTACTCGTTCCATAATGCATCATCCCGTAGCTAACTCATTAGTCACATTGCTTGCAAGGCTTCATATGATGTGCATTACCGAGTGGGCCCAGAGATACCTCTCCGATACTCGGAGTGACAAATCCTAATCTCGATCTATGCCAACCCAACAAACACCTTCGGAGACACCTGTAGAGCATCTTTATAATCACCCAGTTACGTTGTGACGTTTGATAGCACACAAAGTGTTCCTCCGGTATTCGGGAGTTGCATAATCTCATAGTCAGAGGAATATGTATAAGTCATGAAGAAAGCAATAGCAATAAAACTTAACGATCATTATGCTAAGCTAACGGATGTGTTTTGTCCATCACATCATTCTCTAATGATGTGATCATGTTCATCAAATGACAACACACGTCTATGGTCAGGAAACATAACCATCTTTGATAAACAAGCTAGTCAAGTAGAGGCATACTAGGGACACTCTGTTTGTCTATGTATTCACACATGTACTAAGTTTCCGGTTAATACAATTCTAGCATGAATAATAAACATTTATCATGATATAAGGAAATATAAATAACAACTTTATTATTGCCTCTAGGGCATATTTCCTTCATATATCCACCAAGTTAAGCTGCATAGCATCAATAGACGTCTTGTACTTATGGTTAATCCTGCATAGAGATTGGAGTTCCAGTCGGATTTGAGTGGAAGCATGTCTTTCTGCTTGAATTTCAGATTGAAGAAGTCGAATAGATTCAGGCGGTGACTTCATCGAGCTTGTCTCACTGCTATTAGCGAGTAAGTTCGGCACTACATCAAGACATGACTTTGGGGTTGTATCGCTATCCTCAAGATGTGTTGCCTTCTTCTCTGGAATATATGTTAGAGGGACAAGCAACGGGTTCGTCTCACTATCATTGTGGCAGTTCTTCCTAGCATTAGTGATGTCACCCTGAAAAAGAAACAAGTAGGTAGATAACAGGTTTTGCACGTATAAGCATCAGTGATGTCAATTCATCTCATTTCTTAGTCAAAAATAAAGAGACATGGTTTAAAATAGCATTAACATAATAGGCATTGTTCATAGGTAAGACGGCAGGAAATGGCATTGTGCAGGTGCGGCCAGCTTCACCACAACACTAGATTACAGATCAAGAACACAAGCATATATGTAGTGCTAAACAACGTATAAGCATGAATGGTGAGTGTACTGTCAATTTATACCATTTCAGATTGGTAAATAAAGAGACATGATTTAAATAACATTAACATAATATCGCATTGTTCATAGTTAAGACATAGCAGGATATGACATTGTGCTGGAGTTGGTAGTTTCACCACACCACTGGATTACAGATCAAGAACACAAGCATACATGCAGTGCTAAAGAAGATAACTTGCTATGTTTAGTTTAATTTACATGGTATGAATAAGGAACTAGGTTGTACAACTAAAAACTGAAATTGAGAAGTACAAACTTATGTTTATGTACTTCTTCGTAATAAATTTTGAACATGCAATTTGATGAAGACGACAAAAATAAACAGCATTTGCAGTCATAGCTATCCAAATATACACAACAAAGTTTGAAGGCTCGAGGAGGACAAAGTTATGTTAGTAGTGAAGACCGGCTCTATAAACCCCTTGTCCATATTGATGGGGGGCAATTCAAGAAGTTTACCACAAACTCTTCTTCGAGAGCATTGCCTTTATTCTACATTTTGTTAAGAGTAAATATAGATGTGATAATATAGAAAGAAATGGGATTATTTAAGCTAAGATGCAGACTACAAATGTAATTACAGCATACAGGCAAAAGGCACTGATAAGAGCAATGCAGAGCTAAACTTCTTTAGTAGCATTGGTTTTATTCAATATTTTGGCATGAGTAAATATAGATCTGATGTGTAGAAAATGGAGGGTAAGTAAAAATGAGCTGCAAAGTGTACATGAACAACTAGATGACAATATAAGTACAGTGATGAAGGACAACAGATACATACAAGAACAATGCAGAGCTAAAATTCTTCATAAGCATTGGGTTTATTCTACATTAATGTAAGCATTAATATAGATCTGATAATTTGGAGCGAACAGTAGCTAAGCAAGCTATAATGCACAATGATGTCATATAATCCACCAGGTATGAATGTAGCGATCGGACAACAAGTACTAACAAGAGCAAAGTAGCGATCAGCATAGTTGCGATATCCTAGGTTTTGCGGCGCTGGTTCTATCACCAATATAAGTGGGGTGCTATCTGATTTCTCTGGTACCACCACCTTTTTCAAGGACTTTGCTTGTACTCCTTCAGGTTCTTCAATCACCCTCTTCCTTTCGGATGTCTGAAACACAAGAATGACATTTGAATGGAAAAACATGGTATGATGACAAATGGAATAGGTATTGATAATGGATGGGCATGGCATCTTCACATATATCATGAGTAAACTAAGCAGATGGTGGTGCAACAAAGCAGAAGAAATGCAAGACACCTTATGCAAGATACATGCAACCAATAAAACCTTGACAAATTAGAACAGGCACCTTATTGGGTGAACAGGATAGGCCATCTGCCTTTGACTCCTTGAGCTCAGAATAGTCATTAAGATCATATTCTGAATACGAATATGTGGGTCGGGAGCATGTAGGTTTCATTGCATCCACAATGGACCTCAGTCCCTTGATGCCAATTTTGTTACACATTGAACTGTTCTGCAATATTCTTCTGATGTGCGCATTCTTATATTCATTGTGATTACGTACAATATCTGAGAAGCATGAAAACATAAATAGTAGTGAGATTATCTTCGTAATGCAGAGGATATTCTAATATAATAGGGGCTCCCTGTAAACCCTTGTGTGCTATCACTGGATTTTGATGAGAGAGCCCATGTGTGCTGTAATATGGTGCATAGATTAGTATAATCTGGCACAACTACACAAAAAATAGGCTCCTTGTTGGGAGCTCCAGATTCAAGGATAGTTGGCAGATGATAGGTTCATAATATACCGTATAGAAAGTTTATTGCCAAACCATGATAACAAGAGTGCACGGCCAGTAGGTATATTGTAGTGTCGATAAAAGGGGGACACCATAAGCATCATAAATAAATCGGGGAAGTGGAAATGGCTGGAAAACTATGGGGTTGTATTACCGCTACTAATCGAAAGCCTATCGATCACCTACAGGCCAGCTCTATTCACCCGAAGGCGCACTACTGTTACTATCAGTCTAGTCTCTCAAAGGCCGCACAGCTCCCATCATTTCCTGGATATTATGGCAGACCAACTCGAATTGCTAAAAGCAACTTGTAGAAGCGGCCAAATAGACCTATCGACTGCAGATGTCCCTGCTTGCCTTCCTGACAAGGAACATATATACTGTACTTATTAAAGAAGAACAGAAGAGGAACATGTTAAAGAATAGAAGAGGAAGCATATTATGGAGATTTTGTTTCTTTCTATACAATGTTGGTTGCCCACCCATGTTGAATCAGAGCATCCAAAGAAATGTGATTCCATGCTATCTCTCTCTATGTGGCCACAGGCATTTGGAAACTCAAGTGGGAGCATTAGCTGACCAATTAAATGTATGTCTGTTAACTAATATGAATATCATGTCGCATTCATATTGGAACAACTAAGCTTTGGAATTATGATTGGTGTGTTGTTTAGCTTTAAAGGGTGGACTGCTACTAGTAGGACACAAAGCACCTACGCAGATCATAGTGTAGATATAATGGGAAAACCCTAAGCATCACGAGTAAAATCAGGAAAGTGGAACTTGCAGGAAAATATGTGCTACTATTACCAGTACGGCTAGAAAGGCTTCGGATACCAGCTCTCTACAACTGAAGGCGCAATACTGTTACTATCAGTCTAACTCTCAAAGGCGGCGCAGCTCCCATCATTTCCTAGATACTAGGGAAGAATAACACGAAGAGTTGAAAGTGTCCATGACAAGCGACCGAATAGACCTGTACACTGCAAATGTCCCTGCTCTTATTCACTACAAGGAACATACTGTACTACTATTACACTCCCTCTATTCCTAAACATAAGTCTTTGTAGAGATTCCACTATGGATCACATACGGGTGTATATAGATACATTTTAGAGTGTAGATTCACTCATTTTGCTCCATATGTAGTCCATGGAGGAATCTCTACAAAGACTTATATTTAGGAACAGAGAGAGTACCTATTAAAGAAGAATAGAAGAGGAACATGCTAAAGAAGAGCAAGCAGATTTTGGATAATAAAATGTTTGTTGCCCACACATGATGAACTATAGAGCATAAAGAATGCAGCTCCCAGTTGTCTCTCTATATGTGGTGCACGTGCTTTTCGAAAGTAAAGTAGGAACAGTAGCTAACCAATTAAACATTCTCTGTTTCAGTAACATATCAGATTCGCATTTGAGAAACAATGTTTGGAATTATGAGTGGCATGTTGTTTAGCTTGATGGGTTGAGGAGCAATGCTACCACGTCTCGAAGCACCTAGGATGATGGTACACTGAATATAAAGAGAATGTCTACATGCAAGTCGCCTGACTTTCATCATTTGGGTCAGTCGACCATTTCAGGCGGTTTGATAAACATCCTACATCTCCTAACCCTTCTTCTTCCTCGCCTCTTTTTCTTCCCCTACAGACCACCTCACGGGCCGCCGGCCGAACCACCGGCCCCCGCCCTCCACTGAACTGCCCACCACCTCCGGTCTTCCGCCGCCCCTGGCCATCCCTCTAGCCAACCCCACCCCCACCCGCGTTGAGTTTTGCCTCCGATGAGGCCCCACCATAGCCCGACGACAGCCCCCCACAACCATTGTCCCCACCTGAAACCCTAAGATAGATAACGGGGCAGCCCTCCGACGAGCCCCTTCCTTCCCTCCGGTGAACTCTCAAAAATGGACTGACCCCAAATTGAAATTCAGTCGACTGTCATTTAAGCTAATGTGGAATATAAAAGGGGAAAACCTTATTGCGAGTATAGTGGTGAGCGTGCCATGGCGGATCTGAAGGTGCAAACCGGACAAAGGAAAATTCGCAACCAATGTTTGCTTTCAACTAACAAGTAAGATTCTAAGTGATGGATAAGAAATCACAGTAAAGCAGTGGCGATCTATTTTCTTGCTGAGATAAATAACTTGAGCAGGATGAAAGAGTACCGCCTCTGGTGTGGCGCCGTGTAAGCATCTACTGAGGCATTGAGGGTGTTGCGATAGCGATGGCTGTCGGCGATGTGGAAGCAGATCTAGGAGGGCAGACAGTGGCGGCGAGGGAAATATCCTGGTGCGGTGGACGAGATGGTCATACGAGCGGCCTCGGCAAGGTGAACGATGGCGCGGATGAAGCGAGAGGACGTGATGCAAGAATCCTGGTCCGAAGCCGTGGATGAGAGAGGTCGATCTCTTGTAATGGAAGACGGCGTCGAGGTATCAGCTCCGGCATGGTGGAGGAGGACGGCAGTGGATGGGGTGGCAGACGGAGGAGACTAGGGTGGAGAGGATGTTTTGGCACCCACGGAGTACGAATGGGGAAATGGAGGGAGAGAGATAGAGGGGAACCATGTCTTCAGGACGTGCTTGTCTCAAATGCGAGGAAATTTACAAACTTAGCCCTCGTTTACAATTTCCTACATCACAGCAATATTGGTCAGTTGGGGATAGGACGGTAATCTCACATACACCGAATATTTGCCGACGGAGATTTTGGCCGAGGAGAAACTGTGTTTTGGCGCCCACCGTGTATGAATCGGGGTGAGAGGTGATTTGGGCCGAGGAGAAACTATGTTTTGGCGCCCACCGTGTATGAATCCAGGGAGGTGAGAGGCGGAGGCAGTTATGTCATGTTTAAGTGAAATTACAAGCCTACCCCTATCAAAACCTATAGAAATCGAGTCGATAGGCTTTGTGTGTCAGGGATAGGCAGTAATTTCCATCTCGCAGATTTTGGTTTCGGGTGGTTAGTGTGAGTTTCCCCACTTCGTTCAAATTTTTGCAGGCAAATATTGCATGTTTACCGTGCCAACTCAATTCGAATCCATTTTGTATTCTTTTTTGGGCGGCAGGATCCATTTTGTATTCGAATACAAATCTATATACATGATTGTTTATATATACTTTCAAAAGCACAAGACCCTTTATACATAAATATGGTTTACAAATGGCATGATCTCAGATTCATAAGGCTGAATCCATCTTAATTTGAATTTTCAAATATTTGAAACCACTTTATGTTGAAATCCAATGTATGCATTCCTGGCTAACTGTCTCCAATTTATAGTGTAATCCCGTTTAGACATTAATTGCATGTAAACCATCAATTGTCTCTAATTAAAAAATCTATGGATCACTAAAATTGATAAGCTAAATAACATTACACATGTCCCCAAATTCAAATGAATATGCATGTTTGATAGACCAATTTTCGTTATGATATTATCGATGTCCCGATCTCTAGTTTAAATATTTCAATCCCCTTTAATCCAGATATTCATCTCATATGGCTATCACTCATGCTTATATCTCTCTCCAGACCTATACGCCTTCATCGTCTGTCGGGTATCTCTCGTGCTACTTGTATGTCGACATCAGTCTTTTATCTTCGTAACACACTGATGGTACTCTCTCCCTCGACCTTCACTCTATCTCTCTCTAAGTATATCTCACTTCCTGCTATGTGTCTCTAACTATGATTGTCCCTGTGAAATCTCTTTCTCTCACACAAACACAAACTTTGTCTCCCCGCGGTCTCATTTCTCTCTACTATTCCCGTGTATGCCGCTCACACACACCCTCTCACACAAAGATGTGTCACGCTCCCTATGTCTCGGTAGCTACGACACTCCCTCTTAAATATCTCTCTCTCACACACAAACACAAACTACGTCTCATAGGGTGTCATATCTCTCCACCATTCCCTTTGTATGCCGCTCACACACCCTCTCTCCCTAGGGATATCACGTGTTCCCTGCTATTTCTCTCTAGCTATGACTCTCCTTGCGAAATATCTTCCTCTCTCGCAAAGACAAAACTCCGTCTCTCGGGATCTCATTTCTCTCTAATATTCATTTGTATGTCACTCACATGCACCCTCTATCTATCTCTCTAACACCCACACACATAACTCAACCTTCTTATCCACTCGACTCTTATCTCTATCTTTCTATTTCTCTGTTTCTCCACCAACCTTCTTTCTCGCCCGCACTCTTGCTTCCTATCACGCACACTATATCTATTTCTCTCTACATGCAGTCATGCACCCTCTTTTTATCTTTCTCTCACACACACATAACTCACCCCTCTGAACCACTCGACTATTATCTCTAACACACAAACTAGTTGATGTCCCTCTAGCTAGCATATCTATCTCTCTATCTATCTGTTTCTCCATCAACCTTTCTTTCTCGCGCGTACTCTTGCTTCCTATCACCTACACTATATCTGTTTCTCTATACATGCATCTATAGGTCGATCTCTTTTGCACACACATTGTGTCTCGCTCTCTCTGCTCGCCATAGATGCATGCTCCAGCCCACGCTAATCTCTCTTAAGGACAAAAACACATGCTCAATCATCGGGCCTTCTTCCCTCCAGTCTCACATGCATGCATACTATCATACCGATCCATCTCTCCCATCCTGTTGATCTTATGACTTATGTCTCCTTTCTTTTATCTCGATCATGCGCGCGCGCACACACACACATCCCACATATGTATACCTCTCGCACATGCACATTCAAAGGTCTCATGTGTCTCCATACGTAGTTAATTACCATCAACCCACACCCCACATTGAATCTTTCTCTTCTTGTGTGCACATGACTTGCGTCTGGATGGGTCTCTTTTCTAAAACACACACTCACACTTAATATCTCCTTATAGCTACCCCCATCTCTCACTCCTTCCCTCTATCCCAGAAACCAATAAGACTATCCCTTCGTTTAATTCTCACGTACATGCACCATCGATAGTAGTCTTCCTCGGTGTCTCTCGAAACAAACACATTATCTCGATGTCCACTCCTCTCACGAGCACACTCCTTCTCTTCCCTCTTTACGGGCCTCTTCTCTCTCGTACCCCCCCCCTCATTGGAGGCCTCTGCCATACACGTCACCTCTCTATGATGAATCCACGCACACTTAATTACTTTCCCTACCGAAGACTCAGTTTCACACACACACACGCACGCACGCACACACACACACACACTAAGACTCCATTTCACACACACATGCTCTAGGTGGAGCATTTGTTCCTACCACCCTTCGTCCAACCTTACCCGTATGATAATCAATCAGCTTAATTTACTTATATAACACAGACAAATTCCACTTTATTTTAGTAGTTAGCAAAATTCTAATAATTATATAACACAAATCACTAGCAAGAAGTGACTTTTTTACACAACCACATTAATATGGCCACGTAAATCACAAGCTAAAGTGTAGTACCATTATACTTATATCCCGATGCAAAAGGTGGAGTACATGTCCGAATAGTAGAGGAGCACACACAAACTCTATCTCTTAGAATCTCACACACATACCAGTTATGTGACGCCTCCTAAACAGACATGTATGTGTATAATTTGTGCACACGCGGGTACATGTGATGGAGCACATTTATTTAAGTCGGACGGCGAACCCAAACAGTAGCCGCAATCATTACCCTCCCGCCGCCTCTTCTCCGGCCGCCGTCGCCCGATAGCCATGGCCCGGCCGAAGGTAACGACATACGCCATGCCCCTACCGGAGCGGCGCTTTGATCTGCTTCCAGAGATCTAGAGGCAGCGCGTAGCCCAGATCACAGCCGCCCTGCCTCTGGAATCCAGACTAGCTGGAGCTAGAGGAGGAGGTGGTGGAGGCGGAGCAGCACGCGGAGCCGGAGGAGGAGAATGACGACAAGGGCGATGTGGAGCCGGAACAGGAGGACGGCGACCCGGGCGAAGCGAAGCCGGAGGAGGACGACGATGACGCGGGCGAGGCAGAGCCGGCGCCACCGGCTGCATGCTGCGCCATGGCAGAGTTGACCCAAGCGGAGGGGGCGGTGGAATAGTAGGCCATCCTCGAGCCCATCTAGTCGGACGCCGAGGTGGAGGCCAACCGCCACTTCCACTGCCAACGGGTGTGGGGGATCAACGAGATGTTCGCCAAACTGGAGGAGGAGCAGGAGGAGCTGGAGTTGCAGCATGCGGCCGCCTACCCATCTTCGACGACGAGTAGTGTGGTCTAGCTTAGGTTATGTACTTAGTACTAGTTACTACTATTGCATGGTATGTATTTATTTGAGATATGTAGTACTACTCCTCAATGTAAACTGCTTTTAAGATGAATGAATGAAAGCTTGGCGAGCGCCTTTTGTTTGTTAAAAAAACATAATTCTAATACTACCTCCTTTCTTGTTTAAAGGGATCATCTAAAAAAATAGATTTCCATTAATACTTAGACTTAAAGGGCTTTGAGTCTCACGCCACATTTATTTCATAGAGATAAGAGAAAGGAAATTTTAGTGGTCATGGATGCATCTTTTTGTGTTAGTAGTACTATATTAGGGTTGACCGGTCGATTCCCGCGGATGTGCCCGGGCGGTGGAAGAGGAAGGAGAAGGGAAGTGGGCTGTGGAGTACGCCAGTTGTAGCACAAGCTCCAAGGAACGTTCATGCCAAACAATGCATAGTACAGTATAGGTAGCATTTACACCAGCGGATTATTAATTGGCCTTTAGGTTGCGTGTGGATGACGTGGCTAGAACATGCAGGCTGTAGTTTGACAGCCTACCACTCCGCCTCGCATGGTTTGGTCACACAAGATTTGCATGCACACATGTCACACACGTAGCTGTCGAATTCATACTCGAAAAAGGGCTACGAGGTCCGCTAGTCCGCATTGGTCCATGCGCCAGCAAAACAAACTAATCCCAGTCATTATAAATGTCGTGAGTGCTTTAATTCGGGGCTAGTGGATGGACGCGAATGTGCCGTGCAATGAACCGCCCGCCGACTCCCTAATCCCAAATATAAACTACACTAGTGCGCGCCTGGAGAACATCCTTTCCGAAGGGACGAAGCCCTGCAGTTACCATCTCCTCTCATGTAAACCAGCTCCCTAAGGGTCCAGGCCATTTGTCGCCATTACCATGGATTCGCAAGGTGCTTCTCATCCTCGTCGAGGTTGGGAGACCTTGGACGACGATCCTTTGGGAGAAATAATAAGTTGCTCCGGCTTCCTCACATCCGCAAGACTCAGCAGTACTTGCACCAAATATTTTAAGAGGGTGCGTAAATATGCGTGGGAGAAGGCCATGCTAGTCGGTCTGCCATGCGTCCTCGAGGACGAGGAAGTTTCCTGGGGGCCTCTCCAGCGCGCCGTGGCCATTGTTGCAAGTTGACGCCCCTTGAGATGCCGACATTGAGGGGCACTCGGATTTTGTCCGATGAGCAGGTAAGTGATGAGTTTGATAACATAGTAAATGCATTCTAAAGACTACTTCTGTGTCCATTTCATAATTCCCCCGCTGCCCACTGTTTCACAGGTTAGGCTTGGTGCCAATTGAGATTGGCTTGCATATGTACGGGAGGGTACCAACATCAATTTGCACAACATCTACAACGGTGACACCGTTGCCGTAGAACCTTTGTCCAACATTGGGATCGGCCACGCAATGGGCCATCGCCTGAATTGCTACGATAGAACCATAGTGAGATTGAAGAAGATAGCAATCCCGGAAGCCCTGATAAGGTCGTGCGCCAACAAAAATTACACTCTCATCGCGGTGTTCAACATCGCGATTGCTTTCATGATCCATCCTGCATGTGGCGGTCAAAGGTGGACCATGCTGTCTGCGGCCGATTTGTTGTCGTACGAGTATGAAGACGTTGTGATCCTTTTTAACCGCATCTTCACGGTGACAAACCTAGGGACTTGTTTCATACGGGACACATCCTACGTGATGCTACCTGGGTGCGGATGAACACACTTGGAGAGTACTCGGTTTTCATTGGGGATAGCTACCCCATAGTGAAAACGATGCCACCTTCCATGCATGATGCCAACGGCCTGCCGTTCATGAAGAACGGGTGCATTTTCATTGCGCACCGACGAATTCATATCTTGAACGCCCCTATCCCTGATCTATGCCGCTTCAGTTTGGATGAGTTTCCATCGTGGGGAGCCACACTAAGAAGCTGCGATGATATGGACTCCCGTTGCCCACCGTTATGGATCGTGCCATCTATGAAGAACACGTGGGACTGGAACTACGAGACGGACATGTACCCAAGGATGTACGAACCTGAGTAATGTAGTGCAGTATTGAAGTAGCCAGGCACAAATAGTATGAACCTGCGTGGCATATAGCATTTGTCTTACTACCACTAAATGTTGTACGTGCAATCCACGGTGATATTATGATGTACTCCTACGTGCCTAAGTACTCTACTATATTAATTGTAGGCACATATTAGGTTGGATATTTGTTTACGTGTATTGTCCGAGACCTTCCAACTAGACGCGTCTGTCTCTCTGGGTCGCACTTTGTATCGTTATATACTAGTACTACGTGTGGTCTCCGACCTAGAAGTGGAAGAAGTGGAGATGCTCTACCACGAGGTTCATGTCCCACTCCTTTCGCTGTTGTGTGGGACATCCAGCACGTGTCGTGTTTCGCACTCCTCCATCGTAAGACTTGAAACGCTAGCTTTCATCAAAAAGAAAAAATAAATATAAATCAGTAGTGATATTACTATACCACGCGGTTTCCTTGCTCCTCCTCGATATCATCAGAAAGAATACTTTCGTTCGCCGACATGTGGGTTGGTCAACTACAGTAGTAACTAGTAGATGCTCGTAATTAATTAAACAAACATACGGGCGACACAGACACACGCACTAAGTACAAGTACTACTACTTCTCACATGCTGGCCAGACGTAATCGTTCTCATTATCGTTCTTGTCAACGGCACCCCACCGTGGTTGGATATCTGCCCATCTCTCCTCAGCGTCATGGTAGCTACCATCGCGATCATGGCAGGTGGAGGCATCAGGGCATGCTGGCCAGACGCCATGGTTCTCCTTCCCGGCCTTGCCGGTGACACCCCACCGTGCTTCGATCTCTGCTGAGTTCTCCTCTGCAGCGCGTGCGTCCTCTTCTTTCTTGTGGTGGCGAGACTCTCTTTTCTTGAGTGCTTTCTGCCTTTTCCTCTTCCTCTGTGTGGCTTTGGCCGCCTCTTGCTCTATCGCCCATTCAGCCTTGGCAGCTTCAAAGTCCGCCCACGTAGGTGTGAGGTCGTGAGCGACGATGAACTTGGCACGGCAGGATTCCATCGCTTCCTTACCATTTTGTGTGCGATCGTGGGTGGCGAGGAACTCGGCGCGGTGGGATGCCATCACTTCCTTACCGGTTAGTGTGCAGCGCGGTGGCATGAACGATGCTTGCAGAGAGCTCTCGGGCGGAGTGGCCGGATAACCAAATAGTGCATTGGTTTATCAAGAGCTCAAGGACAGACGACGACGTAAATTTGGATTCCCCTTCAATCCTGGTCATTTATTATGACACACGGTTAATTTCCGTAGCCTCTGGAAACTATGTGCGCTGACCCTATTGTGGTTTGCTTTCTGATTGGCCGCCACCCCAGCCACGCGGATCGCGCACGTGCACCATGATCGAATGGCATTCCACGTTCCTATCATCACACCCGTGTAGTTGTAGCTGGGATTTGATGTTTCTGCACTACTACCTCCATCCTGGTTTATTGGTCCATTCACATTTTGTGCTAAATTTTGACTTTAGATTTATCTAACAAAATGTTGATGCATGTAACTACAAATAATATCACTAGAAACTATGTTTAAATACGAATCCAACAATATAATTTTTGGTGACATGCATTATTACTATCTTAGTACAATCTATGGTCAAAGTTTGGCACAAAATACTAAGGGGGGCAATAAATAAGGATGATGGTAGTAAATTTCTACAAAATGCACATAATGGCCTAAATATGCTAAATGAACCCGGAAAAGTGCCAAATTTGAACACGGTGCTTTCTAGGGTGTATGTTGATCGTCGAAAAAAAAGTCAACTGTCACATTTGCAGGGAACAGTTACCTCGATCAAAATCAGATCCGCCGTGTTTCGCACTCCTCCCTCGTAAGAGTGTAAACGCTTGCATACATAAAAATGGAACAAGTGGAGATGCTCTACTACGCTGTTCATGTCCTTGTCAATCCGCAGGAGGCGTTGTGAGCAATCTTCAAGTCATCACCTTGTTTCAAAAAATCTTCAAGTCATCAAGTCAAGAAACAAAAATCTTCAAGTCATCAAGTCAAGTTAACAAAATCTTCAAGTCATCGGACTAAGGAACCATCATGACATCGTTGAATCCGCTTCTTCAAGAAAACTTACTATACCAGCAATACTGCTACCACACGCGAAGACTGGACGACACTGTAGCACGTCATATCACTCAAACACACTAGGCCAACTAGCCCGCCTAACGCGCGGGATAGCCTCGCCCTCGTCATTTTGTTCTGAATTTCTATCAATCGATCACACGAACAAGCGAAAGAAAAGAGTAGAAAATGTTACACTTGGCAAGTTGAAAAGGAAAAGGCGGCACACTTAAAGCACGCCTGTCGCGTTCGCGTCGCACCCCCGACAGTCGGTCTGGCACGCCGCTCACCAAAGGGGACATGCGTTGTCTTGCATTTTCACTGACATGTGGGACTGCAATTGAATAAACCGATGATAGTCGAAATCTAATCGCCCGCATAGCGTCGGCTGAGAAGAGAGAGACGGGGAGGGAGAAGAGACCGGCCGCCCGCCGCGCATGGACTCCAAGAAATATGGATGGCTACGGGAGGTTTGTTATGGGTTGCCGTTGGAGATGGCCTAATGTGAATGTATCCGTGAACCATCTCTTTAAGTTTGATGTGAATGTTGAACTTGGAATGCATCGTGTCTGTACATTTGATGAGGACATCAATACCATTGTTACACCCACAACCCCTGCTTCTATACATACTGGACCAATTACTAGAGCTCGCGCACGCCAATTAAAATATCAGGTACTTTCATTTCTTGGTAATGATTCTAAAGTTCATGAGAATATGATGCTGCCTAAATTGGATACATTTGTTTTGCTTACAAATGAAGGGCCTAGATTGGACAAGAAAGAGGAACCTTGGAGCAAGTTCAAGCATGGAGATGATGGCATGCACAAGGGGAACAAGAACGGAGATTCAAGTGATGATTTCAGGACTTTGAAGCCACCATAATGAGTGCAGGAAGCCTTGGACGAAATATACAAGATGTCACTTCATAAATTTCGTCCAGAGGCTATTATAGGTGCTGCGTCACCTTATTATTGGGCCAGGCCCATGTAATTTCGAAATACTTGAGTATAGGCTGTTTTTAGAGTCCGTATGTGTTGGGAAACAAGAGATAGGGTTGGTTTCGGACCCCTCCTTCAAGGGCCACGAAATCCCCTCCTCTTCCTCCATATATACAGCCCTTAGGGCACCGTTTAGACTTTGGGTTTTATTTAGATTAAAAGTTCGCCATAGCTGCAACTTCGCGTACTTCGTTTGTGTTCAACGACCAGACCAAGATGTCACAGAACCCCACCTTGATCAATAAAGCTTTCATCTTATATTCGCAATATCCAGATTGCAAATCTTAGTTTCTTGCTTGTTCTTCGTTTGCTTGCAGGAGATAGACCCTCGTGGTCAGGTTGATTGTGCTCCGGCGTGGTCAATAACCTCTCGGAGTTGGTTTAGCGATTGCTAAGGCACGACGTCCTCGCACGTTCGTAGTCGGATCGTCAAAGTCTACTCCACCAAAAACGATAGCTATCATCTCATCGAAAGATCGGGACACCCTCGCCTCTATCAAGTGGTATCAGATTCCCAGGTTGCTCGGTGAGATTTACAGTTTTTCGTAGTTTAGATCGAGTCTGTTCTTCATACCTACAGTCCAGGAAAAAGCCAAAAAAAAAATTTAGGGTTAGTTCATCATATCCGAACCAATCTGAGCCTTTGCATAATCTTTTTAGGGTTTTTGCTTTGTTGAATTTGCGGTTGCATCATCGTGTCAAGTTGCTGGTCTTAGCGTCTAGTTCTTTAGAGTTTCGAGTTCTGTTCACAAGTTGTCACGCCGCCGCCGCAGCATCATCATCGCCCCTACCATATACCACCACCGATCCGAGTCCAGATACCACCACCGATCCGAGTCCATATACCACCACCAATCCGAGCCCACATATACTACCGTCATATACCATCACCAGTCCGAGTTCCACCATATTCATCTCTGCCACCAGTCCTAGTCCGAGTCCAGTATTTATTCCTTTATTTTAGAGTTCCAGATCACGCGATACTACGAGTCGTGAACAAGTCGGATTCCCCAATTTTCGTGCTACCGGCAGAAGAAAAATAGTTCCAGTTTCAAAAAAAAAACTAAGTCTGGAAAATTCTGGCTAGGCAGTTTTTAGACCATTTGTAGACTTTTTCGAAAAAAAATTGTTGCGGAGCAAAAAAAAAAGGAAAAAAGAGGAAAAAAAGTACAAAAAAAAAATTTATTCAGAGTGTGCTCCTCCCTTGTTTACGTGCAGCGCCGTGATTTTTGTTAGTGTTATAGGCTCGCGTCTCTAGCACGGTCTAGCCTAGGACCAGCACAGTACCGTCGTTGAGAGTTTATTCAACATTGCATCTCTGAATTGATTATTGCTGACCCTTTTTGCTACCATATCATAAGCCTTCCCAGCTCCACATACATCTACATCGTGCGTTTGACACCACCTGGCAATCGCTCTGTCCAAGCTCTGAGAGTTTTGACTACAAAGGTTGCCGATCACCACCTGCTGCTCGGTAAGAACTGGTAAGAATTTGAGATTTGCTTGACGGATTTGTGACACCACACCACACCACCACCACTTTCTAGTAGTCTGTAGGATCATATTCTTGTGTGTTTCTATTGCTGCTAACCATGGCAGGATCACAAGCCGACGAGATTGACTGGGAGAACATGACGAACAAGGAGTTGCATGATAAATTTCAGCAAATGATGAGTGGCCAGGTGGGAGATGTGCTAAACAGATTTGAAGAGGCCATGGAGAAGATAGATGGCATGGAGAAGTCGTTCGAGACAAAGCTGGATAACAAGTTTAATGAATTGCTCACGCGTCTTCCCCAACTACCACCGGCTGCACCTGTCGCACCTCTGCAACGACAACAACAACGCCCCCTTCCAAATCAGTTCGGACGAGCGAAGCGTGTTCCTCTTGAGGATGGCCAAACTTCTGCTGCTGCTGTACCTACTGTTGATGCTTCTTTGGCTCCTGCTCCTGCTGCTGCTGGTGCCGAGGAGGAGGATGATTACGCGGGCGATTATGAGGATGAGGTTGATCAAAATCTTAACTACGTGCAACCACCAGCACCAGGTCGTCCACATGCAAATAATCGCAATGGTA
Source organism: Thinopyrum elongatum (assembly GCA_011799875.1). Lineage (NCBI taxonomy): Eukaryota > Viridiplantae > Streptophyta > Magnoliopsida > Poales > Poaceae > Thinopyrum > Thinopyrum elongatum. The sequence continues at coordinate 406,778 of JAAAXO010000153.1, read as the reverse complement.
GGTCTGCACCACCACTTCAGGTACGAGATCATGACCATCTTCCTAAATTAAAATTGAATATTCCACCATTCGAGGGTAGATATGTTCCTGATATATATCTTACTTGGGAGTTAGAAACTGAACAACGTTTTACATGTTTACAATATCCCGAGGAACGACGTGTTGCTGCTGCTGTTTGTGCTTTCACTAGTTTTGCATGTGTATGGTGGTCTGAACATTGTAGATTATATCCTATTCCAGCTACGTGGGCTGCTTTGAAAACTGCTATGCGTACTCGTTGGGTTCCACCATATTATCAATGTGAATTACTTCAAAAATTGCAGCGCTTAAGACAAGGAAAAAATTCTGTAGAAGAATTTTATCAGGAATTACAAACTGGCATGATTAGATGTGGTATTGTTGAGGAGAATGAAGCTATGCTTGCACGTTTCATGGGCGGAGCACGATCGACCTGACCACGAGGGTCTATGATGAGGACATCAATACCATTGTTACACCCACAGCCCCTGCTTCTATACATACTGGACCAATTACTAGAGCTCGCGCACGCCAATTAAAATATCAGGTACTTTCGTTTCTTGGTAATGATTCTAAAGTTCATGAGAATATGATGCTGCCTAAATTGGATACATTTGTTTTGCTTACAAATGAAGGGCCTAGCTTGGACAAGAAACAGGAACCTTGGAGCAAGTTCAAGCATGGAGATGATGGCATGCACAAGGGGAACAAGAACGGAGTTACAAGTGATGATTTCAGGACTTTGAAGCCACCATAATGAGTGCAGGAAGCCTTGGACGAAATATACAAGATGTCACTTCATAAATTTCGTGCAGAGGCTATTATGGGTGCTGCGTCACCTTATTATTGGGCCAGGCCCATGTAATTTCGAAATACTTGAGTATAGGCTGTTTTTAGAGTCCGTATGTGTGGGGAAACAAGAGATAGGGTTGGTTTCGGACCCCTCCTTCAAGGGCCACGAAATCCCCTCCTCTTCCTCCATATATACAGCCCTTAGGGCACCGTTTAGACTTTGGGTTTTGTTTAGATTAAAAGTTCGCCATAGCTGCAACTTCGCGTACTTCGTTTGTGTTCAACGACCAGACCAAGACGTCACAGAACCCCACCTTGATCAATAAAGCTTTCATCTTATATTCACAATATCCAGATTGCAAATCTTAGTTTCTTGCTTGTTCTTCGTTTGCTTGCAGGAGATAGACCCTCGTGGTCAGGTTGATTGTGCTCCGGCGTGGTCAATAACCTCTCGGAGTTGGTTTAGCGATTGCTAAGGCGCGACGTCCTTGCACGTTCGTAGTCGGATCGTCAAAGTCTACTCCACCAAAAACGATAGCTATCATCTCATCGAAAGATCGGGACACCCTCGCCTCTATCATACTCCTTATACTCTAGAATGGTCTGAATCTCTCTATTTAATCCACCCATGAAACGTGCAAGCGTAGCTTCATTCTCCTCAACAATACCACATCTAATCATGCCAGTTTGTAATTCCTGATAATATTCTTCTACAGAATTTTTTCCTTGTCTTAAGCGCTGCAATTTTTGAAGTAATTCACGTTGATAATATGGTGGAACCCAACGAGTACGCATAGCAGTTTTCAAAGCAGCCCACGTAGCTGGAATAGGATATAATCTACAATGTTCAGACCACCATACACATGCAAAACTAGTGAAAGCACAAACAGCAGCAGCAACACGTCGTTCCTCGGGATATTGTAAACATGTAAAACGTTGTTCAGTTTCTAACTCCCAAGTAAGATATATATCAGGAACATATCTACCCTCGAATGGTGGAATATTCAATTTTAATTTAGGAAGATGGTCATGATCTCGTACCTGAAGTGGTGGTGCAGACCTACCATTGCGATTATTTGCATGTGGACGACCTGGTGCTGGTGGTTGCACGTAGTTAAGATTTTGATCAACCTCATCCTCATAATCGCCCGCGTAATCATCCTCCTCCTCGGCACCAGCAGCAGCAGGAGCAGGAGCCAAAGAAGCATCAACAGTAGGTACAGCAGCAGCAGAAGTTTGGCCATCCTCAAGAGGAACACGCTTCGCTCGTCCGAACTGATTTGGAAGGGGGCGTTGTTGTTGTCGTTGCAGAGGTGCGACAGGTGCAGCCGGTGGTAGTTGGGGAAGACGCGTGAGCAATTCATTAAACTTGTTATCCAGCTTTGTCTCGAACGACTTCTCCATGCCATCTATCTTCTCCATGGCCTCTTCAAATCTGTTTAGCACATCTCCCACCTGGCCACTCATCATTTGCTGAAATTTATCATGCAACTCCTTGTTCGTCATGTTCTCCCAGTCAATCTCGTCGGCTTGTGATCCTGCCATGGTTAGCAGCAATAGAAACACACAAGAATATGATCCTACAGACTACTAGAAAGTGGTGGTGGTGTGGTGTGGTGTCACAAATCCGTCAAGCAAATCACAAATTCTTACCAGTTCTTACCCAGCAGCAGGTGGTGATCGGCAACCTTTGTAGTCAAAACTCTCAGAGCTTGGACAGAGCGATTGCCAGGTGGTGTCAAACGCACGATGTAGATGTATGTGGAGCTGGGAAGGCTTATGATATGGTAGCAAAAAGGGTCAGCAATAATCAATTCAGAGATGCAATGTTGAATAAACTCTCAACGACGGTACTTTGCTGGTCCTAGGCTAGACCGTGCTAGAGACGCGAGCCTAGAACACTAACAAAAATCACGGCGCTGCACGTAAACAAGGGAGGAGCACACTCTGAATTTTTTTCTTTTTTTTTTCTTTTTTTTCCTCTGCAACAATTTTTTTTCGAAAAAGTCTACAAATGGTCTAAAAACTGCCTAGCCAGAATTTTCCAGACTTAGTTTTTTTTTTGAAACTGGAACTATTTTTCTTCTGCGGGTAGCACGAAAATTGGGGAATCCGACTTGTTCACGACTCGTAGTATCGCGTGATCTGGAACTCTAAAATAAAGGAATAAATACTGGACTCGGATCGGTGGTGGTATATGGACTCGGATCGGTGGTGGTATATGGACTCAGAGAAATAGCAGATAAGCTGTGGTGGTATATGGTAGGGGCGATGATGATGGTGCGGCGGCGGCGTGACAACTTGTGAACAGAACTCGAAACTCTAAAGAACTAGACGCTAAGACCAGCAACTTGACACGACGATGCAACCGCAAATTCAACAAAGCAAAAACCCTAAAAAGATTATGCAAAGGCTCAGATTGGTTCGGATATGATGAACTAACCCTAAATTTTTTTTTTGGCTTTTTCCTGGACTGTAGGTATGAAGAACAGACTCGATCTAAACTACGAAAAACTGTAAATCACACCGAGCAACCTGGGAATCTAATACCACTTGATAGAGGCGAGGGTGTCCCGATCTTTCGATGAGATGATAGCTATCGTTTTTGGTGGAGTAGACTTTGACGATCCGACTACGAACGTGCGAGGACGTCGCGCCTTAGCAATCGCTAAACCAACTCCGAGAGGTTATTGACCACGCCGGAGCACAATCAACCTGACCACGAGGGTCTATCTCCTGCAAGCAAACGAAGAACAAGCAAGAAACTAAGATTTGCAATCTGGATATTGCGAATATAAGATGAAAGCTTTATTGATCAAGGTGGGGTTCTGTGACGTCTTGGTCTGGTCGTTGAACACAAACGAAGTACGCGAAGTTGCAGCTATGGCGAACTTTTAATCTAAACAAAACCCAAAGTCTAAACGGTGCCCTAAGGGCTGTATATATGGAGGAAGAGGAGGGGATTTCGTGGCCCTTGAAGGATGGGTCCGAAACCAACCCTATCTCTTGTTTCCCCACACATACGGACTCTAAAAACAGCCTATACTCAAGTATTTCGAAATTACATGGGCCTGGCCCAATAATAAGGTGACGCAGCACCTATAATAGCCTCTGGACGAAATTTATGAAGTGACATCTTGTATATTTCGTCCAAGGCTTCCTGCACTCATTATGGTGCCTTCAAAGTCCTGAAATCATCACTTGTAACTCCGTTCTTGTTCCCCTTGTGCATGCCATCATCTCCATGCTTGAACTTGCTCCAAGGTTCCTCTTTCTTGTCCAAGCTAGGCCCTTCATTTGTAAGCAAAACAAATGTATCCAATTTAGGCAGCATCATATTCTCATGAACTTTAGAATCATTACCAAGAAACGAAAGTACCTGATATTTTAATTGGCGTGCGCGAGCTCTAGTAATTGGTCCAGTATGTATAGAAGCAGGGGTTGTGGGTGTAACAATGGTATTGATGTCCTCATCATGATTTATAGCAGATCTTTGGAGGAACATTTGGAACATTTACGTGCTGTTTTTATTGCTTTACGTGATGCATGTTTGTTTGGTAACCTTGGGAAGTGCACCTTTTGCACCGACCGAGTATCTTTTCTTGGCTATGTTGTTACTCCACAGGGAATTGAAGTTGATAAAGCCAAGATTGAAGCTATTGAGAGTTGGCCACAGCCCAAAACGGTCACTCAAGTGAGGAGTTTTCTTGGACTCGCTGGTTTCTATAGGCGTTTTGTGAGAGATTTCAGCACCATTGCTGCACCTCTCAATGAGCTTACAAAGAAGGATGTGCCTTTTGTTTGGGGTACCTCACAGGAAGAAGCCTTCACGGTATTGAAAGATAAGTTGACACATGCTCCTTTACTCCAACTTCCTGATTTTAATAAGACTTTTGAGCTTGAATGTGATGCTAGTGGACTTGGATTAGGAGGTGTTTTATTACAAGATGGCAAACCTGTTGCATACTTTTCTGAAAAATTGAGTGGGCCTAGTCTGAACTATTCTACTTATGATAAAGAATTATATGCTCTTGTTCGGACCTTAGAAACATGGCAACATTATTTATGGCCCAAAGAATTTGTTATACATTCTGATCATGAATCTTTGAAACACATTAAAAGTCAAGCAAAACTGAACCGTAGACATGCTAAATGGGTTGAATTTATTGAGACTTTCCCTTATGTCATTAAACACAAGAAGGGTAAAGAAAATGTTATTGCTGATGCATTGTCTCGTCGTTATACTATGCTTTCACAACTTGACTTTAAAATATTTGGTTTGGAGACCATCAAAGATCAATATGTGCATGATGCTGAATTTAAAGATGTATTGCAGAATTGTAAGGAAGGGTTGAAAACATGTTGTGTTTGCACCTGGAGATCTTGTTTGGTTACATTTGCGTAAGGATAGATTTCCTGATTTGCGCAAATCAAAGCTAATGCCACGTGCTGATGGTCCTTTTAAGGTGTTAGAGAAAATAAATGATAACGCATATAAACTTGAGCTGCCTGCAGATTTTGGGGTTAGTCCCACTTTTAACATTGCAGATTTGAAGCCTTATTTGGGTGAGGAAGATGAGCTTCCGTCGAGGACGACTTCATTTCAAGAAGGGGAGGATGATGAGGACATCAATACCATTGTTACACCCACAGCCCCTGCTGCTATACATACTGGACCAATTACTAGAGCTCGCGCACGCCAATTAAATTATCAGGTACTTTCGTTTCTTGGTAATGATTCTAATGTTCGTGAGAATATGATGCTGCCTAAATTGGATACATTTGTTTTGCTTACAAATGAAGGGCCTAGCTTGGACAAGAAAGATGAACCTTGGAGCAAGTTCAAGCATGGAGATGATGGCATGCGCAAGGGGAACAAGAACGGAGTTACAAGTGATGATTTCAGGACTTTGAAGCCACCATAAGGAGTGCAGGAAGCCTTGGACGAAATATACAAGATGCCACTTCATAAATTTCGTCCAGAGGCTATTATAGGTGCTGCGTCACCTTTTTATTGGGCCAGGCCCATGTAATTTCAAAATACTTGAGTATAGGCTATTTTTAGAGTCCGTATATGTGGGGAAACAAGAGATAGGGTTGGTTTCGGACCCCTCCTTCAAGGGCCACGAAATCCCCCCCTCTTCCTCCATATATACAGCCCTTAGGGCACCGTTTAGACTTTGGGTTTTGTTTAGATTAAAAGTTCGCCATAGCTGCAACTTCGCGTACTTCGTTTGTGTTCAACGACCAGACCAAGACGTCACAGAACCCCACCTTGATCAATAAAGCTTTCATCTTATATTCGCAATATCCAGATTGCAAATCTTAGTTTCTTGCTTGTTCTTCGTTTGCTTGCAGGAGATAGACCCTCGTGGTCAGGTTGATTGTGCTCCGGCGTGGTCAATAACCTCTCGGAGTTGGTTTAGCGATTGCTAACGCGCGACGTCCTCGCACGTTCGTAGTCGGATCGTCAAAGTCTACTCCACCAAAAACGATAGCTATCATCTCATCGAAAGATCGGGACACCCTCGCCTCTATCAACATTATTGTATAATTGTGGACTATTGTCTGATCGATCGCTAAGCCAAGTAGTACTACTCCCTCCATTTACTTATACAAGGCCACTATGAAATATACATTTTGCATCTATACAAGGCCAGTAATCGAGGCAAAATTAATGATGTTTCCTCATAATAGCAACTTGTTTAATACTCCTACTTGCATGCATGCAGTACTATGAACTACTCCCTCGGTCTGTTAAAGACTGTACATCTAGCATTAGTAATTTTTTCAACAAAGAGTGTACATCTACACTTCCAATGCACTTAGCCTTTAATCTAATCGGTATTGATTGACTAATGCAGCAACTTGTGCTGTAGCTATAGGTTGCATGTCTATCCTTAATTACATCATGCAACAACCTTCATTTAATCTTCTTCTCTCAATGGTCGCATGCACACATAAGTCTGCTACTTTTGGGAGTTAATTATGCCATGGAGTTCTGGTTCCTCTTGGTCAATGTGTAAATCTCTATATGTACAGTCTTTCATGGACGGAGGGAGTAGGTTGAGCACTTGAGCATGAGCGTGTGTGTTGCTTCTTGTGTTGTGTGCCGCATGAATGCGCGAGTGTTGCGTGCGTGCATGTGTACGTGTGAGTGTTGCATGCATGCATGCATGCATGAGGCTTCTACTCCCTCCCATTGACATGTTCATATTTCAAGCTTCATTAAAACGTTGCATGCAAGAATTAAGAGAAAACTCACCAATGCATGTAAAAGGTCTGTTCTTTTGTTGTTCACGCATGCACGCATGCATTCCAATTAATACATTCGTAAACACAATTTTCTTAAAGAAAACGAGCCCATTACGGAGGACGCGTATAGCTAGGCCCTTGAAGACTTGAACCCACTAGCTCCCACCATTTTTGTTTTTCCATGTTTTACTATCTCATGCATGTAGGCAAGAGTGGCTATATATAATAAGCCGGTTATTTTACTTCCTCTGTACTGGAGTAGTACTACTTGCTGCACAATATTACTGACTGCCATATTTGAGCACAACATTATCATGAATGGACCTTGACCATGTACGTCACCATGTGTCCAGATCTGAGATGCCGCGTGTACTAGATGAACAGCGCCGAGTTCGACCCCCGTGATGCTATGTGGGTGCTGAGGAACACTCTTGGAGAGTACTTGCTTTTCTTTGGGGACAGCTACCCCATTGTGAAGAAGATGCCACCTTCCGTGCACAACACCGAAGGCCTGCCGTTCATGAAGCATGGTTGTGTCTTCAGTGCGCACCGTCGGATGAATGACATGCTGGGACACACTATCCCTGATTTATGCCGCTTCAGCTTGGATGAGTCTCCATCGTGTGGAACCGGACTAGAAAGCTGCAACAATGATTCCCGTTGCCCACCGCTATGGATCGTGCCATCTATGAAGAACACGTGGGATTGGAACCTGGAGGAGGACATGGAGCCCATCTATAACGTGTAAGTGTGATGAGGACATCAATACCATTGTTACACCCACAGCCCCTGCTTCTATACATACTGGACCAATTACTAGAGCTCGCGCACGCCAATTAAATTATCAGGTACTTTCGTTTCTTGGTAATGATTCTAAAGTTCATGAGAATATGATGCTGCCTAAATTGGATACATTTGTTTTGCTTACAAATGAAGGCCCTAGCTTGGACAAGAAAGAGGAACCTTGGAGCAAGTTCAAGCATGGAGATGATGGCATGCACAAGGGGAACAAGAACGGAGTTACAAGTGATGATTTCAGGACTTTGAAGCCACCAGAATGAGTGCAGGAAGCCTTGGACGAAATATACAAGATGTCACTTCATAAATTTCGTCCAGAGGCTATTATAGGTGCTGCGTCACCTTATTATTGGGCCAGGCCCATGTAATTTCGAAATACTTGAGTATAGGCTGTTTTTAGAGTCCGTATGTGTGGGGAAACAAGAGATAGGGTTGGTTTCGGACCCCTCCTTCAAGGGCCACGAAATCCCCTCCTCTTCCTCCATATATACAGCCCTTAGGGCACCGTTTAGACTTTGGGGATTTGTTTAGTTAAAAGTTAGCCATTGCAACTTCGTGTACTTCGTTTGTGTCCAACGACCAGACCAAGACCGCTTTCGGATCCCCACCATTATCAATACTTCATCTATATTCGCAATATTCAGATTGCATTATCATATTCTTGCTTGTTCTTCGATTGCGTGCAGGAATAGACCTTCGTGGTCAGGTTGATCGTGCTTCCAGCATCGTCGGTAACCTCAGGAGATTGGTTTAGCGATTGCTAAGGCGCAACGTCGTGCACGTTTGTAGTCGGATCGTCAAAGTCGGCTCCACCAAATCGATAGTTACCATCTCATCGAAAGATCGGGACACCCTCGCCTCTATCAAAGTGGAGGATGGTAAATTGTGAATGGTAGCGCTATAAATATATGTAGAGTAGTCATTGCACAAATTTATCACATGAAGTGGAGATGAACTTGTGTGGCATGCTGTCATTTGTCCTTTAGAATTTATTACTATTAAATGTGTTATGTGTACATGCTACTTGTGTGGCTATTGCATGGGCTCCAACACGCTTTGTGAGAAAAAAAAGGTGGCACAGCTTTGGCTATAGGTGATGTGGCAGCATCATACAGTAGCGATTGTTCGCTATAGTTGTATTACTAGGATGACAGCTCATACTCCTATAAACCTTGCGCTTGGCGGAGCCTCTTCAGGAGGTTCAACAATTCGTACTTCTATGAACCTTGCACTTGGCTCTTCGCCTCTTCGGGAGGTCCAACAATGATGATACTATAGTACAATATGCTTCTGGCAATCTGACACCGAATGAACTGTTGCATGTCCACCGCGAGGGCGAGGGCAAGGGCTCTGTAGTCAAAACCCTCTCCTCGTCCTGCGAGCCACCACGCGTGTGGGCGAGGGAGAGGGCGTAGGCGTACGTAGTAAGCAAGCTTCTCCTCGTCCTGTGAGCCATCACGCGTGGGCGAGGGAGAGGGCGTAGTAATCAAGCTTCTCCTCATTCTGCGAGTTGTCGGGACACATCAAAGTAGTAGTCCATACTGCGTCCTTTCCAGTTAATATGGCTTAATTTGAAACAAGAAAAATACACTGGCGGTCAACGTATGTAACAATACAGTCAGTGGACTTCAGACTACGCTCATTACGATCACTATATAGTTTTGCGGTGATTATATGGTCACTAGCTCACCGTAGAGCACCGTATTGCACCCTGCTGACTGGCCACATAGTCGACGTGGCACTTTGTTGGCTGGTTAAATTGAAACCTGGTTTCTGGGTCCCACCTGTCAGTTTGCAGTGCAAAGAAATCAGTTAAACAAAACTTTACGCAGGCGTGACCGGAGTCCAACCCTTGCGCGCGAACCACCCTGGCTATGTATGTGAGTGCATGCACCTGTACTCCCTTGGTCCATGAAAAACTGTACATCTAGCATTAGAAAAAAATTCAACAAAGAGTGTACATCTACACTTACAATGCACTTAGCCTTTAATCTAATCGGTATTGATTAACTAATGCAGCGACTTGTGTTCTAGCTATAGGTTGCATGTCTATCCTTAATTACAGCATGCAACAACCTTCATTTAATCTTCTTCTCTCAATGGTCGCATGCACACATAAGTCTGCTACTTTTGGGCGTTAATTATGCCATGGAGTTCTGGTTCCTCTTGGTCAATGTGTAAATCTCTACATGTACAGTCTTTCACGGACGGAGGGAGTTGTGCACATGCCAAGTTCACTGGGCTGCCGTGTTTCACACTCCTCCATTGTACTCAATAGTGGAGACAATAGCTTTCATCAAAAATAAACAAGGAATAGTATAAAAGAGCACTGACATTATACCGCCCGGTTTCCTTGGTCGTCCTCGATATCAGAAAGAACACTTTCATTCATTGACATGTGGGACGTCGACCATCCTTGTCCACTTGCCATGCACCAAAATTAGAGTGCATCACATAGTACTGCAAGGGACACTCACCCCGGTCGTAGCGCCTCGGTAATAAATGACTAATGAGCCTTCAAATTGCAGGCCCAACCTTTCCCACTATAAGTTGCTCGGACGAAGGAACCATCATGACTTCGTTGAATCTGTTTCTTCAAGAAAACTTACTGTACCAGCAATACTGCAACCACACGCAAAGACTGTGCGCCACTGTAGCACATCATCTCACTCAAACCCACTAGGCCAAACTAGCCCGCCTAACGCCATTGTTCTAGGATTTGTACATCTCTGTGCTGCTATGATTTTGTTGACGACTAGAAAAAAATGGAGGGACTTTCTCTCTCTCTCTAGATCTCTCACCTTCCCATAACCCCTCTCTAGCACATGTACACACTCTCTGTAACCACTCCAAAAGTATGATGTCACTACACATTCACGTGTCCAGCAAAAAAATTACACATTCACGCATGTTACAAATACGTGCCAATTTTGTTCCCAATGCTGGCTATTAATGTGAATGTATGCGTGAACCAACTGATAGAGGCGAGGGTGTCCCGATCTTTCGATAAGATGGTAACTATCGATTTGGTGGAGCCGACTTTGACGATCCGACTACAAACGTGCACGACGTTGCGCCTTAGCAATCGCTAAACCAATCTCCTGAGGTTACTGACGATGCTGGAAGCACGATCAGCCTGACCACGAAGGTCTATTCCTGCACGCAATCGAAGAACAAGCAAGAATATGATAATGCAATCTGAATATTGCGAATATAGATGAAGTATTGATAATGGTGGGGATCCGAAAGCGGTCTTGGTCTGGTCGTTGGACACAAACGAAGTACACGAAGTTGCAATGGCTAACTTTTAACTAAACAAATCCCCAAAGTCTAAACGGTGCCCTAAGGGCTGTATATATGGAGGAAGAGGAGGGGATTTCGTGGCCCTTGAAGGAGGGGTCCGAAACCAACCCTATCTCTTGTTTCCCCACACATACGGACTCTAAAAACAGCCTATACTCAAGTATTTCGAAATTACATGGGCCTGGCCCAATAATAAGGTGACGCAGCACCTATAATAGCCTCTGGACGAAATTTATGAAGTGACATCTTGTATATTTCGTCCAAGGCTTCCTGCACTCATTCTGGTGGCTTCAAAGTCCTGAAATCATCACTTGTAACTCCGTTCTTGTTCCCCTTGTGCATGCCATCATCTCCATGCTTGAACTTGCTCCAAGGTTCCTCTTTCTTGTCCAAGCTAGGGCCTTCATTTGTAAGCAAAACAAATGTATCCAATTTAGGCAGCATCATATTCTCATGAACTTTAGAATCATTACCAAGAAACGAAAGTACCTGATAATTTAATTGGCGTGCGCGAGCTCTAGTAATTGGTCCAGTATGTATAGAAGCAGGGGCTGTGGGTGTAACAATGGTATTGATGTCCTCATCATCCTCCCCTTCTTGAAATGAAGTCGTCCTCGACGGAAGCTCATCTTCCTCACCCAAATAAGGCTTCAGATCTGCAATGTTAAAAGTGGGACTAACCCCAAAATCTGCAGGCAGCTCAAGTTTATTTGCATTATCATTTATTTTCTCTAACACCTTAAAAGGACCATCAACACGTGGCATTAGCTTTGATTTGCGCAAATCAGGAAATCTATCCTTACGCAAATGTAACCAAACAAGATCTCCAGGTGCAAACACAACATGTTTTCTACCCTTATCTCCAGCAAGTTTATATTTAGCATTCATATGCTCAATGTTCTCCTTAGTTAACTCATGCATTTTTAAGATCAATTCAGCACGTTGTTTAGCATCAAAATTAACCATCTCCGAAGATGGAAGAGGCAACAAATCAATTGGTGCACGAGGAAGGAAACCATACACAATTTCAAAAGGACACATCTTAGTAGTAGAATGCAATGAACGATTATAAGCAAATTCAATATGAGGCAAGCATTCTTCCCACATTTTCTTGTTATTCTTCAAAACAGCCCTAAGCATAGTAGACAATGTTCTATTGACTACTTCAGTTTGTCCATCAGTTTGGGGGTGACATGTAGTACTAAAAAGCAGTTTAGTCCCCAACTTAGCCCATAAACATCTCCAAAAGTGGCTAAGAAATTTAGTATCACGATCTGAAACAATAGTATTTGGCACACCATGCAAGCGTATAATTTCACGAAAGAACAAATCAGCAACATTAACAGCATCATCGCTTTTATGACATGGTATAAAGTGTGCTATTTTCGAGAACCTATCCACGACAACAAATATGCTATCCCTCCCCTTCTTTGTTCGAGGTAAACCTAAAACAAAGTCCATAGATATATCCTCCCAAGGAACACTAGGTACAGGCAAAGGCATATATAAACCATGAGGATTGAGTCGTGACTTAGCTTTTTGACATGTAGTGCAGCGAGCAACAAAACGCTCAACATCCCGTCTCATCTTTGGCCAAAAGAAATGTGTAGCAAGTATATCCTCCGTCTTCTTCACGCCAAAGTGTCCCATTAATCCTCCTCCATGCGCCTCCTGCAACAAAAAAAGACGAACGGAGCTAGCTGGAATGCATAGCTTGTTAGCACGAAACACAAATCCATCGTTAACGACGAACTTGTTCCATGTTCTCCCTTCCTTACAATTCTGCAATACATCTTTAAATTCAGCATCATGCACATATTGATCTTTGATGGTCTCCAAACCAAATATTTTAAAGTCAAGTTGTGAAAGCATAGTATAACGACGAGACAATGCATCAGCAATAACATTTTCTTTACCCTTCTTGTGTTTAATGACATAAGGGAAAGTCTCAATAAATTCAACCCATTTAGCATGTCTACGGTTCAGTTTTGCTTGACTTTTAATGTGTTTCAAAGATTCATGATCAGAATGTATAACAAATTCTTTGGGCCATAAATAATGTTGCCATGTTTCTAAGGTCCGAACAAGAGCATATAATTCTTTATCATAAGTAGAATAGTTCAGACTAGGCCCACTCAATTTTTCAGAAAAGTATGCAACAGTTTTGCCATCTTGTAATAAAACACCTCCTAATCCAATTCCACTAGCATCACATTCAAGCTCAAAAGTCTTATTAAAATCAGGAAGTTGGAGTAAAGGAGCATGTGTCAACTTATCTTTCAATACCGTGAAGGCTTCTTCCTGTGAGGTACCCCAAACAAAAGGCACATCCTTCTTTGTAAGCTCATTGAGAGGTGCAGCAATGGTGCTGAAATCTCTCACAAAACGCCTATAGAAACCAGCGAGTCCAAGAAAACTCCTCACTTGAGTGACCGTTTTGCGCTGTGGCCAACTCTCAATAGCTTCAATCTTGGCTTTATCAACTTCAATTCCCTGTGGAGTAACAACATAGCCAAGAAAAGATACTCGGTCGGTGCAAAAGGTGCACTTCCCAAGGTTACCAAACAAACGTGCATCACGTAAAGCAATAAAAACAGCACGTAAATGTTCCAAATGTTCCTCCAAAGATCTGCTATAAATCAGTATATCATCAAAATAGACTACCACAAATCGTCCAATGAAAGCACGTAAAACTTCGTTCATTAATCTCATGAAAGTACTAGGTGCATTAGTTAACCCAAAAGGCATGACTAACCACTCATATCGTCTCCTCTGGATTGGTACGGTATGGCGCACGGTTTGGCAACGAAGCACCGGGAATTAAGTCAATCTGATGCTCAATCCCGCGAATAGGTGGTAATCCCGGTGGCACGTCTTGTGGAAAGACGTCAGCGAACTCCTGCAAAATGTTAGTGACCGCAGGAGGCAAAGAGGAAGGCACGTCCTCGAATGAAAATAACGCCTCTTTGCACACAAAAGCATAGCAAACAGAATTGCTGAAATCTAGATCATCAATATCAGATTTGGTGGCAAGTAAGCATGCACTTTTCAATTTAATTTCAGAAGCAACACTAGATGGTTTATTATTAGGCTTCATTTGTTGCTCAAATTCTTTTGCCACAATCTGATTTTCACTCTTATTTTTCTCCTGTTTTGCTTTACTAGCTCTATTAATATCATCTTTCAAAATAGAATCAGGAGTCATAGGAAGCAAAGTAATATGTTTATCCTTATGAACAAGAGTATACTGATTGTTTCTACCATGGTGTACAGAATTTTTATCAAATTGCCATGGCCTACCAAGTAATAATGAACATGCTTGCATGGGTACCACATCACAATCAACATAATCAGCATATGTAGAGATACTAAAATGCACACGAACAGTACGTGTTACCTTAACCTTGCCGCTGTTGTTGAACCATTGGATATAGTAAGGATGTGGATGTGGTCTTGTGGTGAGAGATAGCTTCTCCACCATCTCCATGCTAGCCAAGTTGTTGCAGCTCCCTCCATCTATGATGACGCGAACAGAACGTTCCTTCACAACTCCCTTTGTATGGAACAAATTATGCCTCTGATTTTGCTCAGCTTGTGTGACCTGCACACTCAAAACACGTTGATCAACTAAACATTCATACCTGTCAGCGTCTTCAGGAGCCATGTATTGCGTCTCATGATCAGAATCATCTCCACCGTGTTCTTCACTTGTAATAAGAGCCAAAGTCTCCTCATCATAGTCACTAGCGGACTCATACCCACCATCCTCAGTAGCAATCATAACACGCGGAGATTGGCATTCTCTCGCATAATGACCTCTTCCCTTACAACGACGACAAATAATATCATGTGTGTGCCCTGTTGATGCCATAGATGAAGAAGAGCTCTGGGCAGGCCCAGAAGGTGTACTCTTGGCAGATGGGGGTGGTGGTGCCTGTTTTCTTGTATCTCGATTGGAATTGGCGGCTGAAGTCAGTGGTGCCGCAGTAGGACGTGTGGGAGTAGAGGAGGCACGCGGTGTCCATGATGAAGATCGACCTGCAGAAAAATTAGTTCGCGCCAATGCCTGTCGATCCTGCACTTCACGTTCAGCTTTACAAGCAAGATGGAATAAACGAGTGATATTATTATACTCCTTATACTCTATAATGGTCTGAATCTCTCTATTTAATCCACCCATGAAACGTGCAAGCATAGCTTCATTCTCCTCAACAATACCACATCTAATCATGCCAGTTTGTAATTCCTGATAATATTCTTCTACAGAATTTTTTCCTTGTCTTAAGCGCTGCAATTTTTGAAGTAATTCACGTTGATAATATGGTGGAACCCAACGAGTACGCATAGCAGTTTTCAAAGCAGCCCACGTCGCTGGAATAGGATATAATCTACAATGTTCAGACCACCATACACATGCAAAACTAGTGAAAGCACAAACAGCAGCAGCAACACGTCGTTCCTCGGGATATTGTAAACATGTAAAACGTTGTTCAGTTTCTAACTCCCAAGTAAGATATATATCAGGAACATATCTACCCTCGAATGGTGGAATATTCAATTTTAATTTAGGAAGATGGTCATGATCTCGTACCTGAAGTGGTGGTGCAGACCTACCATTGCGATTATTTGCATGTGGACGACCTGGTGCTGGTGGTTGCACGTAGTTATGATTTTGATCAACCTCATCCTCATAATCGCCCGCGTAATCATCCTCCTCCTCGGCACCAGTAGCAGCAGGAGCAGAAGCCAAAGAAGCATCAACAGTAGGTACAGCAGCACCAGAAGTTTGGCCATCCTCAAGAGGAACACGCTTCGCTCGTCCGAACTGATTTGGAAGGGGGCGTTGTTGTTGTCGTTGCAGAGGTGCGACAGGTGCAGCCGGTGGTGGTTGGGGAAGACGCGTGAGCAATTCATTAAACTTGTTATCCAGCTTTGTCTCGATCGACTTCTCCATGCCATCTATCTTCTCCATGGCCTCTTCAAATCTGCTTAGCACATCTCCCACGTGGCCACTCATCATTTGCTGAAATTTATCATGCAACTCCTTGTTCGTCATGTTCTCCCAGTCAATCTCGTCGGCTTGTGATCCTGCCATGGTTAGCAGCAATAGAAACACACAAGAATATGATCCTACAGACTACTAGAAAGTGGTGGTGGTGTGGTGTGGTGTCACAAATCCGTCAAGCAAATCTCAAATTCTTACCAGTTCTTACCCAGCAGCAGGTGGTGATCGGCAACCTTTGTAGTCAAAACTCTCAGAGCTTGGACAGAGCGATTGCCAGGTGGTGTCAAACGCACGATGTAGATGTATGTGGAGCTGGGAAGGCTTATGATATGGTAGCAAAAAGGGTCAGCAATAATCAATTCAGAGATGCAATGTTGAATAAACTCTCAACGACGGTACTGTGCTGGTCCTAGGCTAGACCGTGCTAGAGACGCGAGCCTAGAACACTAACAAAAATCACGGTGCTGCACGTAAACAAGGGAGGAGCACACTCTGAATTTTTTTTTTTGCACTTTTTTTTTCCTTTTTTTTTTGCTCCGCAACAATTTTTTTTCGAAAAAGTCTACAAATGGTCGCCTAGCCAGAATTTTCCAGACTTAGTTTTTTTTTTTTGAAACTGGAACTATTTTTCTTCTGCGGGTAGCGCGAAAATTGGGGAATCCGACTTGTTCACGACTCGTAGTATCGCGTGATCTGGAACTCTAAAATAAAGGAATAAATACTGGACTCGGACTAGGACTGGTGGCAGAGATGAATCTGGTGGAACTCGGACTGGTGATGGTATATGACGGTAGTATATGTGGGCTCGGATTGGTGGTGGTATATGGACTCGGATTGGTGGTGGTATATGGACTCGGATCGGTGGTGGTATATGGACTCAGAGAAATAGCAGATAAGCTGTGGTGGTATACGGTAGGGGCGATGATGATGGTGCGGCGGCGGCGTGACAACTTGTGAACAGAACTCGAAACTCTAAAGAACTAGACGCTAAGACCAGCAACTTGACACGACGATGTAACCGCAAATTCAACAAAGCAAAAACCCTAAAAAGATTATGCAAAGGCTCAGATTGGTTCGGATATGATGAACTAACCCTAATTTTTTTTTTGGCTTTTTCCTGGACTGTAGGTATGAAGAACAGACTCGATCTAAACTACGAAAAACTGTAAATCTCACCGAGCAACCTGGGAATCTGATACCACTTGATAGAGGCGAGGGTGTCCCGATCTTTCGATGAGATGGTAACTATCGATTTGGTGGAGCCGACTTTGACGATCCGACTACAAACGTGCACGACGTTGCGCCTTAGCAATCGCTAAACCAATCTCCTGAGGTTACTGACGATGCTGGAAGCACGATCAGCCTGACCACGAAGGTCTATTCCTGCACGCAATCGAAGAACAAGCAAGAATATGATAATGCAATCTGAATATTGCGAATATAGATGAAGTATTGATAATGGTGGGGATCCGAAAGCGGTCTTGGCCTGGTCGTTGGACACAAACGAAGTACACGAAGTTGCAATGGCTAACTTTTAACTAAACAAATCCCAAAGTCTAAACGGTGCCCTAAGGGCTGTATATATGGAGGAAGAGGAGGGGATTTCGTGGCCCTTGAAGGAGGGGTCCGAAACCAACCCTATCTCTTGTTTCCCCACACATACGGACTCTAAAAACAGCCTATACTCAAGTATTTCGAAATTACATGGGCCTGGCCCAATAATAAGGTGACGCAGCACCTATAATAGCCTCTGGACGAAATTTATGAAGTGACATCTTGTATATTTCGTCCAAGGCTTCCTGCACTCATTATGGTGGCTTCAAAGTCCTGAAATCATCACTTGTAACTCCGTTCTTGTTCCCCTTGTGCATGCCATCATCTCCATGCTTGAACTTACTCCAAGGTTCCTCTTTCTTGTCCAAGCTAGGCCCTTCATTTGTAAGCAAAACAAATGTATCCAATTTAGGCAGCATCATATTCTCATGAACTTTAGAATCATTACCAAGAATCGAAAGTACCTGATATTTTAATTGGCGTGTGCGAGCTCTAGTAATTGGTCCAGTATGTATAGAAGCAGGGGCTGTGGGTGTAACAATGGTATTGATGTCCTCATCAGGATACCATCAAATTCGTATGAAATTGGGGGATGAATGGAAAACAGCATTTAAAACAAAGTTTGGATTATATGAGTGGTTAGTCATGCCTTTTGGGTTAACTAATGCACCTAGTACTTTCATGAGATTAATGAACGAAGTTTTACGTGCTTTCATTGGACGATTTGTGGTAGTCTATTTTGATGATATACTGATTTATAGCAGATCTTTGGAGGAACATTTGGAACATTTACGTGCTGTTTTTATTGCTTTACGTGATGCACGTTTGTTTGGTAACCTTGGGAAGTGCACCTTTTGCACCGACCGAGTATCTTTTCTTGGCTATGTTGTTACTCCACAGGGAATTGAAGTTGATAAAGCCAAGATTGAAGCTATTGAGAGTTGGCCACAGCGCAAAACGGTCACTCAAGTGAGGAGTTTTCTTGGACTCGCTGGTTTCTATAGGCGTTTTGTGAGAGATTTCAGCACCATTGCTGCACCTCTCAATGAGCTTACAAAGAAGGATGTGCCTTTTGTTTGGGGTACCTCACAGGAAGAAGCCTTCACGGTATTGAAAGATAAGTTGACACATGCTCCTTTACTCCAACTTCCTGATTTTAATAAGACTTTTGAGCTTGAATGTGATGCTAGTGGAATTGGATTAGGAGGTGTTTTATTACAAGATGGCAAAACTGTTGCATACTTTTCTGAAAAATTGAGTGGGCCTAGTCTGAACTATTCTACTTATGATAAAGAATTATATGCTCTTGTTCGGACCTTAGAAACATGGCAACATTATTTATGGCCCAAAGAATTTGTTATACATTCTGATCATGAATCTTTGAAACACATTAAAAGTCAAGCAAAACTGAACCGTAGACATGCTAAATGGGTTGAATTTATTGAGACTTTCCCTTATGTCATTAAACACAAGAAGGGTAAAGAAAATGTTATTGCTGATGCATTGTCTCGTCGTTATACTATGCTTTCACAACTTGACTTTAAAATATTTGGTTTGGAGACCATCAAAGTTCAATATGTGCATGATGCTGAATTTAAAGATGTATTGCAGAATTGTAAGGAAGGGAGAACATGGAACAAGTTCGTCGTTAACGATGGATTTGTGTTTCGTGCTAACAAGCTATGCATTCCAGCTAGCTCCGTTCGTCTTTTGTTGTTGCAGGAGGCGCATGGAGGAGGATTAATGGGACACTTTGGCGTGAAGAAGACGGAGGATATACTTGCTACACATTTCTTTTGGCCAAAGATGAGACGGGATGTTGAGCGTTTTGTTGCTCGCTGCACTACATGTCAAAAAGCTAAGTCACGACTCAATCCTCATGGTTTATATATGCCTTTGCCTGTACCTAGTGTTCCTTGGGAGGATATATCTATGGACTTTGTTTTAGGTTTACCTCGAACAAAGAAGGGGAGGGATAGTGATAGAGGCGAGGGTGTCCCGATCTTTCGATGAGATGATAGCTATCGTTTTTGGTGGAGTAGACTTTGACGATCCGACTACGAACGTGCGAGGACGTCGCGCCTTAGCAATCGCTAAACCAACTCCGAGAGGTTATTGACCACGCCGGAGCACAATCAACCTGACCACGAGGGTCTATCTCCTGCAAGCAAACGAAGAACAAGCAAGAAACTAAGATTTGCAATCTGGATATTGCGAATATAAGATGAAAGCTTTATTGATCAAGGCGGGGTTCTGTGACGTCTTGGTCTGGTCGTTGAACACAAACGAAGTACGCGAAGTTGCAGCTATGGCGAACTTTTAATCTAAACAAAACCCAAAGTCTAAACGGTGCCCTAAGGGCTGTATATATGGAGGAAGAGGAGGGGATTTCGTGGCCCTTGAAGGAGGGGTCCGAAACCAACCCTATCTCTTGTTTCCCCACATATACGGACTCTAAAAACAGCCTATACTCAAGTATTTCGAAATTACATGGGCCTGGCCCAATAATAAGGTGACGCAGCACCTATAATAGCCTCTGGACGAAATTTATGAAGTGACATCTTGTATATTTCGTCCAAGGCTTCCTGCACTCATTATGGTGGCTTCAAAGTCCTGAAATCATCACTTGTAACTCCGTTCTTGTTCCCCTTGTGCATGCCATCATCTCCATGCTTGAACTTGCTCCAAGGTTCCTCTTTCTTGTCCAAGCTAGGGCCTTCATTTGTAAGCAAAACAAATGTATCCAATTTAGGCAGCATCATATTCTCATGAACTTTAGAATCATTACCAAGAAACGAAAGTACCTGATAATTTAATTGGCGTGCGCGAGCTCTAGTAATTGGTCCAGTATGTATAGAAGCAGGGGCTGTGGGTGTAACAATGGTATTGATGTCCTCATCACCAACTCTTTGAGTTTCATGTGAATTAATGTATAATTGTGGACTATTGTTTGATCGAATTTTAGGAGCTTGGGCTATTGGCCGATCAGGGACCAGACCTATAAGCATACCACGAGCTCATCAGCCCCAACGTTTCTCTTTGGTGAGTGTTTGCAAGTACTATAGCTCGCAGAGTACCTATCCTACTAACACAGCGTGGAATCAGTCGAGGTTTGACACCAAGAATCATCAAACCATTTTTTCATCAAACAAGTCCTGTTTATATGATACACAGTTCAAATTTACGTCTAACCACTCATGCCATATATTACATCAAAAGATGGTGAGGATACATCTGTTTCCATAACTCGGAGAGGGTTCGCATGATTCACTATCAAATAGAATTAGCAAGTACAGCCAACACAAGACAGTGCATTAGCCCTAAGATGGTTTGATAGCACGCATTGTTCTGGCAATTAAACACAATGCAAACTACGTTGAAAGATTAGGGCGACCAACTATTTCTTGTCATCGATCTCTGGGGCAATGTCCACAGGACGGAGAGCGGCATGTGAATCAATCTCTGGGGCGATGTCCACAGGACAGAGAGTAGCATGGGAATCGATCTCTAGGGCGATGTCCATAGGACGGACAACAGCATGTGAATTGATCTGTGGGGCGAAGTCCACATGACGGACAGCGACATGGGAATCGATCTCTAGGGTGATGTCCACCGGATGGACCGCGACATCAGAATCATCAAGGACGTCCACCGGCACCTGTGCAACCCTAACATACTAGCAAGTACATTGCAAATAATCAAAAACCACAACTATTTAAGCCATTTTCTTACCTTGTGCAGCCCATCGGGGGATCTCATCCCTCCGGGGGCCATCTCCTCGAAGGGGGCCATCGCCTTACCAGGGAAATACTACTTCTCAACAGCGACTATCTCCTCAAACCCAGCCTTGAGCCTCTTATAGGTGTCCATTAGAGTTTCTGGGGTAGGCACGGTGGGGCCCTGCTTGCTGTTCTTCCAGCTTTATTTGTTCAGGAGTTCGTCCGCCAAAGTCGTCAACTCTTTGTCCAGTGCTTGTTTCTTGGAGTTCTTCGTCTCCATGGGTTGGTCCGCCAACATCGCCAACTCATTGGCCGGTGCTCGCTTCCCGGAGATCTCTTTCTTGAGTGGATTGTCCGCCGACAACCCTTTTCCTAGTGCTCTAGGATCCATCGATAAACTGACAAACAAAAAGCAATCGAAAGGAAACCACAATCGCAATGAAAATGGGAAAAGAATAGGTAGTGAGAATCGGTCGATGCTTCGCAAAAAGAAGATTCTTGGAATGAAAATAGAGTAGCATCACTGATTCGCCCACCTTTCCTTTGTTGGTACAGAAGAAAAATGGCAGAAGTGAGTAGCCTGGAGTGAGGTTTTCTTCAAGATAGGGGAGAAAGGGCTTCAACGAGTGTTCTAGTGAAATGACGGTTGCTTTGTCCCATCCAACTTCAAGGCCACTTTACCACTGCTGGTAAAGTTGTGGGTTTTGTGATATGACGGGTCATGACGGCCATAGCGGGGTGACTGGTGAGTCTCGACTGCAGCACTTCACTGTGATTTGGTGGATGACACGCGGGCCCGGATGCTTGATGTCCCGCAGGTCCATGAAACAATGTAAGAGCAAGCATAATAGAGCCTAGTCAACTGGCTATAAGCCATTCCACATCATCAAAATCCCATCTGGAAGAGAGAGAATGGTGGAGAGAGAGTGAAATCGGCGCTTCACTTATCGCCGGGCTGTAGCGCGCAGCACGAGAGAAAAAGAGCTGCATGCAGTCCTTAAAAGCAAACGATGCCTTCTCCCTCCAATCAGGTGCGCTCCCCTCCTTCCCCATGCATGTAAATATTGATTACTATAGTCAGCTTAGCATCTCCTCTACAGCCTGCCTTATTTTTGTGTGAAGACTACAAGTGACATGGCACCAGTATAGAGCCTGCAGTCGGCTTTTCTATTAGCCATGCTCTAATAGAGCGGCTAATCATAGAGTTTGGACGACAGAGGAGGAGCTGGCAATAGTAGTACTCCAAAAAAAACTGTACTCTCACATTTCATTTTGAGGATTAACTATACTCCCATATAGAAAATATAAATAATAATGCATGTTGGTGCAGCCCATGTTTCCAATAATTTGAGCCATGGGCTTGTTCGCAAATTTTATGAGCCGGTGGTTGTTCACTTAATGAGGGTCTATTACCAGACATGAACAATACAAAGTGCGACCTGGCACACTGTTAGGGCTGGACCAAAAGCTCGTAGCTCGCGAGCTTAATGAGCCCTCGATAGTTCGGCTTGTTATGCTCGTGGGTTGCTTCTTAATGAACAAAGCCAATCATCAGTTTCCTAACGAGCCTAACGAATGAGCTAACAAGCTTCACGCTAAGTTCGCTAGTAACAACACAACACATGTTTCATCTTACATGACAAAATTGTTAATGAGCGCTCACGGGCTTAACGAGCTTCAAACGAACCGAGCCGAGTAGTTTTTTTGCTCGTTAATCTTTCCGAGCTTAACGAGCACGAGCTTAACGAGCCGAGCAGCTCGTTAATCCACCCCTACACACCACTTGGAATAAGCGAGTAGTTATCTCAAAAAACAATCAACAAGTCAAAAAACGGCAACCTGGCACGTACACAATTTTAAACGATTATTTTGATGAAGTGAAAAAAGAAAACTACCCCACTATACGTATATATATATATAGGCAGGAGCCTCCGCGCTTACTTGCTAGGGACGCATCCCCTCTACCGGGGAAGAGGGGGAGGGGTAGCGCTTAGGCCATCGTCGACGGTGAGGGAGGAGACCCACTGCCGGCCGCACCATTATCTATGGCCGAGCACCGAGGTGGGAGGTCCTTCGATCCCTTCGTCGCTGCCCTAGTGTGGGCGGATCCGGCCTCCCACCACCCATGTAGCCACACCCCGACGACCTTCAGGTATATCTTCCTTCGAAACCAGCCTAGCTCTACTTCCCCAGCTCGCTACGTCGCTGCATGTGAATCATTTTCTACCTCTCACCCGCCTCGTAGCTAGGCTCGATCAGATGGTCCAACGCCACCTAATTTTTTTTCTATTGTTAGAGGTAAAGCTACTTCATGGAGTCGAATCTTGTACTTGGTTCAGACAGGAAATAAAGGGCGAAAAGTTAGTATGTACATCGGACTTGGTACAAATAGGAAAGAAAGGGGGTGAAAGTAGTACAGACTGGCCATCCAACCAGTCTCTTGGTCGAAAAGGGAAATATAGGGGAAACGCTGCACACAGTGGTATGACCAGGACTAGATTTTCTATCCCCACATACGAATAGGTGGCTAAAGTGAACAAAAATGGGATGAACCTAGATATGTTGCTTGGATGTTTGTTTCTCGGGGCAACAAACTCTGAATCACTACTTTATGCCCCGGTTTAGGTACATGGTGCTGGACTGCTGGTGAACCCACTGTCCCATGCCCTTATAGCAAATATTTAGCTGTTCTTAATCTAATGCCCCTGGTAAAATGAAGCCATGCCACTGTTATAAGGCATGACAAGTTTAACCAATTGTTTTTGCCAGTAATTGTTTGAGACTCCGACTGTTTCCTCTGTAGCTTTTTGTGCAAACAGGGTATCCATTTCACCTCGTTGCTATTGCGACCTTTTGGTGCACTGCACAAAACACTTCTTAAAAGAAGTGATTTTTGTGCAGTTTAACTGGAATGTCACACCGAAACCGTTGGTTCATTTCGGTGGAACTGCACAAAGGAAGATCTGTGTTCCAATCTTCATCCTCCATATTGGCACCATAACCTTCCTTTAGGTAAGAATGATATTTAATGCATGTGTTCACCTCTATTTTGCAACTATCATGAGAAAATAATGCTATTGTTTACTAGTACACTTGTACTCCCTCACTGGCAAAACCAAATCTGACATAGAAGGCCAATCATGTACTTCATTTCACCAATTGGTGAGGAGAAAGAGAAACAGAGCAAGAAGAGGAAGACGACGACGACAAAGAAGAAGAAGAAGAAGAAGAAGAAGAAGAAGAAGAAGAAGAAGAAGAAGAAGAAGAAGAAGAAGAAGAAGAAGAAGAAGAAGAAGAAGGAAATGAAGAAGATCACACGCTGGTACCGTCCTATGTTATCCTGACATCTTGCTATTGGTATTGTATTGCTGTGTTGCTACTAGTATTAATTTACTTGAAGAAATGCACTTGTAGTATTGATGAGGACATCAATACCATTGTTACACCCACAGCCCCTGCTTCTATACATACTGGACCAATTACTAGAGCTCGCGCACGCCAATTAAAATATCAGGTACTTTCGTTTCTTGGTAATGATTCTAAAGTTCATGAGAATATGATGCTGCCTAAATTGGATACATTTGTTTTGCTTACAAATGAAGGGCCTAGCTTGGACAAGAAAGAGGAACCTTGGAGCAAGTTCAAGCATGGACATGATGGCATGCACAAGGGGAACAAGAACGGAGTTACAAGTGATGATTTCAGGACTTTGAAGCCACCATAATGAGTGAAGGAAGCCTTGGACGAAATATATAAGATGTCACTTCATAAATTTCGTCCAGAGGCTATTATAGGTGCTGCGTCACCTTATTATTGGGCCAGGCCCATGTAATTTCGAAATACTTGAGTATAGGCTGTTTTTAGAGTCCGTATGTGTGGGGAAACAAGAGATAGGGTTGGTTTCGGACCCCTTCTTCAAGGGCCACGAAATCCCCTCCTCTTCCTCCATATATACAGCCCTTAGGGCACCGTTTAGACTTTGGGTTTTGTTTAGATTAAAAGTTCGCCATAGCTGCAACTTCGCGTACTTCGTTTGTGTTCAACAACCAGACCAAGACGTCACAGAACCCCACCTCGATCAATAAAGCTTTCATCTTATATTCGCAATATCCAGATTGCAAATCTTAGTTTCTTGCTTGTTCTTCGTTTGCTTGCAGGAGATAGACCCTCGGGGTCAGGTTGATTGTGCTCCGGCGTGGTCAATAACATCTCGGAGTTGGTTTAGCGATTGCTAAGGCGCGACGTCCTCGCACGTTCGTAGTCGGATCGTCAAAGTCTACTCCACCAAAAACGATAGATATCATCTCATCGAAAGATCGGGACACCCTCGCCTCTATCAAGTATGTTGCAGAGTTGTACTTGGCTTGACGACACATCATCTTAATTAACTGGGTTCTGGATGCATGTGTGACCCAGCTCTACATGATCAACAGTGGCAAGGTGATCTTCCTGAAGGCGAGGCCTCACTCGAGGCCATTCAAGGGCTACGGCAACGTCTCCCTTACATGTGAGATGATCCTCTAGGAGCCCTTCTACTTCCGCTGTCTCTCCTACAAGGTCACTTAATCAATTAGGAGTACTTAAGCAGCACTAATTAATCGCTGCCTAATTTTCCTGTCGAAGTTAAACAAATCTTTAGTAGCACCCTATGCTGAATCATGTACATGCGTCTATGGAAGTGGACCATGTGGTGGAGCAGGGAGGGGATCTTGGTAGTGTCATGAGATAATAATGCTATTATTTTGCATGTCAATTTATTGCCACTGGTTAGTGAGGCAATGTTTTGCTACTGTATTGTCATCATGAATTTGATGCTACCGTTAAAGTAATATGCTAATGTATTTCTATCCTTTCTCACTAAGCTAATGAAGGTTTCACCTTGTTCCTACTTGTGCAAGCAGGGATCATGTTGTGCCAATCGTACATTTTAGTGGAACTGCACAAGAGAATACAATGAACTGTATCCCAGTCAGTTCTTTAACTCTGCTAGAAGTTCTTGATAATCTCTTGATATAATCTCACCACTGGTAAACAAGAGTGATGTCAACCATGATGAGGACATCAATACCATTGTTACACCCACAACCCCTGCTTCTATACATACTGGACCAATTACTAGAGCTCGCGCACGCCAATTAAAATATCAGGTACTTTCGTTTCTTGGTAATGATTCTAAAGTTCATGAGAATATGATGCTGCCTAAATTGGATACATTTGTTTTGCTTACAAATGAAGGGCCTAGCTTGGACAAGAAAGAGGAACCTTGGAGCAAGTTCAAGCATGGAGATGATGGCATGCACAAGGGGAACAAGAACGGAGTTACAAGTGATGATTTCAGGACTTTGAAGCCACCATAATGAGTGCAGGAAGCCTTGGACGAAATATACAAGATGTCACTTCATAAATTTCGTCCAGAGGCTATTATAGGTGCTGCGTCACCTTATTATTGGGCCAGGCCCATGTAATTTCGAAATACTTGAGTATAGGCTGTTTTTAGAGTCCGTATGTGAGGGGAAACAAGAGATAGGGTTGGTTTCGGACCCCTCCTTCAAGGGCCACGAAATCCCCTCCTCTTCCTCCATATATACAGCCCTTAGGGCACCGTTTAGACTTTGGGTTTTGTTTAGATTAAAAGTTCGCCATAGCTGCAACTTCGCGTACTTCGTTTGTGTTCAACGACCAGACCAAGACGTCACAGAACCCCACCTTGATCAATAAAGCTTTCATCTTATATTCGCAATATCCAGATTGCAAATCTTAGTTTCTTGCTTGTTCTTCGTTTGCTTGCAGGAGATAGACCCTCGTGGTCAGGTTGATTGTGCTCCGGCGTGGTCAATAACCTCTCGGAGTTGGTTTAGCAATTGCTGAGGCGCGACGTCCTCGCACGTTCGTAGTCGGATCGTCAAAGTCTACTCCACCAAAAACGATAGCTATCATCTCATCGAAAGATCGGGACACCCTCGCCTCTATCAAGAGGACATCAATACCATTGTTACACCCACAGCCCCTGCTTCTATACATACTGGACCAATTACTAGAGCTCGCGCACGCCAATTAAAATATCAGGTACTTTCGTTTCTTGGTAATGATTCTAAAGTTCATGAGAATATGATGCTGCCTAAATTGGATACATTTGTTTTGCTTACAAATGAAGGGCCTAGCTTGGACAAGAAAGAGGAACCTTGGAGCAAGTTCAAGCATGGAGATGATGGCATGCACAAGGGGAACAAGAACGGAGTTACAAGTGATGATTTCAGGACTTTGAAGCCACCATAATGAGTGCAGGAAGACTTGGACGAAATATACAAGATGTCACTTCATAAATTTCGTCCAGAGGCTATTATAGGTGCTGCGTCACCTTATTATTGGGCCAGGCCCATGTAATTTCGAAATACTTGAGTATAGGCTGTTTTTAGAGTCCGTATGTGTGGGGAAACAAGAGATAGGGTTGGTTTCGGACCCCTCCTTCAAGGGCCACGAAATCCCCTCCTCTTTCTCCATATATACAGCCCTTAGGGCACCGTTTAGACTTTGGGTTTTGTTTAGATTAAAAGTTCGCCATAGCTGCAACTTCGCGTACTTCGTTTGTGTTCAACGACCAGACCAAGACGTCACAGAACCCCACCTTGATCAATAAAGCTTTCATCTTATATTCGCAATATCCAGATTGCAAATCTTAGTTTCTTGCTTGTTCTTCGTTTGCTTGCAGGAGATAGACCCTCGTGGTCAGGTTGATTGTGCTCCGGCGTGGTCAATAACCTCTGGGAGTTGGTTTAGCGATTGCTAAGGCGCGACGTCCTCGCACGTTCGTAGTCGGATCGTCAAAGTCTACTCCACCAAAAACGATAGCTATCATCTCATCGAAAGATCGGGACACCCTCGCCTCTATCAAACCATACATTGGAAGTGCACAAAAATATATACTATTGAATTATTCCAGTCCATGCTTTATCATCTCTTCTGGGACTATTTGAATAAGCTTCTTGCTCAGGTTGGTACCGGCCTAAGGCCTTCATCCATATTAGTGTGTAGTCATCTCTATTTGTATCATGCTACTATGTTGCTACTATCATGACAAACTCCTTTATCTTTGCACGTTAAAATATTGCAACCTATGATACATGGCAATGCTTTGAGTGTTGAGCTAATTGGTACTAATTAAATAAACTAATACCTCTCTTTAAGCAAGACTACTATGTTGCTAACTTTACCCGTTAAGATAATGAGGGTGCTTCTATTTGTTAGTGTATGTTTCATCAACTAGTCCCACTATTACAATAATCTCACTTTCTCAATATATGTGCCAACAGGGATGCTCGATTTTGGTGGAACTGCACAAAAACTTTGGGTGCTTAATTGCCTCGATTGCATCCTTCATTTCCTGTCAGTCGCTTATCTCGGCTTCGAGTCAAAGGAAATACTAATTGATATGTTTCCTCGCACAGGTTGGTACCGGTCTTTATCCTGATTATTGTGCTTGTCATATGCATTGGTAAGTTGGTATTGTGCTACTGTTGGACGATTTCATAAAGGAGTAACTTGGAGCCTGAACTCGTAGGCAAATCATTACATTGGGTGATTTCAGTAGAACTGCACAAAAAGATCAGATGCACAGATACTTATTGTAGGATCGAAAGTAGGTCTAGAGGGGGTGATTAGACTACTTGACCAAATAAAAATCTAACCTTTTCCCAATTTTAGTTGTGGGCAGATTTTAGCAATTAACACAAGTCAAGCAATCAACCTACACATGCAATTCTAAGAGTGTAGCAGCAGAAAGTAAAACATTGCATATGAATGATGAGGACATCAATACCATTGTTACACCCACAGCCCCTGCTGCTATACATACTGGACCAATTACTAGAGCTCGCGCACGCCAATTAAATTATCACGTACTTTCGTTTCTTGGTAATGATTCTAATGTTCATGAGAATATAATGCTGCCTAAATTGGATACATTTGTTTTGCTTACAAATGAAGGGCCTAGCTTGGACAAGAAAGATGAACCTTGGAGCAAGTTCAAGCATGGAGATGATGGCATGCGCAAGGGGAACAAGAACGGAGTTACAAGTGATGATTTCAGGACTTTGAAGCCACCATAAGGAGTGCAGGAAGCCTTGGACGAAATATACAAGATGCCACTTGATGGGGACATCAATACCATTGTTACACCCACAGCCCCTGCTTCTATACATACTGGACCAATTACTAGAGCTCGCGCACGTCAATTAAAATATCAGGTACTTTCGTTTCTTGGTAATGATTCTAAAGTTCATGAGAATATGATGCTGCCTAAATTGGATACATTTGTTTTGCTTACAAATGAAGGGCCTAGCTTGGACAAGAAAGAGGAACCTTGGAGCAAGTTCAAGCATGGAGATGATGGCATGCACAAGGGGAACAAGAACGGAGTTACAAGTGATGATTTCAGGACTTTGAAGCCACCATAATGAGTGCAGGAAGCCTTGGACGAAATATACAAGATGTCACTTCATAAATTTCGTCCAGAGGCTATTATAGGTGCTGCGTCACCTTATTATTGGGCCAGGCCCATGTAATTTCGAAATACTTGAGTATAGGCTGTTTTTAGAGTCCGTATGTGAGGGGAAACAAGAGATAGGGTTGGTTTCGGACCCCTCCTTCAAGGGCCACGAAATCCCCTCCTCTTCCTCCATATATACAGCCCTTAGGGCACCGTTTAGACTTTGGGTTTTGTTTAGATTAAAAGTTCGCCATAGCTGCAACTTCGCGTACTTCGTTTGTGTTCAACGACCAGACCAAGACGTCACAGAACCCCACCTTGATTAATAAAGCTTTCATCTTATATTCGCGATATCCAGATTGCAAATCTTAGTTTCTTGCTTGTTCTTCGTTTGCTTGCAGGAGATAGACCCTCGTGGTCAGGTTGATTGTGCTCCGGCGTGGTCAATAACCTCTCGGAGTTGGTTTAGCGATTGCTAAGGCGCGACGTCCTCGCACGTTCGTAGTCGGATCGTCAAAGTCTACTCCACCAAAAACGATAGCTATCATCTCGTCGAAAGATTGGGACACCCTCGCCTCTATCACAACTACATCACCAAATCGTCAATCTTCGATCTACAACGACAAATGCAAGGCGCACAATCAAGATTGCGAGAGCGCATCGACAACCTCGCCATCGACATATGACACTCCGAAGCACATACAAGAGACTACTTCGACACCAAGCTTTCCGCACTAAAAGAGGAGGAAGATGCAAGGATGGAGGAGATTCGGACCTTGTTGATCAACCGTTCTTCCCCTTCATCATCCTCAAGGCGGCGGCGAGCAAGTTGATGAGGACATCAATACCATTGTTACACCCACAGCCCCTGCTGCTATACATACTGGACCAATTACTAGAGCTCGCGCACGCCAATTAAATTATCAGGTACTTTCGTTTCTTGGTAATGATTCTAATGTTCATGAGAATATGATGCTGCCTAAATTGGATACATTTGTTTTGCTTACAAATGAAGGGCCTAGCTTGGACAAGAAAGAGGAACCTTGGAGCAAGTTCAAGCATGGAGATGATGGCATGCGCAAGGGGAACAAGAACGGAGTTACAAGTGATGATTTCAGGACTTTGAAGCCACCATAAGGAGTGCAGGAAGCCTTGGATGAAATATACAAGATGCCACTTCATAAATTTCGTCCAGAGGCTATTATAGGTGCTGCGTCACCTTATTATTGGGCCAGGCCCATGTAATTTCGAAATACTTGAGTATAGGCTGTTTTTAGAGTCCGTATGTGTGGGGAA
This sequence comes from Thinopyrum elongatum, assembly GCA_011799875.1. Lineage (NCBI taxonomy): Eukaryota > Viridiplantae > Streptophyta > Magnoliopsida > Poales > Poaceae > Thinopyrum > Thinopyrum elongatum. The sequence goes on along the minus strand of JAAAXO010000153.1, from coordinate 375,553 downwards.
ACAAGAGATAGGGTTGGTTTCGGACCCCTCCTTCAAGGGCCACGAAATCCCCTCCTCTTCCTCCATATATACAGCCCTTAGGGCACCGTTTAGACTTTGGGTTTTGTTTAGATTAAAAGTTCGCCATAGCTGCAACTTCGCGTACTTCGTTTGTGTTCAACGACCAGACCAAGACGTCACAGAACCCCACCTTGATCAATAAAGCTTTCATCTTATATTCGCAATATCCAGATTGCAAATCTTAGTTTCTTGCTTGTTCTTCGTTTGCTTGCAGGAGATAGACCCTCGTGGTCAGGTTGATTGTGCTCCGGCGTGGTCAATAACCTCTCGGAGTTGGTTTAGCGATTGCTAAGGCGCGACGTCCTCGCACGTTCGTAGTCGGATCGTCAAAGTCTACTCCACCAAAAACGATAGCTATCATCTCATCGAAAGATCGGGACACCCTCGCCTCTATCACCACTTCATAAATTTCGTCCAGAGGCTATTATAGGTGCTGCGTCACCTTATTATTGGGCCAGGCCCATGTAATTTTGAAATACTTGAGTATAGGCTATTTTTAGAGTCCGTATGTGTGGGGAAACAAGAGATAGGGTTGGTTTCGGACCCCTCCTTCAAGGGCCACGAAATCCCCCCCTCTTCCTCCATATATACAGCCCTTAGGGCACCGTTTAGACTTTGGGTTTTGTTTAGATTAAAAGTTCGCCATAGCTGCAACTTCGCGTACTTCGTTTGTGTTCAACAACCAGACCAAGACGTCACAGAACCCCACCTCGATCAATAAAGCTTTCATCTTATATTCGCAATATCCAGATTGCAAATCTTAGTTTCTTGCTTGTTCTTCGTTTGCTTGCAGGAGATAGACCCTCGGGGTCAGGTTGATTGTGCTCCGGCGTGGTCAATAACCTCTCGGAGTTGGTTTAGCGATTGCTAAGGCGCGACGTCCTCGCACGTTCGTAGTTGGATCGTCAAAGTCTACTCCACCAAAAATGATAGATATCATCTCATCGAAAGATCGGGACACCCTCGCCTCTATCAAGTGGTATCAGATTCCCAGGTTGCTCGGTGAGATTTACAGTTTTTCGTAGTTTAGATCGAGTCTGTTCTTCATACCTACAGTCCAGGAAAAAGCCAAAAAAAAAATTTAGGGTTAGTTCATCATATCCGAACCAATCTGAGCCTTTGCATAATCTTTTTAGGGTTTTTGCTTTGTTGAATTTGCGGTTGCATCGTCGTGTCAAGTTGCTGGTCTTAGCGTTTAGTTCTTTAGAGTTTCGAGTTCTGTTCACAAGTTGTCACGCCGCCGCCGCACCATCATCATCGCCCCTACCATATACCACCACAGCTTATCTGCTATTTCTCTGAGTCCATATACCACCACCGATCCGAGTCCATATACCACCACCAATCCGAGCCCACATATACTACCGTCATATACCATCACCAGTCCGAGTTCCACCAGATTCATCTCTGCCACCAGTCCTAGTCCGAGTCCAGTATTTATTCCTTTATTTTAGAGTTCCAGATCACGCGATACTACGAGTCGTGAACAAGTCGGATTCCCCAATTTTCGTGCTACCCGCAGAAGAAAAATAGTTCCAGTTTCAAAAAAAAAAAACTAAGTCTGGAAAATTCTGGCTAGGCAGTTTTTAGACCATTTGTAGACTTTTTCGAAAAAAAATTGTTGCGGAGCAAAAAAAAAAAGAGGAAAAAAAAGTGCAAAAAAAAAAAGAAAAAAATTCAGAGTGTGCTCCTCCCTTGTTTACGTGCAGCGCCGTGATTTTTGTTAGTGTTCTAGGCTCGCGTCTCTAGCACGGTCTAGCCTAGGACCAGCACAGTACCGTCGTTGAGAGTTTATTCAACATTGCATCTCTGAATTGATTATTGCTGACCCTTTTTGCTACCATATCATAAGCCTTCCCAGCTCCACATACATCTACATCGTGCGTTTGACACCACCTGGCAATCGCTCTGTCCAAGCTCTGAGAGTTTTGACTACAAAGGTTGCCGATCACCACCTGCTGCTGGGTAAGAAGTGGTAAGAATTTGAGATTTGCTTGACGGATTTGTGACACCACACCACACCACCACCACTTTCTAGTAGTCTGTAGGATCATATTCTTGTGTGTTTCTATTGCTGCTAACCATGGCAGGATCACAAGCCGACGAGATTGACTGGGAGAACATGACGAACAAGGAGTTGCATGATAAATTTCAGCAAATGATGAGTGGCCAGGTGGGAGATGTGCTAAACAGATTTGAAGAGGCCATGGAGAAGATAGATGGCATGGAGAAGTCGTTCGAGACAAAGCTGGATAACAAGTTTAATGAATTGCTCACGCGTCTTCCCCAACCACCACCGGCTGCACCTGTCGCACCTCTACAACGACAACAACAACGCCCCCTTCCAAATCAGTTCGGACGAGCGAAGCGTGTTCTTCTTGAGGATGGCCAAACTTCTGGTGCTGTTGTACCTACTGTTGATGCTTCTTTGGCTCCTGCTCCTGCTGCTGCTGGTGCCGAGGAGGAGGATGATTACGCGGGCGATTATGAGGATGAGGTTGATCAAAATCATAACTACGTGCAACCACCAGCACCAGGTCGTCCACATGCAAATAATCGCAATGGTAGGTCTGCACCACCACTTCAGGTACGAGATCATGACCATCTTCCTAAATTAAAATTGAATATTCCACCATTCGAGGGTAGATATGTTCCTGATATATATCTTACTTGGGAGTTAGAAACTGAACAACGTTTTACATGTTTACAATATCCCGAGGAACGACGTGTTGCTGCTGCTGTTTGTGCTTTCACTAGTTTTGCATGTGTATGGTGGTCTGAACATTGTAGATTATATCCTATTCTAGCTACGTGGGCTGCTTTGAAAACTGCTATGCGTACTCGTTGGGTTCCACCATATTATCAACGTGAATTACTTCAAAAATTGCAGCGCTTAAGACAAGGAAAAAATTCTGTAGAAGAATATTATCAGGAATTACAAACTGGCATGATTAGATGTGGTATTGTTGAGGAGAATGAAGCTATGCTTGCACGTTTCATGGGTGGATTAAATAGAGAGATTCAGACCATTCTAGAGTATAAGGAGTATAATAATATCACTCGTTTATTCCATCTTGCTTGTAAAGCTGAACGTGAAGTGCAGGATCGACAGGCATTGGCGCAAACTAATTTTTCTCCAGGTCGATCTTCATCATGGACACCGCGTGCCTCCTCTACTCCCACACGTCCTACTACGGCACCACTGACTTCAGCCGCCAATTCCAATCGAGATACAAGAAAACAGGCACCACCACCACCATCTGCCAAGAGTACACCTTCTGGGCCTGCCCAGAGTTCTTCTTCATCTATGGCATCAACAGGGCACACACATGATATTATTTGTCGTCGTTGTAAGGGAAGAGGTCATTATGCGAGAGAATGCCAATCTCCGCGTGTTATGATTGCTACTGAGGATGGTGGGTATGAGTCCGCTAGTGATTATGATGAGGAGACTTTGGCTCTTATTACAAGTGAAGAACACGGTGGAGATGATTCTGATCATGAGACGCAATACATGGCTCCTGAAGACGCTGACATGTATGAATGTTTAGTTGCTCAACGTGTTTTGAGTGTGCAGGTCACACAAGCTGAGCAAAATCAGAGGCATAATTTGTTCCATACAAAGGGAGTTGTGAAGGAACGTTCTGTTCGCGTCATCATAGATGGAGGGAGCTGCAACAACTTGGCTAGCATGGAGATGGTGGAGAAGCTATCTCTCACCACAAGACCACATCCACATCCTTACTATATCCTATGGTTCAACAACAGCGGCAAGGTTAAGGTAACACGTACTGTTCGTGTGCATTTTAGTATCTCTACATATGCTGATTATGTTGATTGTGATGTGGTACCCATGCAAGCATGTTCATTATTACTTGGTAGACCATGGCAATTTGATAAAAATTCTGTACACCATGGTAGAAACAATCAGTATACTCTTGTTCATAAGGATAAACATATTACTTTGCTTCCTATGACTCCTGATTCTATTTTGAAAGATGATATTAATAGAGCTAGTAAAGCAAAACAGGAGAAAAATAAGAGTGAAAATCAGATTGTGGCAAAAGAATTTGAGCAACAAATGAAGCCTAATAATAAACCATCTAGTGTTGCTTCTGAAATTAAATTGAAAAGTGCATGCTTACTTGCCACCAAATCTGATATTGATGATCTAGATTTTAGCAATTCTGTTTGCTATGCTTTTTGATAGAGGCGAGGGTGTCCCGATCTTTCGATGAGATGATAGCTATCGTTTTTGGTGGAGTAGACTTTGACGATCCGACTACGAACGTGCGAGGACGTCGCGCCTTAGCAATCGCTAAACCAACTCCGAGAGGTTATTGACCACGCCGGAGCACAATCAACCTGACCACGAGGGTCTATCTCCTGCAAGCAAACGAAGAACAAGCAAGAAACTAAGATTTGCAATCTGGATATTGCGAATATAAGATGAAAGCTTTATTGATCAAGGTGGGGTTCTGTGACGTCTTGGTCTGGTTGTTGAACACAAACGAAGTACGCGAAGTTGCAGCTATGGCGAACTTTTAATCTAAACAAAACCCAAAGTCTAAACGGTGCCCTAAGGGCTGTATATATGGAGGAAGAGGGGGGGATTTCGTGGCCCTTGAAGGAGGGGTCCGAAACCAACCCTATCTCTTGTTTCCCACACATACGGACTCTAAAAATAGCCTATACTCAAGTATTTCGAAATTACATGGGCCTGGCCCAATAATAAGGTGACGCAGCACCTATAATAGCCTCTGGACGAAATTTATGAAGTGGCATCTTGTATATTTCGTCCAAGGCTTCCTGCACTCCTTATGGTGGCTTCAAAGTCCTGAAATCATCACTTGTAACTCCGTTCTTGTTCCCCTTGCGCATGCCATCATCTCCATGCTTGAACTTGCTCCAAGGTTCCTCTTTCTTGTCCAAGCTAGGCCCTTCATTTGTAAGCAAAACAAATGTATCCAATTTAGGCAGCATCATATTCTCATGAACATTAGAATCATTACCAAGAAACGAAAGTACCTGATAATTTAATTGGCGTGCGCGAGCTCTAGTAATTGGTCCAGTATGTATAGCAGCAGGGGCTATGGGTGTAACAATGGTATTGATGTCCTCATCATCCTCCCCTTCTGGAAATGAAGTCGTCCTCGACGGAAGCTCATCTTCCTCACCCAAATAAGGCTTCAAATCTGCAATGTTAAAAGTGGGACTAACCCCAAAATCTGCAGGCAGCTCAAGTTTATATGCATTATCATTTATTTTCTCTAACACCTTAAAAGGACCATCAGCACGTGGCATTAGCTTTGATTTGCGCAAATCAGGAAATCTATCCTTACGCAAATGTAACCAAACAAGATCTCCAGGTGCAAACACAACATGTTTTCTACCCTTATCTCCAGCAAGTTTATATTTAGCATTCATACGCTCAATGTTCTCCTTAGTTAACTCATGCATTTTTAAGATCAATTCAGCACGTTGTTTAGCATCAAAATTAACCTTCTCCGAAGATGGAAGAGGCAACAAATCAATTGGTGCACGAGGAAGGAAACCATACACAATTTCAAAAGGACACATCTTAGTAGTAGAATGCAATGAACGATTATAAGCAAATTCAATATGAGGCAAGCATTCTTCCCACATTTTCTTGTTATTCTTGATGAGGACATCAATACCATTGTTACACCCACAGCCCCTGCTTCTATACATACTGGACCAATTACTAGAGCTCGCGCACGTCAATTAAAATATCAGGTACTTTCGTTTCTTGGTAATGATTCTAAAGTTCATGAGAATATGATGCTGCCTAAATTGGATACATTTGTTTTGCTTACAAATGAAGGGCCTAGCTTGGACAAGAAAGAGGAACCTTGGAGCAAGTTCAAGCATGGAGATGATGGCATGCACAAGGGGAACAAGAACGGAGTTACAAGTGATGATTTCAGGACTTTGAAGCCACCATAATGAGTGCAGGAAGCCTTGGACGAAATATACAAGATGTCACTTCATAAATTTCGTCCAGAGGCTATTATAGGTGCTGCGTCACCTTATTATTGGGCCAGGCCCATGTAATTTCGAAATACTTGAGTATAGGCTGTTTTTAGAGTCCGTATGTGTGGGGAAACAGGAGATAGGGTTGGTTTCGGACCCCTCCTTCAAGGGCCACAAAATCCCCTCCTCTTCCTCCATATATACAGCCCTTAGGGCACCGTTTAGACTTTGGGTTTTGTTTAGATTAAAAGTTCGCCATAGCTGCAACTTCGCGTACTTCGTTTGTGTTCAACGACCAGACCAAGACGTCACAGAACCCCACCTTGATCAATAAAGCTTTCATCTTATATTCCCAATATCCAGATTGCAAATCTTAGTTTCTTGCTTGTTCTTCGTTTGCTTGCAGGAGATAGACCCTCGTGGTCAGGTTGATTGTGCTCCGGCGTGGTCAATAACCTCTCGGAGTTGGTTTAGCGATTGCTAAGGCGCGACGTCCTCGCACGTTCGTAGTCGGATCGTCAAAGTCTACTCCACCAAAAACGATAGCTATCATCTCATCGAAAGATCGGGACACCCTCGCCTCTATCACAAGACCACATCCACATCCTTACTATATCCAATGGTTCAACAACAGCGGCAAGGTTAAGGTAACACGTACTGTTCGTGTGCATTTTAGTATCTCTACATATGCTGATTATGTTGATTGTGATGTGGTACCCATGCAAGCATGTTCATTATTACTTGGTAGACCATGGCAATTTGATAAAAATTCTGTACACCATGGTAGAAACAATCAGTATACTCTTGTTCATAAGGATAAACATATTACTTTGCTTCCTATGACTCCTGATTCTATTTTGAAAGATGATATTAATAGAGCTAGTAAAGCAAAGCAGGAGAAAAATAAGAGTGAAAATCAGATTGTGGCAAAAGAATTTGAGCAACAAATGAAGCCTAATAATAAACCATCTAGTGTTGCTTCTGAAATTAAATTGAAAAGTGCATGCTTACTTGCCACCAAATCTGATATTGATGAGCTAGATTTCAGAAATTCTGTTTGCTATGCTTTTGTGTGCAAAGAGGCGTTATTTTCATTCGAGGACGTGCCTTCCTCTTTGCCTCCTGCGGTCACTAACATTTTGCAGGAGTTCGCTGACGTCTTTCCACAAGACGTGCCACCGGGATTACCACCTATTCGCGGGATTGAGCATCAGATTGACTTAATTCCCGGTGCTTCGTTGCCAAACCGTGCGCCATACCGTACCAATCCAGAGGAGACGAAGGAGATTATGCGTCAAGTACAGGAGCTGCTCGACAAAGGTTATATACGCGGATCTCTTAGTCCTTGTGCTGTTCCTATTATACTAGTGCCAAAAAAGGATGGTACGTCGCGTATGTGTGTTGATTGTAGAGGCATTAATAATATTACTATTCGTTATCGTCATCCTATTCCTAGGCTAGATGATATGCTTGATGAATTGAGTGGCTCTACAATATTCTCCAAAGTTGATTTGCGTAGTGGATACCATCAAATTCGTATGAAATTGGGAGATGAATGGAAAACAGCATTTAAAACTAAGTTCGGTTTATATGAGTGGTTAGTCATGCCTTTTGGGTTAACTAATGCACCTAGTACTTTCATGAGATTAATGAACGAAGTTTTACGTGCTTTCATTGGACGATTTGTGGTAGTTTACTTTGATGATATATTGATTTATAGCAGATCTTTGGAGGAACATTTGGAACATTTACGTGTTGTTTTTATTGCTCTACGTGATGCACGTTTGTTTGGTAACCTTGGGAAGTGCACCTTTTGCACCGACCGAGTATCTTTTCTTGGCTATGTTGTTACTCCACAGGGAATTGAAGTTGATAAAGCCAAGATTGAAGCTATTGAGAGTTGGCCGCAGCCCAAAACGGTCACACAAGTGAGGAGTTTCCTTGGCCTCGCTGGTTTCTATAGTTGTTTTGTGAGAGATTTCAGTACCATTGCTGCACCTCTCAACGAGCTTACAAAGAAGGATGTGCCTTTTGTTTGGGGTATCGCACAGGAAGAAGCCTTCACGGTGTTGAAAGATAAGTTAACACATGCTCCTTTACTCCAACTTCCTGATTTTAATAAGACTTTTGAGCTTGAATGTGATGCTAGTGGAATTGGATTAGGAGGTGTGTTATTACAAGATGGCAAACCTGTTGCATACTTTTCTGAAAAATTGAGTGGGCCTAGTCTGAATTACTCTACTTATGATAAGGAATTATATGCTCTTGTTCGGACTTTGGAAACATGGCAACATTATTTATGGCCCAAAGAATTTGTTATACATTCTGATCATGAATCTTTGAAACATATTAAAAGTCAAGCCAAACTGAACCGTAGACATGCTAAATGGGTTGAATTCATTGAGACTTTCCCATATGTCATTAAACACAAGAAGGGTAAAGAAAATGTTATTGCTGATGCATTGTCTCGTCGTTATACTATGCTTTCACAACTTGACTTTAAAATATTTGGTTTGGAGACCATCAAAGATCAATATGTGCATGATGCTGAATTTAAAGATGTATTGTAGAATTGTAAAGAAGGGAGAACATGGAACAAGTTCGTCGTTAACGATGGATTTGTGTTTCGTGCTAACAAGCTATGCATTCCAGCTAGCTCCGTTCGTCTTTTGTTGTTGCAGGAGGCGCATGGAGGAGGATTAATGGGACACTTTGGCGTAAAGAAGACGGAGGATGTACTTGCTACACATTTCTTTTGGCCAAAGATGAGACGGGATGTTGAGCGCTTTGTTGCTCGCTGCACTACATGTCAAAAAGCTAAGTCACGACTCAATCCTCATGGTTTATATATGCCGTTGCCTGTACCTAGTGTTCCATGGGAGGATATATCTATGGACTTTGTTTTGGGTTTACCTCGAACAAAGAAGGGGAGGGATAGCATATTTGTTGTCGTGGATAGGTTCTCGAAACTGGCACACTTTATACCATGTCATAAAAGCGATGATGCTGCTAATGTTGCTGATTTGTTCTTTCGTGAAATTATTCGCTTGCATGGTGTGCCAAATACTATTGTTTCAGATCGTGATACAAAATTTCTTAGCCACTTTTGGAGATGTTTATGGGCTAAGTTGGGGACTAAACTGCTATTTAGTACTACTTGTCACCCCCAAACTGATGGACAAACTGAAGTAGTCAATAGAACTTTGTCTACTATGCTTAGGGCTGTTTTGAAGAATAACAAGAAAATGTGGGAAGAATGCTTGCCTCATATTGAATTTGCTTATAATCGTTCGTTGCATTCTACTACTAAGATGTGCCCTTTTGAAATTGTATATGGTTTCCTACCTCGTGCACCTATTGATTTGTTGCCTCTTCCATCTTCGGAGAAGGTTAATTTTGATGCTAAACAACGTGCTGAATTGATCTTAAAAATGCATGATTTAACTAAGGAGAACATTGAGCGTATGAATGCTAAATATAAACTTGCTGGAGATAAGGGTAGAAAACATGTTGTGTTTGCACCTGGAGATCTTGTTTGGTTACATTTGCGTAAGGATAGATTTCCTGATTTGCGCAAATCAAAGCTAATGCCACGTGCTGATGGTCCTTCTAAGGTGTTAGAGAAAATAAATGATAACGCATATAAACTTGAGCTGCCTGCAGATTTTGGGGTTAGTCCCACTTTTAACATTGCAGATTTGAAGCCTTATTTGGGTGAGGAAGATGAGCTTCCGTCGAGGACGACTTCATTTCAAGAAGGGGAGGATGATGAGGACATCAATACCATTGTTACACCCACAGCCCCTGCTGCTATACATACTGGACCAATTACTAGAGCTCGCGCACGCCAATTAAATTATCAGGTACTTTCGTTTCTTGGTAATGATTCTAATGTTCATGAGAATATGATGCTGCCTAAATTGGATACATTTGTTTTGCTTACAAATGAAGGGCCTAGCTTGGACAAGAAAGATGAACCTTGGAGCAAGTTCAAGCATGGAGATGATGGCATGCGCAAGGGGAACAAGAACGGAGTTACAAGTGATGATTTCAGGACTTTGAAGCCACCATAAGGAGTGCAGGAAGCCTTGGACGAAATATACAAGATGCCACTTCATAAATTTCGTCCAGAGGCTATTATAGGTGCTGCGTCACCTTATTATTTGGCCAGGCCCATGTAATTTCGAAATACTTGAGTATAGGCTATTTTTAGAGTCCGTATGTGTGGGGAAACAAGAGATAGGGTTGGTTTCGGACCCCTCCTTCAAGGGCCACGAAATTCCCCCCTCTTCCTCCATATATACAGCCCTTAGGGCACCGTTTAGACTTTGGGATTTGTTTAGTTAAAAGTTAGCCATTGCAACTTCGTGTACTTCGTTTGTGTCCAACGACCAGACCAAGACCGCTTTCGGATCCCCACCATTATCAATACTTCATCTATATTCGCAATATTCAGATTGCATTATCATATTCTTGCTTGTTCTTCGATTGCGTGCAGGAATAGACCTTCGTGGTCAGGCTGATCGTGCTTCCAGCATCGTCAGTAACCTCAGGAGATTGGTTTAGCGATTGCTAAGGCGCAACGTCGTGCACGTTTGTAGTCGGATCGTCAAAGTCGGCTCCACCAAATCGATAGTTACCATCTCATCGAAAGATCGGGACACCCTCGCCTCTATCAGGGATGAATGGAAAACAGCATTTAAAACAAAGTTTGGATTATATGAGTGGTTAGTCATGCCTTTTGGGTTAACTAATGCACCTAGTACTTTCATGAGATTAATGAACGAAGTTTTACGTGCTTTCATTGGACGATTTGTGGTAGTCTATTTTGATGATATACTGATTTATAGCAGATCTTTGGAGGAACATTTGGAACATTTACGTGTTGTTTTTATTGCTTTACGTGATGCACGTTTGTTTGGTAACCTTGGGAAGTGCACCTTTTGCACCGACCGAGTATCTTTTCTTGGCTATGTTGTTACTCCACAGGGAATTGAAGTTGATAAAGCCAAGATTGAAGCTATTGAGAGTTGGCCACAGCCCAAAACGGTCACTCAAGTGAGGAGTTTTCTTGGACTCGCTGGTTTCTATAGGCGTTTTGTGAGAGATTTCAGCACCATTGCTGCACCTCTCAATGAGCTTACAAAGAAGGATGTGCCTTTTGTTTGGGGTACCTCACAGGAAGAAGCCTTCACGGTATTGAAAGATAAGTTGACACATGCTCCTTTACTCCAACTTCCTGATTTTAATAAGACTTTTGAGCTTGAATGTGATGCTAGTGGAATTGGATTAGGAGGTGTTTTATTACAAGATGGCAAACCTGTTGCATACTTTTCTGAAAAATTGAGTGGGCCTAGTCGGAACTATTCTACTTATGATAAAGAATTATATGCTCTTGTTCGGACCTTAGAAACATGGCAACATTATTTATGGCCCAAAGAATTTGTTATACATTCTGATCATGAATCTTTGAAACACATTAAAAGTCAAGCAAAACTGAACCGTAGACATGCTAAATGGGTTGAATTTATTGAGACTTTCCCTTATGTCATTAAACACAAGAAGGGTAAAGAAAATGTTATTGCTGATGCATTGTCTCGTCGTTATACTATGCTTTCACAACTTGACTTTAAAATATTTGGTTTGGAGACCATCAAAGATCAATATGTGCATGATGCTGAATTTAAAGATGTATTGCAGAATTGTAAGGAAGGGAGAACATGGAACAAGTTCGTCGTTAACGATGGATTTGTGTTTCGTGCTAACAAGCTATGCATTCCAGCTAGCTCCGTTCGTCTTTTGTTGTTCCAGGGGGCGCATGGAGGAGGATTAATGGGACACTTTGGCGTGAAGAAGACGGAGGATATACTTGCTACACATTTCTTTTGGCCAAAGATGAGACGGGATGTTGAGCGTTTTGTTGCTCGCTGCACTACATGTCAAAAAGCTAAGTCACGACTCAATCCTCATGGTTTATATATGCCTTTGCCTGTACCTAGTGTTCCTTGGGAGGATATATCTATGGACTTTGTTTTAGGTTTACCTCGAACAAAGAAGGGGAGGGATAGTGATAGAGGCGAGGGTGTCCCGATCTTTCGATGAGATGATAGCTATCGTTTTTGGTGGAGTAGACTTTGACGATCCGACTACGAACGTGCGAGGACGTCGCGCCTTAGCAATCGCTAAACCAACTCCGAGAGGTTATTGACCACGCCGGAGCACAATCAACCTGACCACGAGGGTCTATCTCCTGCAAGCAAACGAAGAACAAGCAAGAAACTAAGATTTGCAATCTGGATATTGCGAATATAAGATGAAAGCTTTATTCATCAAGGTGGGGTTCTGTGACGTCTTGGTCTGGTCGTTGAACACAAACGAAGTACGCGAAGTTGCAGCTATGGCGAACTTTTAATCTAAACAAAACCCAAAGTCTAAACGGTGCCCTAAGGGCTGTATATATGGAGGAAGAGGAGGGGATTTCGTGGCCCTTGAAGGAGGGGTCCGAAACCAACCCTATCTCTTGTTTCCCCACACATACGGACTCTAAAAACAGCCTATACTCAAGTATTTCGAAATTACATGGGCCTGGCCCAATAATAAGGTGACGCAGCACCTATAATAGCCTCTGGACGAAATTTATGAAGTGACATCTTGTATATTTCGTCCAAGGCTTCCTGCACTCATTATGGTGGCTTCAAAGTCCTGAAATCATCACTAGTAACTCCGTTCTTGTTCCCCTTGTGCATGCCATCATCTCCATGCTTGAACTTGCTCCAAGGTTCCTCTTTCTTGTCCAAGCTAGGCCCTTCATTTGTAAGCAAAACAAATGTATCCAATTTAGGCAGCATCATATTCTCATGAACTTTAGAATCATTACCAAGAAACGAAAGTACCTGATATTTTAATTGACGTGCGCGAGCTCTAGTAATTGGTCCAGTATGTATAGAAGCAGGGGCTGTGGGTGTAACAATGGTATTGATGTCCTCATCAATGTAGATGTATGTGGAGCTGGGAAGGCTTATGATATGGTAGCAAAAAGGGTCAGCAATAATCAATTCAGAGATGCAATGTTGAATAAACTCTCAACGACGGTACTGTGCTGGTCCTAGGCTAGACCGTGCTAGAGACGCGAGCCTAGAACACTAACAAAAATCACGGCGCTGCACGTAAACAAGGGAGGAGCACACTCTGAATTTTTTTTTTTTGCACTTTTTTTTCCTTTTTTTTTTTGCTCCGCAACAATTTTTTTTCGAAAAAGTCTACAAATGGTCTAAAAACTGCCTAGCCAGAATTTTCCAGACTTAGTTTTTTTTTTTTTTTGAAACTGGAACTATTTTTCTTCTACGGGTAGCACGAAAATTGGGGAATCCGACTTGTTCACGACTCGTAGTATCGCGTGATCTGGAACTCTAAAATAAAGGAATAAATACTGGACTCGGACTAGGACTGGTGGCAGAGATGAATCTGGTGGAACTCGGACTGGTGATGGTATATGACGGTAGTATATGTGGGCTCGGATTGGTGGTGGTATATGGACTCGGATCGGTGGTGGTATATGGACTCGGATCGGTGGTGGTATATGGACTCAGAGAAATAGCAGATAAGCTGTGGTGGTATATGGTAGGGGCGATGATGATGGTGCGGCGGCGGCGTGACAACTTGTGAACAGAACTCGAAACTCTAAAGAACTAGACGCTAAGACCAGCAACTTGACACGACGATGCAACCGCAAATTCAACAAAGCAAAAACCCTAAAAAGATTATGCAAAGGCTCAGATTGGTTCGGATATGATGATGAACTAACCCTAAATTTTTTTTTTGGCTTTTTCCTGGACTGTAGGTATGAAGAACAGACTCGATCTAAACTACGAAAAACTGTAAATCTCACCGAGCAACCTGGGAATCTGATACCACTTGATAGAGGCGAGGGTGTCCCGATCTTTCGATGAGATGATAGCTATCGTTTTTGGTGGAGTAGACTTTGACGATCCGACTACGAACGTGCGAGGACGTCGCGCCTTAGCAATCGCTAAACCAACTCCGAGAGGTTATTGACCACGCCGGAGCACAATCAACCTGACCACGAGGGTCTATCTCCTGCAAGCAAACGAAGAACAAGCAAGAAACTAAGATTTGCAATCTGGATATTGCGAATATAAGATGAAAGCTTTATTGATCAAGGTGGGGTTCTGTGACGTCTTGGTCTGGTCGTTGAACAAAAACGAAGTACGCGAAGTTGCAGCTATGGCGAACTTTTAATCTAAACAAAACCCAAAGTCTAAACGGTGCCCTAAGGGCTGTATATATGGAGGAAGAGGAGGGGATTTCGTGGCCCTTGAAGGAGGGGTCCGAAACCAACCCTATCTCTTGTTTCCCCACACATACGGACTCTAAAAACAGCCTATACTCAAGTATTTCGAAATTACATGGGCCTGGCCCAATAATAAGGTGACGCAGCACCTATAATAGCCTCTGGACGAAATTTATGAAGTGGCATCTTGTATATTTCGTCCAAGGCTTCCTGCACTCCTTATGGTGGCTTCAAAGTCCTGAAATCATCACTTGTAACTCCGTTCTTGTTCCCCTTGCGCATGCCATCATCTCCATGCTTGAACTTGCTCCAAGGTTCCTCTTTCTTGTCCAAGCTAGGCCCTTCATTTGTAAGCAAAACAAATGTATCCAATTTAGGGAGCATCATATTCTCATGAACATTAGAATCATTACCAAGAAACGAAAGTACCTGATAATTTAATTGGCTTGCGCGAGCTCTAGTAATTGGTCCAGTATGTATAGCAGCAGGGGCTGTGGGTGTAACAATGCTATTGATGTCCTCATCATCCTCCCCTTCTTGAAATGAAGTCGTCCTCGACGGAAGCTCATCTTCCTCACCCAAATAAGGCTTCAAATCTGCAATGTTAAAAGTGGGACTAACCCCAAAATCTGCAGGTAGCTCAAGTTTATATGCATTATCATTTATTTTCTCTAACACCTTAAAAGGACCATCAGCACGTGGCATTAGCTTTGATTTGCGCAAATCAGGAAATCTATCCTTACGCAAATGTAACCAAACAAGATCTCCAGGTGCAAACACAACATGTTTTCTACCCTTAACTCCAGCAAGTTTATATTTAGCATTCATACGCTCAATGTTCTCCTTAGTTAACTCATGCATTTTTACGATCAATTCAGCACGTTGTTTAGCATCAAAATTAACCTTCTCCGAAGATGGAAGAGGCAACAAATCAATAGGTGCACGAGGTAGGAAACCATATACAATTTCAAAAGGGCACATCTTAGTAGTAGAATGCAACGAACGATTATAAGCAAATTCAATATGAGGCAAGCATTCTTCCCACATTTTCTTGTTATTCTTCAAAACAGCCCTAAGCAAGTAGACAAAGTTCTATTGACTACTTCAGTTTGTCCATCAGTTTGGGGGTGACAAGTAGTACTAAAAAGCAGTTTAGTCCCCAACTTAGCCCATAAACATCTCCAAAAGTGGCTTAGAAATTTAGTATCACGATCTGAAACAATAGTATTTGGCACACCATGCAAGCGTATAATTTCACGAAAGAACAAATCAGCAACATTAACACCATCATCGCTTTTATGACATGGTATAAAGTGTGCCATTTTCGAGAACCTATCCACGACAACAAATATGCTATCCCTCCCCTTCTTTGTTCGAGGTAAACCTAAAACAAAGTCCATAGATATATCCTCCCAAGGAACACTAGGTACAGGCAAAGGCATATATAAACCATGAGGATTGAGTCGTGACTTAGATTTTTGACATGTAGTGCAGCGAGCAACAAAACGCTCAACATCCCGTCTCATCTTTGGCCAAAAGAAATGTGTAGCAAGTATATCCTCCGTCTTCTTCACGCCAAAGTGTCCCATTAATCCTCCTCCATGCGCCTCCTGCAACAACAAAGACGAACGGAGCTAGCTGGAATGCATAGCTTGTTAGCACGAAACACAAATCCATCGTTAACGACGAACTTGTTCCATGTTCTCCCTTCCTTACAATTCTGCAATACATCTTTAAATTCAGCATCATGCACATATTGATCTTTGATGGTCTCCAAACCAAATATTTTAAAGTCAAGTTGTGAAAGCATAGTATAACGACGAGACAATGCATCAGCAATAACATTTTCTTTACCCTTCTTGTGTTTAATGACATAAGGGAAAGTCTCAATAAATTCAACCCATTTAGCATGTCCACGGTTCAGTTTTGCTTGACTTTTAATGTGTTTCAAAGATTCATGATCAGAATGTATAACAAATTCTTTGGGCCATAAATAATGTTGCCATGTTTCTAAGGTCCGAACAAGAGCATATAATTCTTTATCATAAGTAGAATAGTTCAGACTAGGCCCACTCAATTTTTCAGAAAAGTATGCAACAGGTTTGCCATCTTGTAATAAAACACCTCCTAATCCAATTCCACTAGCATCACATTCAAGCTCAAAAGTCTTATTAAAATCAGGAAGTTGGAGTAAAGGAGCATGTGTCAACTTATCTTTCAATACCGTGAAGGCTTCTTCCTGTGAGGTACCCCAAACAAAAGGCACATCCTTCTTTGTAAGCTCATTGAGAGGTGCAGCAATGGTGCTGAAATCTCTCACAAAACGCCTATAGAAACCAGCGAGTCCAAGAAAACTCCTCACTTGAGTGACCGTTTTGGGCTGTGGCCAACTCTCCATAGCTTCAATCTTGGCTTTATCAACTTCAATTCCCTGTGGAGTAACAACATAGCCAAGAAAAGATACTCGGTCGGTGCAAAAGGTGCACTTCCCAAGGTTACCAAACAAACGTGCATCACGTAAAGCAATAAAAACAGCACGTAAATGTTCCAAATGTTCCTCCAAAGATCTGCTATAAATCAGTATATCATCAAAATAGACTACCACAAATCGTCCAATGAAAGCACGTAAAACTTCGTTCATTAATCTCATGAAAGTACTAGGTGCATTAGTTAACCCAAAAGGCATGACTAACCACTCATATAAACCGAACTTAGTTTTAAATGCTGTTTTCCATTCATCTCCCAATTTCATACGAATTTGATGGTATCCACTACGCAAATCAACTTTGGAGAATATTGTAGAGCCACTCAATTCATCAAGCATATCATCTAGCCTAGGAATAGGATGACGATATGATGAGGACATCAATACCATTGTTACACCCACAACCCCTGCTTCTATACATACTGGACCAATTACTAGAGCTCGCGCACGCCAATTAAAATATCAGGTACTTTCGTTTCTTGGTAATGATTCTAAAGTTCATGAGAATATGATGCTGCCTAAATTGGATACATTTGTTTTGCTTACAAATGAAGGGCCTAGCTTGGACAAGAAAGAGGAACCTTGGAGCAAGTTCAAGCATGGAGATGATGGCATGCACAAGGGGAACAAGAACGGAGTTACAAGTGAAGATTTCAGGACTTTGAAGCCACCATAATGAGTGCAGGAAGCCTTGGACGAAATATACAAGATGTCACTTCATAAATTTCGTCCAGAGGCTATTATAGGTGCTGCGTCACCTTATTATTGGGCCAGGCCCATGTAATTTCGAAATACTTGAGTATAGGCTGTTTTTAGAGTCCGTATGTGTGGGGAAACAAGAGATAGGGTTGGTTTCGGACCCCTCCTTCAAGGGCCACGAAATCCCCTCCTCTTCCTCCATATATACAGCCCTTAGGGCACCGTTTAGACTTTGGGTTTTGTTTAGATTAAAAGTTCGCCATAGCTGCAACTTCGCGTACTTCGTTTGTGTTCAACGACCAGACCAAGACGTCACAGTATCCCACCTTGATCAATAAAGCTTTCATCTTATATTCGCAATATCCAGATTGCAAATCTTAGTTTCTTGCTTGTTCTTCGTTTGCTTGCAGGAGATAGACCCTCGTGGTCAGGTTGATTGTGCTCCGGCGTGGTCAATAACCTCTCGGAGTTGGTTTAGCGATTGCTAAGGCGCGACGTCCTCGCACGTTCGTAGTCGGATCGTCAAAGTCTACTCCACCAAAAACGATAGCTATCATCTCATCGAAAGATCGGGACACCCTCGCCTCTATCAAGAACGCTCAACATCCCGTCTCATCTTTGGCCAAAAGAAATGTGTAGCAAGTATATCCTCCGTCTTCTTCACGCCAAAGTGTCCCATTAATCCTCCTCCATGCGCCTCCTGCAACAACAAAAGACGAACGGAGCTAGCTGGAATGCATAGCTTGTTAGCACGAAACACAAATCCATCGTTAACGACGAACTTGTTCCATGTTCTCCCTTCCTTCCAATTCTGCAATACATCTTTAAATTCAGCATCATGCACATATTGATCTTTGATGGTCTCCAAACCAAATATTTTAAAGTCAAGTTGTGAAAGCATAGTATAACGACGAGACAATGCATCAGCAATAACATTTTCTTTACCCTTCTTGTGTTTAATGACATAAGGGAAAGTCTCAATAAATTCAACCCATTTAGCATGTCTACGGTTCAGTTTTGCTTGACTTTTAATGTGTTTCAAAGATTCATGATCAGAATGTATAACAAATTCTTTGGGCCATAAATAATGTTGCCATGTTTCTAAGGTCCGAACAAGAGCATATAATTCTTTATCATAAGTAGAATAGTTCAGACTAGGCCCACTCAATTTTTCAGAAAAGTATGCAACAGGTTTGCCATCTTGTAATAAAACACCTCCTAATCCAATTCCACTAGCATCACATTCAAGCTCAAAAGTCTTATTAAAATCAAGAAGTTGGAGTAAAGGAGCATGTGTCAACTTATCTTTCAATACCGTGAAGGCTTCTTCCTGTGAGGTACCCCAAACAAAAGGCACATCCTTCTTTGTAAGCTCATTGAGAGGTGCGGCAATGGTGCTGAAATCTCTCACAAAACGCCTATAGAAACCAGCGAGTCCAAGAAAACTCCTCACTTGAGTGACTGTTTTGGGCAGTGGCCAACTCTCAATAGCTTCAATCTTGGCTTTATCAACTTCAATTCCCTGTGGAGTAACAACATAGCCAAGAAAAGATACTCGGTCGGTGCAAAAGGTGCACTTCCCAAGGTTACCAAACAAACGTGCATCACGTAAAGCAATAAAAACAGCACGTAAATGTTCCAAATGTTCCTCCAAAGATCTGCTATAAATCAGTATAGCATCAAAATAGACTACCACAAATCGTCCAATGAAAGCACGTAAAACTTCGTTCATTAATCTCATGAAAGTACTAGGTGCATTAGTTAACCCAAAAGGCATGACTAACCACTCATATAATCCAAACTTTGTTTTAAATGCTGTTTTCCATTCATCCCCCAATTTCATACGAATTTGATGGTATCCACTACGCAAATCAACTTTGGAGAATATTGTAGAGCCACTCAATTCATCAAGCATATCATCTAGTCTAGGAATAGGATGACGATAACGAATAGTAATATTATTAATGCCTCTACAATCAACACACATACGCGATGTACCATCCTTTTTCGGCACTAGAATAATAGGAACAGCACAAGGACTAAGGGATTCGCGTATATAACCTTTGTCGAGCAACTCCTGTACTTGACGCATAATCTCCTTCGTCTCCTCTGGATTGGCACGGTATGGCGCACGGTTTGGCAACGAAGCACCGGGAATTAAGTCAATCTGATGCTCAATCCCGCGAATAGGTGGTAATCCCGGTGGCACGTCTTGTGGAAAGACGTCAGCGAACTCCTGCAAAATGTTAGTGACCGCAGGAGGCAAAGAGGAAGGCACGTCCTCGAATGAAAATAACGCCTCTTTGCACACAAAAGCATAGCAAACAGAATTGCTGAAATCTAGATCATCAATATCAGATTTGGTGGCAAGTAAGCATGCACTTTTCAATTTAATTTCAGAAGCAACACTAGATGGTTTATTATTAGGCTTCATTTGTTGCTCAAATTCTTTTGCCACAATCTGATTTTCACTCTTATTTTTCTCCTGTTTTGCTTTACTAGCTCTATTAATATCATCTTCAAAATAGAATCAGGAGTCATAGGAAGCAAAGTAATATGTTTATCCTTATGAACAAGAGTATACTGATTGTTTCTACCATGGTGTACAGAATTTTTATCAAATTGCCATGGTCTACCAAGTAATAATGAACATGCTTGCATGGGTACCACATCACAATCAACATAATCAGCATATGTAGAGATACTAAAATGCACACGAACAGTACGTGTTACCTTAACCTTGCCGCTGTTGTTGAACCATTGGATATAGTAAGGATGTGGATGTGGTCTTGTGGTGAGAGATAGCTTCTCCACCATCTCCATGCTAGCCAAGTTGTTGCAGCTCCCTCCATCTATGATGACGCGAACAGAACGTTCCTTCACAACTCCCTTTGTATGGAACAAATTATGCCTCTGATTTTGCTCAGCTTGTGTGACCTGCACACTCAAAACACGTTGAGCAACTAAACATTCATACCTGTCAGCGTCTTCAGGAGCCATGTATTGCGTCTCATGATCAGAATCATCTCCACCGTGTTCTTCACTTGTAATAAGAGCCAAAGTCTCCTCATCATAGTCACTGGCGGACTCATACCCACCATCCTCAGTAGCAATCATAACACGTGGAGATTGGCATTCTCTCGCATAATGACCTCTTCCCTTACAACGACGACAAATAATATCATGTGTGTGCCCTGTTGATGCCATAGATGAAGAGGAGCTCTGGGCAGGCCCAGAAGGTGTACTCTTGGCAGATGGTGGTGGTGGTGCCTGTTTTCTTGTATCTCGGTTGGAATTGGCGGCTGAAGTCAGTAGTGCCGCAGTAGGACGTGTGGGAGTAGAGGAGGCACGCGGTGTCCATGATGAAGATCGACCTGCAGAAAAATTAGTTCGCGCCAATGCCTGTCGATCCTGCACTTCACGTTCAGCTTTACAAGCAAGATGGAATAAACGAGTGATATTATTATACTCCTTATACTCTAGAATGGTCTGAATCTCTCTATTTAATCCACCCATGAAACGTGCAAGCATAGCTTCATTCTCCTCAACAATACCACATCTAATCATGCCAGTTTGTAATTCCTGATAATATTCTTCTACAGAATTTTTTCCTTGTCTTAAGCGCTGCAATTTTTGAAGTAATTCACGTTGATAATATGGTGGAACCCAAAGAGTACGCATAGCAGTTTTCAAAGCAGCCCACGTAGCTGGAATAGGATATAATCTACAATGTTCAGACCACCATACACATGCAAAACTAGTGAAAGCACAAACAGCAGCAGCAACACGTCGTTCCTCGGGATATTGTAAACATGTAAAACGTTGTTCAGTTTCTAACTCCCAAGTAAGATATATATCAGGAACATATCTACCCTCGAATGGTGGAATATTCAATTTTAATTTAGGAAGATGGTCATGATCTCGTACCTGAAGTGGTGGTGCAGACCTACCATTGCGATTATTTGCATGTGGACGACCTGGTGCTGGTGGTTGCACGTAGTTATGATTTTGATCAACCTCATCCTCATAATCGCCCGCTTAATCATCCTCCTCCTCGGCACCAGCAGCAGCAGGAGCAGGAGCCAAAGAAGCATCAACAGTAGGTACAGCAGCACCAGAAGTTTGGCCATCCTCAAGAGGAACACGCTTCGCTCGTCCGAACTGATTTGGAAGGGGGCGTTGTTGTTGTCGTTGCAGAGGTGCGACAGGTGCAGCCGGTGGTGGTTGGGGAAGACGCGTGAGCAATTCATTAAACTTGTTATCCAGCTTTGTCTCGAACGACTTCTCCATGCCATCTATCTTCTCCATGGCCTCTTCAAATCTGCTTAGCACATCTCCCACCTGGCCACTCATCATTTGCTGAAATTTATCATGCAACTCCTTGTTCGTCATGTTCTCCCAGTCAATCTCGTCGGCTTGTGATCCTGCCATGGTTAGCAGCAATAGAAACACACAAGAATATGATCCTACAGACTACTAGAAAGTGGTGGTGGTGTGGTGTGGTGTCACAAATCCGTCAAGCAAATCTCAAATTCTTACCAGTTCTTACCCAGCAGCAGGTGGTGATCGGCAACCTTTGTAGTCAAAACTCTCAGAGCTTGGACAAAGCGATTGCCAGGTGGTGTCAAACGCACGATGTAGATGTATGTGGAGCTGGGAAGGCTTATGATATGGTAGCAAAAAGGGTCAGCAATAATCAATTCAGAGATGCAATGTTGAATAAACTCTCAACGACGGTACTGTGCTGGTCCTAGGCTAGACCGTGCTAGAGACGCGAGCCTAGAACACTAACAAAAATCACGGCGCTGCACGTAAACAAGGGAGGAGCACACTCTGAATTTTTTTTCTTCTTTTTTTTTGCACTTTTTTTTTTCTCTTTTTTTTTTTGCTCCGCAACAAAATTTTTTCGAAAAAGTCTACAAATGGTCTAAAAACTGCCTAGCCAGACTTTTTTTTTAAACTGGAACTATTTTTCTTCTGCGGATAGCGCGAAAATTGGGGAATCCGACTTGTTCACGACTCGTAGTATCGCGTGATCTGGAACTCTAAAATAAAGGAATAAATACTGGACTCGGACTAGGACTGGTGGCAGAGATGAATCTGGTGGAACTCGGACTGGTGATGGTATATGACGGTAGTATATGTGGGCTCGGATTGGTGGTGGTATATGGACTCGGATTGGTGGTGGTATATGGACTCGGATCGGTGGTGGTATATGGACTCAGAGAAATAGCAGATAAGCTGTGGTGGTATACGGTAGGGGCGATGATGATGGTGCGGCGGCGGCGTGACAACTTGTGAACAGAACTCGAAACTCTAAAGAACTAGACGCTAAGACCAGCAACTTGACACGACGATGCAACCGCAAATTCAACAAAGCAAAAACCCTAAAAAGATTATGCAAAGGCTCAGATTGGTTCGTTATACTATGCTTTCACAACTTGACTTTAAAATATTTGGTTTGGAGACCATCAAAGATCAATATGTGCATGATGCTGAATTTAAAGATGTATTGCAGAATTGTAAGGAAGGGAGAACATGGAACAAGTTCGTCGTTAACGATGGATTTGTGTTTCGTGCTAACAAGCTATGCATTCCAGCTAGCTCCGTTCGTCTTTTGTTGTTGCAGGAGGCGCATGGAGGAGGATTAATGGGACACTTTGGCGTGAAGAAGATGGAGGATATACTTGCTACACATTTCTTTTGGCCAAAGATGAGACGGGATGTTGAGCGTTTTGTTGCTCGCTGCACTACATGTCAAAAAGCTAAGTCACGACTCAATCCTCATGGTTTATATATGCCTTTGCCTGTACCTAGTGTTCCTTGGGAGGATATATCTATGGACTTTGTTTTAGGTTTACCTCGAACAAAGAAGGGGAGGGCTAGCATATTTGTTGTCGTGGATAGGTTCTCGAAAATGGCACACTTTATACCATGTCATAAAAGCGATGATGCTGTTAATGTTGCTGATTTGTTCTTTCGTGAAATTATACGCTTGCATGGTGTGCCAAATACTATTGTTTCAGATCGTGATACTAAATTTCTTAGCCACTTTTGGAGATGTTTATGGGCTAAGTTGGGGACTAAACTGCTTTTTAGTACTACATGTCACCCCCAAACTGATGGACAAACTGAAGTAGTCAATAGAACATTGTCTACTATGCTTAGGGCTGTTTTGAAGAATAACAAGAAAAAGTGGGAAGAATGCTTGCCTCATATTGAATTTGCTTATAATCGTTCATTGCATTCTACTACTAAGATGTGTCCTTTTGAAATTGTGTACGGTTTCCTTCCTCGTGCACCAATTGATTTGTTGCCTCTTCCATCTTCGGAGAAGGTTAATTTTGATGCTAAACAACGTGCTGAATTGATCTTAAAAATGCATGAGTTAACTAAGGAGAACATTGAGCGTATGAATGCTAAATATAAACTTGCTGGAGATAAGGGTAGAAAACATGTTGTGTTTGCACCTGGAGATCTTGTTTGGTTACATTTGCGTAAGGATAGATTTCCTGATTTGCGCAAATCAAAGCTAATGCCACGTGCTGATGGTCCTTTTAAGGTGTTAGAGAAAATAAATGATAATGCATATAAACTTGAGCTGCCTGCAGATTTTGGGGTTAGTCCCACTTTTAACATTGCAGATCTAAAGCCTTATTTGGGTGAGGAAGATGAGCTTCCGTCGAGGACGACTTCGTTTCAAGAAGGGGAGGATGATGAGGACATCAATACCATTGTTACACCCACAGCCCCTGCTTCTATACATACTGGACCAATTACTAGAGCTCGCGCACGCCAATTAAAATATCAGGTACTTTCGTTTCTTGGTAATGATTCTAAAGTTCATGAGAATATGATGCTGCCTAAATTGGATACATTTGTTTTGCTTACAAATGAAGGGCCTAGCTTGGACAAGAAAGAGGAACTTTGGAGCAAGTTCAAGCATGGAGATGATGGCATGCACAAGGGGAACAAGAACGGAGTTACAAGTGATGATTTCAGGACTTTGAAGCCACCATAATGAGTGCAGGAAGCCTTGGACGAAATATACAAGATGTCACTTCATAAATTTCGTCCAGAGGCTATTATAGGTGCTGCGTCACCTTATTATTGGGCCAGGCCCATGTAATTTCGAAATACTTGAGTATAGGCTGTTTTTAGAGTCCGTATGTATGGGGAAACAAGAGATAGGGTTGGTTTCAGACCCCTCCTTCAAAGGCCACGAAATCCCCTCCTCTTCCTCCATATATACAGCCCTTAGGGCACCGTTTAGACTTTGGGTTTTGTTTAGATTAAAAGTTCGCCATAGCTGCAACTTCGCGTACTTCGTTTGTGTTCAACGACCAGACCAAGACGTCACAGAACCCCACCTTGATCAATAAAGCTTTCATCTAATATTCGCAATATCCAGATTGCAAATCTTAGTTTCTTGCTTGTTCTTCGTTTGCTTGCAGGAGATAGACCCTCGTGGTCAGGTTGATTGTGCTCCGGCGTGGTCAATAACCTCTCGGAGTTGGTTTAGCGATTGCTAAGGCGCGACATCCTCGCACGTTCGTAGTCGGATCGTCAAAGTCTACTCCACCAAAAACGATAGCTATCATCTCATCGAAAGATCGGGACACCCTCGCCTCTATCAGGATTGGTGGTGGTATATGGACTCGGATTGGTGGTGGTATATGGACTCGGATCGGTGGTGGTATATGGACTCAGAGAAATAGCAGATAAGCTGTGGTGGTATACGGTAGGGGCGATGATGATGGTGCGGCGGCGGCGTGACAACTTGTGAACAGAACTCGAAACTCTAAAGAACTAGACGCTAAGACCAGCAACTTGACACGACGATGCAACCGCAAATTCAACAAAGCAAAAACCCTAAAAAGATTATGCAAAGGCTCAGATTGGTTCGGATATGATGAACTAACCCTAAATTTTTTTTTGGCTTTTTCCTGGACTGTAGGTATGAAGAACAGACTCGATCTAAACTACGAAAAACTGTAAATCTCACCGAGCAACCTGGGAATCTGATACCACTTGATAGAGGCGAGGGTGTCCCGATCTTTCGATGAGATGATATCTATCGTTTTTGGTGGATTAGACTTTGACGATCCGACTACGAACGTGCGAGGACGTCGCGCCTTAGCAATCGCTAAACCAACTCCGAGAGGTTATTGACCACGCTGGAGCACAATCAACCTGACCCCGAGGGTCTATCTCCTGCAAGCAAACGAAGAACAAGCAAGAAACTAAGATTTGCAATCTGGATATTGCGAATATAAGATGAAAGCTTTATTGATCGAGGTGGGGTTCAGTGACGTCTTGGTCTGGTCGTTGAACACAAACGAAGTACGCGAAGTTGCAGCTATGGCGAACTTTTAATCTAAACAAAACCCAAAGTCTAAACGGTGCCCTAAGGGCTGTATATATGGAGGAAGAGGAGGGGATTTCGTGGCCCTTGAAGGAGGGGTCCGAAACCAACCCTATCTCTTGTTTCCCCACACATACGGACTCTAAAAACAGCCTATACTCAAGTATTTCGAAATTACATGGGCCTGGCCCAATAATAAGGTGACGCAGCACCTATAATAGCCTCTGGACGAAATTTATGAAGTGGCATCTTGTATATTTCGTCCAAGGCTTCCTGCACTCCTTATGGTGGCTTCAAAGTCCTGAAATCATCACTTGTAACTCCGTTCTTGTTCCCCTTGCGCATGCCATCATCTCCATGCTTGAACTTGCTCCAAGGTTCCTCTTTCTTGTCCAAGCTAGGCCCTTCATTTGTAAGCAAAACAAATGTATCCAATTTAGGGAGCATCATATTCTCATGAACATTAGAATCATTACCAAGAAACGAAAGTACCTGATAATTTAATTGGCTTGCGCGAGCTCTAGTAATTGGTCCAGTATGTATAGCAGCAGGGGCTGTGGGTGTAACAATGCTATTGATGTCCTCATCATAGGTGGTGCTATCGTACATCCACGTTGATGGAGACTTCAACCCACGAAGGGTAACGGTTGCGCGAGTCCATGGAGGGCTCCACCACGAAGGGTCCACGAAGAAGCAACCTTGTCTATCCCACCATGGCCATCGCCCACAAAAGACATGCCTCACTCGGGTAGATATTCACGAAGTAGGCGATCTCCTTGCCCTTACAAACTTCTTGGTTCAACTCCACAATCTTGTCGGAGGCTCCCAAGCGACACCTAACCAATCTAGGAGACACCACTCTCCAAAAGGTAATAGATGTTGTGTTGATGATGAACTCCTTGCTCTTGTGCTTCAAATGATAGTCTCCCCAACACTCAACTCTCTCTCACAGATTTGGATATGGTGGAAAGATGATTTGAGTAGAAAGCAACATGGGGAAGTGTCGGTGTACTAAGTATTGGGCCATTAGTACCCCGTACTTGTGCACGGGCAGTTGTAGCCATACTCGCGGCCAGGCTTGTCGGGGAACAGTTCGAGATTGACTTAGGCCACAAAGGAAATTCTCAACTCAAAGATCTGAGGATCAGCAGACAAGAAGAGCTGGAATCCGCAGGCCAGCTTCCCCGGCAAGATCTTGCTGGGATGGCCTGCGAAGCCCGGCAAGGTTCGGCGCCTGGCAAGGCTCGGCGCCCGACAAGGTTCAGCACCCGGCAAGGTCTTGTTGCTGTGCCACCGCTCTAGCACAGCAACAAACCCGACATTCTGGGTCCTTCTTTGGATGCGTGGCGACGCGCCAGTGGAGGAGAGCTTAAGCGGTGCTGATGGGATGGCCCCTTTTTCCATCCCCAAGAAAGTGAGGACACCTAAACGGACACCTCACGATGCATTAAATGCGTTCGTCCTAATCCGTCAGGGGTTAGGTATGATGACCCTGTAGCTACTTTACACCTCAATGTATGTACATTTTGCCACTGTGGTGACCCCTTTGTGGTATAAAAGGAGGCCCAAGGCAACTGCTACAAAGGGAGGAGGATCTTCTGGCCCATTCTGCATGCGTAGCCGCTCTTTGAACATACTGTTCATTGCGAGCGCTCCTGGAGCCTAGGCTCAAGAACACTAATAATAACACAAAGCAGGAGTAGGGTTTTACGCTGATTAACGGCCCGAACCTGGGTAAAATCGCGCCGCGTCGATCGTTGGTTCTGCTCTTTGCGCATACCTCTCCCCCCGCCGAATCGTAAAGGGGTCCCTTAGGATCCCATAGGTGTCGCACGCCGACATATTTGGCGCGCCAGGTAGGGGGATTGTAGGTTGTGTGAACCCGATCCAGTGATCGGCGCCTTAGTTTCTTCATCATCATGCCACCCAAGAAGAAGAGCGCTGTGACGGCGCAACCATCCACGTCCGTTTTGCCTGCGCCTTCGCATACGGGCGATGGCGTGGGTGCAGAAGGAAGAGGACTAGAGCCTCCATGACGTTCCGGTGATCCAAGCCAGGCGAGCGTCGTCGTTCGCAGTGGCAGTGGCAACCCACACGTCGCTGGATCCAGAGACTGAGCTGTGTTGCCTACGGGTGGCACAACGAATTCCAGAGATCGGAGGACGCCAGCTGGAGCTCCTGCGACGGCGCAAGCGTCACGGCCTACCCA
Source organism: Thinopyrum elongatum (assembly GCA_011799875.1). Taxonomy (NCBI): domain Eukaryota; kingdom Viridiplantae; phylum Streptophyta; class Magnoliopsida; order Poales; family Poaceae; genus Thinopyrum; species Thinopyrum elongatum. The sequence continues at coordinate 347,430 of JAAAXO010000153.1, read as the reverse complement.
GGTCGTGCACGACGAGCGACGTCATGGCGCTGGTGGTTCAGGGCGTCCCCAAGAAAAGATTTCTGCGCATCGATCCCAAGATGTGCGGGCCCAGCATGCACACCGACCTGCCGGCAGAGGTGGCGCGTGGTCGCGTGACCGTGATGGTGCTCCTTCTAACATGGCTAGGAGTCAGAGCACCTCACGTTCCTCGCACCTGTCGTCGCCGCCTACGCCAGCAGAAGCCTTGGCGCGTGCGCAGCTGCTCCTCGATTTCCCTCCTGCTCCGGAGAAGATGGAGGAGTGGCGAGCTACTATCCAGAGCCTTATTGGCTTCACCAACAAAGATGGGCCACAAGAGGTAGGGCCCTCACAGCGAAGGCCCATCGATCCGGCGCGAGCCGATGTGGAGAAAACTGGAGGTGGTGCAACCACGGTGCACTCCCCTCTGCGACACCAGCGGCGGGCGACAACCCAGCAGGTCAATCGCCGTGATGATCTTTCCACGGTGTCGTCCGATCCACGGATGCGCCGCGACCAGCGTCAAGTTCTCCAGGAACGAGGCAAAGAGGACGCTCGAACTACCATCAAGCGGCGACGGGAAGCGCACTATCAGTCTGATAAGCGCGCAGGGCCGGTTGTCGACGAGCCTGCGCCAGGGGACGCAGGAGACTTGCCTTACGAGGTAGGGACTCCGGCATTTACCCGTGAGCTGCGGCAAGTCCAGTGGCCCAATTCCTGAACCTTCAAGCCAGAGGTCCCGGAGAAATATGACGGCAAGACTCATCCCTCGGAGTTCCTGAGCATTTACACCAATGCGGTGCAGGCTGCCGGGGGCCGAGATGACAAGATACGTGCCAACTACTTCCCGTTGGTGCTCAAGCCCAACGTCAGGTCATGGTTGATGCATCTGCCGGAGAATTCTAATTCTTCTTGGTCAGATCTGTGCCATCAGTTTGTTGTCGCCTTTGTTGGAGGCCACCAAGCTCCTGGCCAAGAGAGTGATTTGCATATCATCCCTCAGAAGGAGGGTGAATCCCTACGCAAGTTTATGCAGAGGTTTAGCCGGGTGTAGTACAATATTCCTGACGTTCACCCTGCCGCTGTCATTAGCGCGTTTCATCAGAACATGCGTAACCTTAGAATGCGGGAAGAGCTGGCGATGAACAAAGTCAGGAGTATTGCCGAGCTTTACGCTTTGGCCGACAAATGCGCTCGAGCTGAAGAGGGGAAGAAACTCCCCGGCGAGGCTATTGGCGCAACGGGCGAATCCAAAGATGAAGACGCCGCGACCCTGTCAAGGAAAGGCCGGCGGCGGAATAGGAAACGCGGAGGCAAGGCCGTGCTTGCTATCGAGGAATCCGACAACCCCGGCACCGCCAAGAAGGCCAAGGTTGGTGACCCCGGCAAGGATCTTGCCGGGTGCCCTTCCTGTCAGGCCTTGGCGGCGGCCGACAAGTCGGAAAGCTCTGGCAAGTAGTATTGCAAGATCCATCGCACCAAGGGCCACGATCTCCAAAACTGCCGGCAAGTTGAACAACTTGCCGAGAAACAGAGGGCTGAGTATGAAAGGCGGTATAAGGAGAAGGCCCATGACGGTGCTAACGGATCCGGCAAGAAGCGCGGTGGCCGAGGGGGTTGCCGCGGCAAGGCCAAGCAACAGAGGGAGAGGCCCGCTCGAGGCCGGGACAAGAAAGAAGATGATGAAGAAGAAGACGATGAGTCCAGTGAGCAAGAATTCCAGAAAGCTACAGAGACCATGTGTATCGATGGGGGCGCCTCGTTGCATTCTTCCCACCGTCGCCTCAAACAGTGGGTGCGGGAAGTCAATGCAGCGGAGCCATCACCAGATGCATGTAGGCCCCTGAAGTGGTCCAACACGCCTATCATTTTCGACGCCGAGGATCACCCTGATCGCGCAACTGCGGTCGGGTGCTTGCCATTGTTGGTCTCACCAACAATTCGCAACCTCAAGGTGACGAAAATGCTAGTTGACGGTGGAGCCGGGCTAAACCTAATCTCACCGGATGTGCTCAAGAGGCTCCAAATTCCTGATGAAGACCTCGAAGAAACGGGCACGTTTCAAGGGGTCAATCCGGGAAGAACCCAGCCAAAGGGCAAGATTATGCTGCCGGTGACATTTGGTAGCGAGCTCAACTACAAGACCGAGAAGGTAGTGTTTGATGTCGCCAAGATCCCCATGTCATACAATGGGATCCTTGGTCGGCCAGCGCTGGCTAAGTTCATGGCGGCATCACACTACGCGTACAATGTTTTGAAGATGCCCGGGCCGTTGAGCGTCATTACTATCCATTCCGATAAGAAAGATGCGCTCATCTGTGCCGACCAACTCTATCGGGAAGCAGTTGCAGCACCTGCCGTCAAGGCATCTGCTCCTGCCGCTGGAACTCCCGGGGGGGAGAAGAAGACCGGCGAGAATCTTGGCGCGAACTCCGGTAAGCGCGCCTCCTCAGAGTGGTGCGCTTCCGTCGAGGATGCACCAGAGAGTTCCACCGGCAAGAACAAGAGATCCAAGGCTGCTCCACCGGAGACCAAGAAGGTGCCGGTCAGGGAGGATGGAACGGGAGGAACTTTCACTATAAGTTCCACCCTAGATGACAAATAGGAAAGCGCGCTCGTTGCCTTCCTGCGGGTGAATGTCGACGTGTTTGCATGGCAACCGTCTGACATCCCCGGTGTTCCCAGGGAGGTAATTGAGCACCACTTTGCTGTCAGTCCTCACGCGCGGCCCGTCAAGCAGAGGGTCAGGAAGCAAGCCTTGGAGCGGCAAGAATTCATTGCCGAGGAAATCAGAAAGCTGGAGGCGGCAGGATTGGTCAGAGGAGTGCTTCATCCAACCTGGTTGGCCAATCCGGTTATGGTGCGCAAAGCGAATGGGAAATGGAGGCTTTGTATCGATTATACAGATATCAATAAAGCCTGTCCAAAAGATCCCTTTCCCTTTGATGAGGACATGACTACCTTGGATACGACCAAAAATATTGCATACATGTATATTTGTGAGGTGATTTCTAATGCAAACTATGCAATAATTTATTTATGTCATCCAAGACAAAAATACTTCACAAACTTTTGTGCCATGTCTAATTGCAGGTGTATGGGAGATTTGTACAATCCACATATGAAGATAAGGGAAAAAGAGAAGTTTATGTGCTATTCAAAAAGTCATATCACGTCACTTTTGGGCCAAGAGAAGATAGAGTCCAAGTCTCTCACGTTCTGGATTCAGATTCGGACTGCACAGACATACCTGACTCAAAACACCAAGAACTATTTCATACGGACTCCGAATTGGGTGATTCTTTTTTTGTTGGAAAGTAGATTTCGTGCTCTTTCTAACCCAATTGGTTTCACCTTCAAATTCATCCGGAGCGTTGAGTTGACGTCGAAATATCCAGATTGCAAATCTTAGTTTCTTGCTTGTTCTTCGTTTGCTTGCAGGAGATAGACCCTCGGGGTCAGGTTGATTGTGCTCCGGCGTGGTCAATAACCTCTAGGAGTTGGTTTAGCGATTGCTAAGGCGCGACGTCCTCGCACGTTCGTAGTCGGATCGTCAAAGTCTACTCCACCAAAAACGATAGCTATCATCTCATCGAAAGATCGGGACACCCCCGCCTCTATCAAGTGGTATCAGTTTTCAGGTTGCTCGGTGAGAATTTCCAGTTTTCCCTAGATTAGATTTATTTTCTTACCTATTGTCCAAAAAAAAAGCCACAAAAAAAAAGTTAGATCTATTCATCCTTTGTCCAAGCCAGTCTGAGCCTTTGCAATTTTCTTTTCATTGCTTGCATAGTTGAATTATCGGTTACATCGTCGTGTCGAGTTGCTGGTCTTAGTGTCTAGTTCGTTTAGAGTTTCGAGTTCTGTTCACATTAGTCACGCCGCCGCTGCATCGTTATTCCTTCCGCTGTCCACCATCCATCCATCAATTTCCAAATCGTGCTACCCACCATTCATTGTCATAATCATAGTTGAGGTCGTTCACATCTGTGCTTGATCCAATCTACATCTTATCTAGTTTGTTTTGGAAAGAGGGAGAGAGAAAAAAAAAGAGAGAAAAAAAAAGTAAAAAAAAAAGTCAGAGAAAAAAAAGAGAGAAAGAAAAAGAAAAAAAAGTGTGAGGAAAAAAAGAGAGCAGAAAAAAAAACAAAATTCGGATCTATCTAGACTCAATCTCGTAGCTGAATTCGGATTGGAAACTGTTTTGCGCAGTGTTCAGTAAAACAGGCATATCTTTTTCGTACGAAGTCTGTTTTGGCTCCGTGAGTACTCAAATTAAAGCTAGTGACGAGCCGTATCTAAATAGTTGCAGAAGCAAGTTCAATATTTGAGACCTCAAAATCGGCTTCTAAATAGGTCTTTTTGCCCTCCGAAGTTCGTGAACACAGCTTGTTCTAGTTTTTCAGGCCAGTTTTAGAATTTTTTGACTCCTCATATCAACTCGGAATTTAGTGATTCTTTTTGCGTTTGAAAGCTTGTGTCAGTGCCATTCTTGAGAAAAATTATCAGAAAATTGGCAAAAACTTTTCCAGAGGAAAGTTGGAGACAAAGTTGTTGGTATATCCTACTTGGTAGTTGTTTCTCATCATTATCTTTACTGCCATTGTGATCTTCACTTATATCTTGCTATCCAGAGCTACTTCATATCCTTTATTGATGCTAGTTGTGCTATGCCGTGACCTCATTAGTGTTCTAGGCTCGCGTCTCTAGTCCGGTCTAGCCTAGGACCAGCACAGTATCGTCGTTGAGCGTTTATTCAACATTGCATCTCTGAATTGATTATTGCTAATCTTTTGCTACCATATATAGCCAACCCAGCTCCATATATTTCTACACCGTGTATACATACGTTCACCTGGCAATCGCTTTACTCAATCTTCGGAGTTATTTGACACCGCTGGTTGCCCGTCACCACCTGCTGCATGGTAAGAACTTGTAAGATATTGATATTTGCTTTACTGTGAGCGCTTTACCACCACATCCTAGTAGTTCATAGGAACATTATTCTCGATTTTTTTTTGTTTCTACTAATCATGGCAGGTTCCGAAGTTGTTAGTTCTTGGGCTTCATCGATCGTGGGAGATTTGCCATCACCTAAGAAAATGCAACAACCGCCACAAGAGGAGCAATTACATCAGAATGCACATAATCAGGTTAATGTTTCCATGCCACCATTTACTGGTCGTTTTAGGCCTGATTTATATATTGAATGGGAGTACGAAATAAATGCTATATTTGCTTCCCATAATTTTGATGAGCGTGGAAAATTTCAAGCTGCGGTTAGTACTTTTAGTAGCTTTGCTTTAGTTTGGTGGAGTGAATATTGTCGGTTAAACCCTGATCTTATACCTACTACTTGGGATGATTTAAAACTTGTCATGAGAGATAGATTCGTTGATGTTTATTATACTCGTGGCATGATTAAAAAATTACAACATTTAAAACAAGGCACTGACACGGTAACAAAATATTATGATGATTTACAAACTACATTGTTGCACTCATTTTTAGAAGAAAGTGAAGAAGATTTTATGGATAGATTTTGGGGAGGATTAAACCGTGATATTCAAGAGATACTAATTCATGAAGAGTGTTATCCTATGGACCATTTGTTTCGTCTTGCTTGCAAAGCTGAACAGGAAATAAAACGACGTGTTGCCCACAAGGAGAACAATACTTCACAAACTTTTGTGCCATGTTTAATTGCAGGTGTATGGGACATTTGTACAATTCACATATGAAGATAAGGGAAAACGAGAAGTTTAGGTGCTGTTCAAAAAGTTCTCTCACGTCACTTTTGGGCCAAGAGAAGATAAAGTCCAAGTCTCTCACGTTCTGGATTCAGATTCGGACTGCACAGACATACCTGACTCAAAACGCCAAGAACTTTTTCATACGGACTCCGAATTGGGTGATTCTTTTTTTGTTGGAAAGTAGATTTCATGCTCTTTCCAACCCAATTGGATTCACCTTAAAATTCATCCGGAGCTATGAGTTATCGACGAAACAATCTGACGCTGTAGCAGAATCCGAGTCAAACTACAAGTCCAAAGGTGTTGCATCACCTCCACTTGGGCCCATGAGCCTTGTACGACCTAGGGTTAGTTTTAGGCTGCCTTGGGACGTCCTCCCACCTCCTTGGCCGCCACCCCTTACTCCTATATAAGTAGATCCATCTAGTAGCTTTTTCCTTGGGATTTGTTTAGTTAAAAGTTAGCCATTGCAACTTCGTGTACTTCGTTTGTGTCCAACGACCAGACCAAGACCGCTTTCGGATCCCCACCTTTATCAATACTTCATCTATATTCACAATATTCAGATTGCATTATCATATTCTTGCTTGTTCTTCGATTGCGTGCAGGAATAGACCTTCGTGGTCAGGCTGATCGTGCTTTCAGCATCGTCAGTAACCTCGGGAGATTGGTTTAGCGATTGCTAAGGCACAACGTCGTGCACGTTTGTAGTCGGATTGTCAAAGTCGACTCCACCAAATCGATAGTTATCATCTCATCGAAAGATCGGGACACCCCTCGCCTCTGTTTTGCGCAGTGTTCAGTAAAACAGGCATATCTTTTTCATACGAAGTCTGTTTTGGCTCCGTGAGTACTCAAATTAAAGCTAGCGACGAGCCGCATCAAAATAGTTGCAGAAGCTTGTTCAATATTTGACACCTCAAAATCGGCTTCTAAATAGGTCTTTTTGCCCTCCGAAGTTCGTGAACACAGCTTGTTCCAGTTTTTCAGGCCAGTTTTAGAATTTTTTGACTCCTCATATCAACTCGGAATTGAGTGATTCTTTTTGCATTTGAAAGCTTGAGTCAGTGCCATTCTTGAGAAAAATTATCATAAAATTGGCACAAACTTTTATAGAATAAAGTTGGAGAGAGAATTATTGGTATATGCTACTTGGTAGTTATTTCTCATCATTATCTTTACTGCCATTGTGATCTTCACTTATATTTTGCTGTCCAGAGCTACTTCATATCCTTTATTGATGCTAGTTGTGCTACGCCGTGACCTCATTAGTGTTCTAGGCTCGCGTCTCTAGTCCGGTCTAGCCTAGGACCAGCACAGTACCGTCGTTGAGCGTTTATTCAACATTGCATCTCTGAATTGATTATTGCTAATCTTTTGCTACCATATATAGCCAACCCAGCTCCATATATTTCTACACCGTGTATACATACGTTCACCTGGCAATCGCTTTACTCAATCTTCGGAGTTATTTGACACCGCTGGTTGCCCGTCACCACCTGCTGCATGGTAAGAACTTGTAAGATATTGATATTTGCTTTACTGTGAGCGCTTTACCACCACATCCTAGTAGTTCATAGGAACATTATTCTCGATTTTTTTTGTTTCTACTAATCATGGCAGGTTCCGGAGTTGTTAGTTCTTGGGCTTCATCGATCGTGGGAGATTTGCCATCACCTAAGAAAATGCAACAACCGCCACAAGAGGAGCAATTACATCAGAATGCACATAATCAGGTTAATGTTTCCATGCCACCATTTACTGGTCGTTTTAGGCCTGATTTATATATTGAATGGGAGTACGAAATAAATGCTATATTTGCTTCCCATAATTTTGATGAGCGTGGAAAATTTCAAGCTGCGGTTAGTACTTTTAGTAGCTTTGCTTTAGTTTGGTGGAGTGAATATTGTCGGTTAAACCCTGATCTTATACCTACTACTTGGGATGATTTAAAACTTGTCATGAGAAATAGATTCGTTGATGTTTATTATACTCGTGGCATGATTAAAAAATTACAACATTTAAAACAAGGCACTGACACGGTAACAAAATATTATGATGATTTACAAACTACATTGTTGCACTCATTTTTAGAAGAAAGTGAAGAAGATTTTATGGATAGATTTTGGGGAGGATTAAACCGTGATATTCAAGAGATACTAATTCATGAAGAGTGTTATCCTATGGACCATTTGTTTCGTCTTGCTTGCAAAGCTGAACAGGAAATAAAACGACGTGTTGCCCACAAGGAGAACAAGTGCACGATGCACATTCCAAGTGTTGATATAGATGTTTCTTCAACTACTAGGCGTACTATGACAACCACATCCGTTGTTGCGATGACTACATCATCTCCACCATGTGACACATCACCACCGAGAGTGCCTACATCATCTGAGTTGATCATAAGAGGTAATGACAAAGGTACATATTTTCCACTTTCACATGAGAATGATGCATGCCTAGTTAACTTGAATACATCATGTGTTGAGTTACCTATTGATTTGGGCACGTCATCTATTTTAGAGAATTGTGTTACTGTCATGAATGCGTCATGTGATCAAACAACTGAAATACCAACAATTTTGAGTGCACCCATTGAATTAACTGTTGATGCAAAAGAACCAATGTTTAATCATTTTGATATGACCTCTAATCTTGGTGATGATTCTGTGACCAATGACTTATTGCATGTTTGCTTATTTAAGCATGTTGTAGCATGTAAATTTGATGCAACTAAGGTTTATTCACCAATGTTAGGATGGTTTAATGATGAACATTGTCAACCTTTTGAAATGAATAAGTGCTTCACTTATATGTGCAAACTGAGTTGCAATATTTTCATGCCTTCTACTTCTTGTGATAATATTTTGGCTTTAGATTTTATGAACTATGAAGGTTACTCATGTATACATGTGTCATATATGCAAAAACTAAGGGAAGTAAAACTGGATGACATATACATATACAACATGTACACCTTGTCTCTTTTGTTAGCCACAGTTCAGCTTAAGCAACGCCGAGGACGGCTTTGTTTTCAAGAAGGGGAGGATGATGAGGACATGACTACCTTGGATACGACCAAAAATATTGCATACTTGTATATTTGTGAGGTGATTTCTAATGCAAACTATGCAATAATTTATTTATGTCATCCAGGACAAAAATACTTCACAAACTTTTGTGTCATGTCTAATTGCAGGTGTATGGGACATTTGTATAATCCACATATGAAGATAAGGGGAAAAGAGATGTTTAGGTGCTGTTCAAAAAGTCCTCTCACGTCACTTTTGGGCCAAGAGAAGATAGAGTCCAAGTCTCTCACGTTCTGGATTCAGATTCGGACTGCACAGACATACCTGACTCAAAACGCCAAGAACTATTTCATACGGACTCCGAATTGGGTGATTCTTTTTTTGTTGGAAAGTAGATTTCGTGCTCTTTCCAACCCAATTGGATTCACATTAAAATTCGTCCGGCGCGTTGAGTTATCAACAAAACAATCTGACGCTGCAGCAGAATCCGAGTCAAACTACAAGTCCAAAGGTGTTGCATCACCTCCACTTGGGCCCATGAGCCTTGTACGACCTAGGGTTAGTTTTAGGCTGCCTTGGGACGTCCTCCCACCTCCTTGGCCACCACCCCTTTCTCCTATATAAGTAGATCCATCTAGTAGCTTTTTCCTTGGGTTTTGTTTAGATTAAAAGTTCGCCATAGCTGCAACTTCGCGTACTTCGTTTGTGTTCAACAACCAGACCAAGACGTCACAGAACCCCACCTCGATCAATAAAGCTTTCATCTTATATTCGCAATATCCAGATTGCAAATCTTAGTTTCTTGCTTGTTCTTCGTTTGCTTGCAGGAGATAGACCCTCGGGGTCAGGTTGATTGTGCTCCGGCGTGGTCAATAACCTCTCGGAGTTGGTTTAGCGATTGCTAAGACGCGACGTCCTCGCACGTTCGTAGTCGGATCGTCAAAGTCTACTCCACCAAAAACGATAGATATCATCTCATCGAAAGATCGGGACACCCTCGCCTCTATCACCCTTGCCGCGCATCGACCAGATTGTGCATTCCACCGCTGGTTGTGATCTCCTGTCCTTCCTTGATGCCTACTCAGGGTATCATCAGATCTTCATGGCGAAGGAAGATGAAGAAAAGACCGCATTTATCAACCCATGTGGTACGTATTGTTTTATACGAATGCCTTTCGGGTTGAAAAGTGCTGGTTCTACATTTGCAAGAGCGGTCCAAATCGGTTTTGAGCCTCAACTCCATAGAAATATGGAGGCATACATGGATGACATAGTGGTCAAAACCAAGGACAAAGCGACGCTCATACAAGATTTAGAAGAAACGTTTGCAAATCTGCGCAAGATCAACTTAAAGCTCAATCCTGAGAAGTGCATGTTCGGTGTTCCTTCCGGCAAGCTCCTCAGATTCTTTGATCTTGTCGGGGAATCGAAGTGAACCCCGACAAGATCAAAGCTATTGAGCAGATTGAAGCGCCAAGACGCGTCAAGGATGTGCGTCGTCTTGCCGGCTGTGTTGCTGCTCTAAGCAGGTTTATTTCCAAATCTGCTGAGCGCGCCCTGCCCTTCTTCAAAATTTTGAAGAAGGCAAGTCCAATGAAATGGACTCCGGAGGCGGAGGCTGTGCTGCAAGATTTGAAGAAATACCTTTCCTCTCCGCCGACGCTAGTAGCGCCTAAACCACAAGAGCCGTTGCTGCTGTATCTGGCAGCGACAAATCAAGTGGTTAGTGCTGTGTTAGTGGCGTAGAGAGAAGCTGATGAGGAAGCAACACCAGCGGCAGGACCATCAGGTGACGCGGTAGGATCTTCCCCGGCAAGGATTGATCCCGGCAAGACAGGATCTACGCAAATAGAGGAACCATTGTAGAAGAAAAAGGTGGTGCAGTGCCCAGTTTATTTTGTTAGTTCTCTTTTACAAGGAGCTAGGTCAAGATATTTTGGCGTGCAGAAGTTGCTTTTTGGCCTCCTTATGGCCTCGAGGAAGCTGCGCCATTATTTTCAAGCACATGAAATCACCGTCGTCACTCGCTTTCCGTTGCAACGGATTTTGCGAAATCCAGAAGCAACCGGCAGGATCGTGGAGTGGGCGTTGGAGTTGTCAAGCTTTGGCCTCAAGTTTGAAAGCACTTCGACAATTCAGAGCAGGGCCTTGGCGGAGTTCGTTGCGGAATGGACCCCAACGCCAGACGAAGAGGTTCAAGAAACAACTCTCCCCGGCAAGGAAATTGACCAGCAATGGGTTATGTACTTTGACGGGGCTTTTTCGCTGCAAGGCGCCAGTGCTGGCGTGCTGCTTGTCGCACCCACCGGAGAGCACCTCAAGTACGTGGTCCAAATGCATTTTCCCCGGGAGAGTTCGAGGAACAACACTGCAGAATACGAGGGTTTGCTTGCCGGTCTCAGGATCGCGGCAGACCTTGGTATCAAGAAGCTCGTCATCAGAGGTGATTCATAGCTTGTCGTCAGGCAAGTTAATAAGAGTTATCAGAGTCCATTGATGCAAGCCTAAGTAGATGAAGTGAGAAAAATGGAAGAGCACTTTGACGGTCTGCAAATGGAGCACATCCCTCGTGCCGAGAACAGTGTCGCTGACGACCTGTCAAAGTGTGCTGCCCTCAAGTTGCCTGTGGAATCAGGAACTTTTGTGCTCCATTTGACTCAACCATCCGTGGCGCCATCAATGCGGCAAGAAAAGAGAAGAAAATTGAATTCTGGTCAGTACTTCCCGGCAGAGCTCCCGGGAGCCGCCGGCAAGGAAGTTGCCGGGATCAACGACATGCCTGCCGGGGAACAACAGGCTCCAGCAGGGGCTCAGGCCCTTGCCGTCGAGACAAACGTTCCCCCGGCGGAGGAGATGCCTTTAGTCCTGGCTGTCGAGCCCCAGGCTCTAGCATGGGCGCAGCACATTGTCCATTTCCTTCAAACAGGAGAACTCCCGGAGGAACAGGAAGAAGCGGAAAGAGTAGCCCGTCGGTCTGTTATGTACAAGTTCGTCGATGACGTCCTGTACAGAAAGAGACCAAACGGTGTGAAATTGAAGTGCATTCCTCGGGAGGATGGACTAGAGCTGTTGGCAGAAATACATGGAGGCATATGTGGCTCTCACATAGGATCAAGAGCACTTGCCGGGAAAGCATTCCGGCAAGGTTTCTTTTGGCCCACCGCACTCCAGGATGCAACTGCACTAGTAACAAGTGTGAAGCATGCTAGTTTCATTCGACGAAATCGCATCAACCAGCTCAAGCTCTTCAGACAATCCCTCTCTCCTGGCCATTTTCGGTCTGGGGGCTCGACATACTGGGCCCTTTCCCCCGTGCTACTGGGGGCTTTGAGTACTTGTATGTTGCTATCGACAAGTTCACAAAGTGGCCGGAGGTGGAAGCAGTGAGGAAGGTGACAGCACAATCAGCCGTCAAGTTCTTTAAAGGGATAGTTTGCCGTTTCGGTGTGCCCAACAGGATCATCACCGACAATGGCACGCAATTCACAAGTCGCACCTTCATGCAGTACGTCCGAGACCTTGGCGGCAAAATTTGTTTTGCCTCTGTTGCTCACCCCAGAAGCAACGGCCAAGCGGAGAGGGCCAATGCTGAAGTGCTGCGCGGTCTCAGGACCAGAACCTTTGACAGGCTGAAAAAGTGCGGAAGACGCTGGATTGATGAGTTGCCGGCGGTTCTTTGGTCAACGACACCAAATCGAGCCACCGGCCAGACACCCTTCGCTTTGGTCTACGGAGCGGAGGCAATTCTCCCCACGGAACTCACGTACGGATCACCTCGAGTGCTCGCTTATGATGAGCTTGAGCAAGAGCAACTGTGGCAAGATGATGCTGTGCTCCTTGAGGAGAATCGTCTTCAGGCTGCTGTGCGAGCTGCACGCTACCAGCAAGCTTTGCGCCGCTACCATAGCCACAAAGTTCATGCCCGAAGCCTTGAGGAAGGCGACCTTGTTCTTCAACGGATTTAGTCCGCCAAGAATTCAAACAAGTTGACGCCGAAGTGGGAAGGCCCTTATCAGGTAGTACGAGTCACCAGGCCCGGCGCTGTCCGCCTGGAGACCGAAGATGGCGTTCCAGTGAGTAATTCCTGGAATATCGAACATCTTCGCAAGTTCTACCCATAAGGCGCGGTTGCCGGGGGCCCCCAACAACCACCCTTTCGTACAAGTCTTGCCGGCAAGGCATGTGATCCTTTGTACAAAGCCAGGCGCAGACCCTGAGCACAGATGAATAAATTTAAGTGTTGTGCATTCCCTTATTGATTTCCATGTTCATATATATATGCATGTGTGTCTAAGATGTTGTATGGCACCTACTCCCGGTAAGTTCTAACGAACCGCCAAGGTTTCATATCTTTATTTTCTCTTCTTTCTTTTTCTTAAAAGACAGAAGGATTCCTCGCGTGCACATTTGCCGGGGGAGGAGGGAGATATGAGTACCAGTTGGCGACGTTCGGAATCGACGCTTGCCGGAGGAAGGACAGTGACAGAAAGCTAAGTTCTAAAACTTAGAGCAAGTTTCCTTTATTGCAAAGTTATTTCCTTGGATGATTCCGACTTTTGTATGGAAAATCTGCACGCGAAGGAACCCTTGCTATAATCGGTTGCACCCTTATTTTGTTTCGAGTCCGCTCAACGATTTAAGTGGCTGCACTGAGAACGCCAAGGAGTCTTGCCGGCCGCTGCTCCTCCGGCAGGCTGCTGAAGTCCCGCACCCAGCGCTCGCGGCAGGTTGCGCGCCGGCAAGTTTTTCAGTAAGCGTAGGGTGAACTCCATACATAAAGGAATCAGACAAGGAAGATAGCATGCATGTACCCAAACATAAGCAAGTTATATTACATTAATGAGTTGCCGCAATTCTAACTTGAGACTTAATTGTCTTTGGCATGGAATGACGACGGCAAGAAGAGGTGGAGCAGTTAATCTCTGCGCTGCCCTTCGATCCTTTTGATGGAGTCCACCTTCTCAAGGTTAGGCGTGATGAGCTCTTCAAGTGCCTCGAGATTTGCATCCTTTGGCAGATGGCCAAGCACATTGGAGAGGTCGATGCCGGGATTGTGGTGCACCACCTTGATAAGTACTTTGCGGAGGACGGCCCGGCAAAGCCGGCAGGTCTCGTTGGCCAATTGAGTCGCCCGGTTAGACTGGAGCAACTTCAGGGCATCAATGATGCTCTCGAAGAACATCGTCAACCTGGCACTCGAAAATATCCTTTCCTCGGAAGAATACCTGAAGTTTAACAGGCCCATGGTTGACAGTTCTGCCGTAAGCTTCTCCGTAGCATCGATGAGACGTGCAGTCCAGATCTCCACCCCCTTTTCGTAATCAATTTGGGCAGTGGTAGCGCTCTTGAGCAGGTTCCTCTCTCCCTGGAGATCTTTGAGTAGGGCCTTCTCGCGGGCCCTGCCGGCCTCGAGAGACTTCTGCAATGTGGTCAGCTTCAATTCCAGAACGGCAATAGCATCGTTTGCTGAGGAGAGCTGCTTGGTCTTGTTAGACATGGTAACTTGCATCTCCACCAAGGTGTGGAGGGCTTTTTCCCTGTCACCTTTAAGCGTTGAGAGCTCCTTGCCGTGTTCTTCAAGATCTGCTTCCAGTTTCTTGACTTTGTTGCTCAGCTCGTTCTTGGCAGCCTCTGCAGCCTCGGCAGCATCAATGGCCTCCTTGAGCTTGCCGGCGTGATCTACAGTTAGAGCTTCGAGCGTCTCTTTGTGCTTCTGCTCCAGCTCCTGGGTCCGCCGCGCGACAAGCTTCTCGATATCTTCATCTTTGCTACGAAGCTTGGCGGTGAGCGCCTGTTCACGAGCGGCAAGGTCTTCCTCGTGAGCATCAAGCGCAACGCAACGCCCCGTCAGGAGAGCATCTTCAGCAGCAATTCTTTGCATAGCTTCATCCTGCGCCTTCTCCATATCAGATTGTTTCAGGAGGATTTCTGTCCACTGTTGGCTCACTTGTTCCCGGCCAGCAGTCAACTCCTTGAGGGCCTCGGCGTACTAGACTTGCATTTGTTCGACGCGCCTCTGAAAATCTGCTTCAGCCACCTCGACAACTGCCATTCTGGAATCCGCTTTCTCTTTCCGGGCGCGATGGAGAGCCTAGAGCTTGTGGAAATTTTCGCCCATGGCCTGAAGGAGCTCATCCTCTTCAGACTTGCCGCTGCTAGTACTTGGATCATCAACAACCTCAAGCCCGGCAGCAGCGATGATTTCCTCGTCGAAGACTTCCCCTTCGGTCAGTGCCCCAATGCTTGCCGTCCCCGGCAAGTTGACAAACAGGTTCTCGCCAACTTTGAGATATTTGCTGGATGAGGGGCCTTCGGATGTTGACGGTTGATCCTCAGCAACCACCTCACCAGTGGCAGGGGGCTCCGTGGCCGGCACAGCGCCTGGCGCTCCTGCGACAGGAATGCCGTCAGTACGGTCATCAGCCTCCTTGCCGCCCTCTTCAGCAGGCTCTTTGGCGGGTTCCTCCTGCACAGTCTCGGCGGCCTCGGCAGTGGCATCTTTGGCGGCCTCGCTGGCGGCGATCCTGTCTGCTTCGGCAGCGGCGTCCCTGGCGGTCTCCTCGATGACAATGTCGACGTCCATGTGTTCCATGTGTTCCATCACAGGGAACTCTGGAGGACGAAGGAGGGAAACATAATAAGATCAAGATTAAAGTTCGAAGGGACCAAAGAAAAAGAGATAAAGGAAAGAATAGCAAGCGCTCTGAGGCAATCAGTTACCTGCGTTAAGCTGTTGAGAGGTGGCCTCGCCCCTCCTGGCAACCTCGGTTGCCGGGGGAAGGTTGCCGATGTCCATGCTTGCCGGCTCCTCCTCGATCAAGATGGGCTCGTCGGTAGGATCCCTTGCCGGGGATACGCTTGTGGGCGGCGTGGTCGATGGAGGTGGCATGACGGGGGCGTCTTCCAATAACTCTCCTTGTTGCCGTTCTTCTCCTACAAGCCCAAAGATATCAGCGGCAAGAATAGAAACCTCAGCGCCCGCCAGCGGAAAAAGAGCAGTGAACTTACGCTGGGGGCTGCATTGAGGGCTGAGCTCCGGGCTGACGATGACAGTTTCTGGCACGCTCGTGGAGCCTGCCGGGGGCTCGTCGCCCGTGGAAGTCTTTGTCCTCTTCGTCATCCTCTCCATCAAGGTTTCTGCATCACTGCAGAGACAATACAAGCAAGTCAGTAAGATTGATCCAAGATTGGAAGATAAAGGCTGTGGCAAGGTACTCACTCTTCCTCTTCTCGCTCCGGACTAAAGCCGGAGATGTCGAAATCGACCTCCGTTGCGATGTCTGAGTAGGGAGCCGGAGGAGGGGTCCTAGGTCGCTTGGCTGTAGTAGGCGCCGGGGGTTGGCGTGTTTCCGTCACCTCAGCTTCCGGTGCGGTAGTGCGAGACACCCCTGCCGCCTCAGCAGTTGCCTCTGGTGTGGGTCTCGCACGCCGCGCAGGTTGCTGTCGGACCCCTTGCCGCGGCGCAGTCTTGCCGACTGCTTTCTTGCCGGGAGCCTCGCTTCTCGAGGAAGGCTGGCTTGCCGGGATGCCAGATGCAGCCTTTCGAAGAACACGCTTTGTCTTCTTCGGGGCTGGGAGCTCTTCTTGCGGTTCTTCTTCAACCGCGTCTTCGTCGGACGAGCTCTCAGCGGCTGTGCCGCTCTGTTCCCCGGCAGCTTTATCCATCCCAGCAGGATTTTTCTCCACTACTACCTCTGCGTCACTGGTTTCCCATTCTGTGAAGCCGATGCTGCCGGCCTCCGCGGCAAGATTTGCCTCCTCCGCCCTGGTGGCGATGTATGCCACCTCTTCGTCGGTGGTGGCTCGGAGTAAGTCTGCTTCTTCCCGGACGGCCCTCTTCGTCAAGTTATCAAAGAACTTCTGTGCATCTTCCTCGGATGGCTCAACCCATGTCGCGTCGAGACTGTGGGCGTTGAACAGTGGCATGGTAGCGATAATTGACCCCAAGGCAGAGTTGTTGCACAGAGGGACAATCCTTGCCGGCAACCGATGCTTGTTGTCGCGCTAGAACAGCTTCTGACGGAGAGCGCCAAGTTGCATAGCAGTCAGATTGTTATTCAACCCGGGGCGCAATCTCATGATGTCTGCTGCGTTTCGGTATTCCCAAGCTGGCCTTCCTTTATTCTGCAAGGGGGCAATGCGGCGGCGGAGAAAGTCGAAGCCAATCATCTCCATTGTTAGCCCGGCAGCTTTCAGGCGAAGAATCCTGGTGGTAGCGATTGTGAGCTTTTCATCTTCAGCGGCAAGACTGCTCCAGCCACTGCCGCGGACCGCTTTCTGTTGCCGGGGCAGACAGAACAGATGGGGATCTGCTTCCTTGATCCAGCACCATTCAGCCCGCCATTCGTCCCACTTCTCGCGGTAAACTCCTTCTGGGTATATTTCCTTATTCCAAGCCCTTGGAATCCAAGCGATAGAACCAGAGAGGGCCTCTCCTTTTTGGATTCGAGGGAAAAAGTAGTGGCGGAAAAGGGCTGTATTGGGAACCACTCCGGCAAAGTTTTCACAAAGATGAGCAAAGATGGACATGCACAGTACCACATTCGGCGTGAAATCGAGAAGATGGAAGCCGTATGTGTACATGATGTCGTTGAAGAAGTCAGAAAATGGAGGACAGAGCCCGCAATAGAAGTCTGCGACAAAAAAGGGGTATCTGTCTGATCCACTCTTGGAGCAAGAACCTGGAATCACGCGAGTGGCGGGGTGAGCCTGCGTCTTCCTCGCCCACATACACTGGTACCGCCTCTTCAAAGCTTCCGCATCGAGCGACGGGGTGAAGACGACGTACTTCTTTCTCATCTTCACCAGTTCACTCTCCGGGACATCGGCTTTCGCCTCCTTGCCCTTGCTGGTCTTGGGCGGCATGGCGACTGCAAGGGCGGAAGCCGGGGATGGAGCGGGCGTGGAGGCGGCGAGCGGAAGAGGGAAGGCTTTGCTCTGAGCTCGAGAGATGGAAAGCAATGGCGACGGCCAGATTGAGAAGAAAAGGGGGGTAAATAGGCTTGTGCCTCTGCGGTTTCTCCTTTTTATGGGGAAGGAGCAGGGCCGCCTCTTTTACTCCCCAATGTGAATGCGCCTCTGTAGGCGCGTTGTAGTTGCAGCTTTTGAGGCACGCTTCCCACGTCGCGCGTTCGGCGCGCGTAGTGGGGGGCACAGTAAACGGGATATTTACGAGCAGTTAATCCCCTGCCACGTGTGCCCGTGCACTGTTTGGGCCTAGCCCAACAACGCCTCGCACTCGTGTGTGGCCTAGGCCCGGGGGCTCCTGTCAGTGTACTAAGTAATGGGCCATTAGTACCCCGTACTTGTGCACGGGCAGTTGTAGCCATACTCGCGGCCAGGCTTGTCGGGGAACAGTTCGAGATTGACTCAGGCCACCAAGGAAATTCTCAAGTCAAAGATCTGAGGATCAGCAGACAAGAAGAGCTGGAATCCGCAGGCCAGCTTCCCCGGCAAGATCTTGCCGGGATGGCCTGCGAAGCCCGGCAAGGTTCGGCGCCCGGCAAGGCTCGGCGCCCGGCAAGGTTCAGCACCTGGCAAGGTCTTGTTGCTGTGCCACCGCTCTAGCTGATGAGGACATCAATACCATTGTTACACCCACAGCCCCTGCTTCTATACATACTGGACCAATTACTAGAGCTCGCGCACGCCAATTAAATTATCAGGTACTTTCGTTTCTTGGTAATGATTCTAAAGTTCATGAGAATATGATGCTGCCTAAATTGGATACATTTGTTTTGCTTACAAATGAAGGCCCTAGCTTGGACAAGAAAGAGGAACCTTGGAGCAAGTTCAAGCATGGAGATGGTGGCATGCACAAGGGGAACAAGAACGGAGTTACAAGTGATGATTTCAGGACTTTGAAGCCACCATAATGAGTGCAGGAAGCCTTGGACGAAATATACAAGATGTCAGTTCATAAATTTCGTCCAGAGGCTATTATAGGTGCTGCGTCACCTTATTATTGGGCCAGGCCCATGTAATTTCGAAATACTTGAGTATAGGCTGTTTTTAGAGTCCGTATGTGTGGGGAAACAAGAGATAGGGTTGGTTTCGGACCCCTCCTTCAAGGGCCAAGAAATCCCCTCGTCTTCCTCCAGATATACAGCCCTTAGGGCACCGTTTAGACTTTGGGTTTTGTTTAGATTAAAAGTTCGCCATAGCTGCAACTTCGCGTACTTCGTTTGTGTTCAACGACCAGACCAAGACGTCACAGAACCCCACCTCGATCAATAAAGCTTTCATCTTATATTCGCAATATCCAGATTGCAAATCTTAGTTTCTTGCTTGTTCTTCGTTTGCTTGCAGGAGATAGACCCTCGGGGTCAGGTTGATTGTGCTCCGGCGTGGTCAATAACCTCTCGGAGTTGGTTTAGCGATTGCTAAGGCGCGACGTCCTCGCACGTTCGTAGTCGGATCGTCAAAGTCTACTCCACCAAAAACGATAGATATCATCTCATCGAAAGATCGGGACACCCTCGCCTCTATCACTAGCACAGCAACAAACCCGACATTCTGGGTCCTTCTTTGGATGCGTGGCGACGCGCCAGTGGAGGAGAGCTTAAGCGGTGCTGATGGGATGGCCCCTTTGTCCATCCCCAAGAAAGTGAGGACACCTAAACGGACACCTCACGGTGCATTAAATGCATTCGTCCTAATCCGTCAGGGGTTAGGTATGATGACCCTGTAGCTACTTTACACCTCAATGTATGTACATTTTGCCACTGTGGTGACCCCTTTGTGGTATAAAAGGAGGCCCAAGGCAACTGCTACAAAGGGAGGAGGATCTTCTGGCCCATTCTGCATGCGTAGCCGCTCTTTGAACGAACTGTTCATTGCGAGCGCTCCTGGAGCCTGGGCTCAAGAACACTAATAATAACACAAAGCAGGAGTAGGGTTTTACGCTGATTAGCGGCCCGAACCTGGGTAAAATCGCCCCGCGTCGATCGTTGGTTCTGCTCTTTGCGCATACCTCCCCCCCCCCCCGCCAAATCGTAAAGGGGTCCCTTAGGATCCCATAGGTGTCAAGATTCTTGTGGTTGGATTGGAATATCTTGATCACAACACATGAGTAGGTGGTTCTCTCTCAGAAAATGTAGGCTGGAAGTGTAGGCACATTCTGATGGCTCTCTCTCATATGCAAAAGGGGGTGGAGGGGTATATAAAGCCTCCACACAAAATCCAACCGTTACACACATTTGACCCAACTCGGTCAGACCGAATAGAAGAACTCGATGAGACTGATTTAGTTCAAAATGTGAACGTTAGGAATCTCGGTGGGTCCGGCTGAAACAACTCGGTGGGACCGATGTGCTAGGGCTAGGGCAAAACCTCATCTCGGTGAAGCCGATTACGTGAACTCGATGAGTCCAATTTCAGCAAAGAGCAAACAGAGAGTTGGCCAAGCAAACTCGGTGTGACCGATCGCTCATTTCGGTGAGACCAAAATGTTACAAAGGGAAACAGAGAGTTTGCAGGGCCATCAAGGTGAGACTGAGATCCGTATCGGTGTGACCGAGGTGTTAGGGTTTCTGGCAGTGGCTATGTCAAATGAACTTCGTGGCGCCAGATAGAAGATTTCGGTGGGGCCGAGTTTGACTTTGGGTTTTCGACATATTTGGAATGAGAAAGTGGTTGAGGGCTTTGGAGCAATATCATTAAGCATTTTGAGCAAGTAGACCATTAAACAACACCATATCCCCTTTTAATAGTATTGGCTTCCCTATGGGCTCAATGTGATCTTCGATCACTAAAATATAAATGAAGAGTCTTGAGCTTTTGCCAATATGTGTCCTTAGCATTTTGAGTGGTCCACATCTCTAGTCCATGCCATGCCATTCATTGAACTTTCTAAAATATTAAACTTGAATGAATATTATTTCAATGAGCTATATGTTGTTATGAATTACCAAAACCACCCGGGGATTAGTTGCACTTTCAATCTCCCCCTTTTTGGTAATTGATGACAACATATAGATCAAAGCTTCGACAAATGATAATATGAATGAAATACATCGTCACTTTGAGAAGTATGTGATAAGCAAGAGCTCCCCCTAAATTTGTGCATTATTTAAAATTTGCTTTTGAATGCATATGCACAATCGATTAGGATCATGGGTCACTCTTCCATGTCCCATACATCTTGGTGGAGCGGTCAAAATGATAAGAATTGAATAACATGCACTCATCACCAAGGATACAAGTGATTGATCAAACACAAACATTCATGGATATAATCATGCAAGCACACATTAAGCATAATATGATCAAACACATGATCACATAAGTATCTCACGAGCATAACACAAAATGTAGCATAGGAAAAAACCAAACGACCACAGTAGCAAGAGTGGCAAGGCAAATAAAACCAACAAAAAGCAAGAGGCACTCTCTCTCTCGAAGCCTATGATCTATACACTTTCTCCCCCTTTGGCAACAAGTTACTAAAAAGTTCGAAAATGTATAGTGCTATACGGCACTCTAAGCACGCTCTCTGGGAGCTCCTGAAGTGGTCTTCTGGCTTGTTGCTCCTGTGTGCGTAGATGGCATGGAGAGGAGGGCATCTGCAAATGCCTCGGCAGAAGTCTGTGGAGCTGGAGGAGTTGACACTGGAGGGACAACTGTGGCAGTGGCTGCAGGTGCTGAAGTGGTAGTCCTGGAGTCTCTGGCAACTGGCACAACTGATGATCTTTGTGCCCTTGGCACTCTCTGAAATGTGTCTATTGTGGGTCTATCACCCATGTCCTCAGCATCCTCTTGAAGCTTCTCTACAATGGTCTGAATCTAAGTGACCTTCACATCTAGGTCATGGAACTTTGTCTCAATAATCCTGTCAAGACTTTCTGATTTTGAGACAAGGTGGTCAAGCTCTTCTCAATTCTCATGGTAGACTCAAGCAGATAACTGAGTTGATCTTGCTTGGTCTTGAGATTCGGAACTGAAGCATCTGGGGCACTTGCTGCCTTTGCTGCTTTTGCAGCCTTTGCTCTCTCTATCTTCTCCTGGGCATCTGCAGCAGTAGGATGTGAAGCATCCATGACAACCTCGTTGTCCTCAAAGTCTGGCCTCAGGGGTAGATGCTCTCTGTCTAGCAGATATGTGTCGGGGACGAATCCGCGATCACCTATGGGACCCAGAGAAGGACCCCTTTACGTTCGGCAGGGAGAGACGGTCGCGCGAAGAGCAAATCTAGCGAAGAACACGACAGTGCACGAGAGAGATTTACCCAGGTTCGGGCCGCACGGATGCGTAAAACCCTACTCCTGCTTTTTTTGGTTTATTATCTGTATGATTGTTCTAGCTCCAGGAGCGCTACAGTACCGAGTAGCTGCGTACAATACTGGAGTTCTCCCTTTTTCAGTTCCTCCCCCCTTTCACGTTGCCTATGGGCCTCCTTTTATACGCACAAAGGGGTCACCAACAGGTGGCAAACAGTAAAGGTAGAGGTGGAAAGTTGCTACAGTAAGGCCACTATTACCAGGATGACATGTCCTACCTACCACTGACGGCAGGGGACAAGGGCATTAAATGCCCATGCCTTTGCTGTCCACATACATGTACCCGGACGTCATGGACGTGGGAAAAGCCTATCCCACCTGCTGCTGCACCGCTAGCTACAGTGCACCGCCGTCTACACAGTGCCCTGCCACGCACGCTTGGAAGGACCTAGAGCGCCACGCTGGCAGAGGCACCGGAGCAGCACAGTAGCACAGTGGTACAGTAACGCTTGTCGCGGCAAGACCTTGCCGCACCTGACAGCTTGGCGCAACCCATAGTTTGCCGTGCAAGGTAACTTGCCGGGGCAAGTACCTTGCCGCAGCCAATACCTTGCCGCAGCCAATGACTTGCCGGGGCAAGTACCTTGCCGCGGCAAGTACTCTGCTACAGCATTTACATGCTTATCATTGACGGGTCAGGACAAGCGCATTAAATGCTCTGTCTAGGTGTCCCTTAGCTTCTTGGGGATGGGAAAAGGGGCCATCCTATCAGCGCCGCTTGGCACAGTGCTCTGCCACGCATGCCTGGAGAAGGGTCCAGAGTGCCATGCTGGCAGCCGCACTGGAGCAGCAGCATAGTGGCATAACCTTGCCGGGCAGGAACCTTGCCGGGCTCAGCTGGTCATCCCGGCAAGAACCTTGCCGGGGCCTTGTCTCCAGTCTAGCTGTCCCCCGGCAAGCCTTGCCGGGTTCAGCTGGTCATCCCGGCAAGAACCTTGCCGGGGCCTTATCTTTAGTCTTGTCGAGTCCTGAGCTTGCCGGCCCTGACCTCGCCGGCAGTAGTAGACTTGATCTTCTGGTCGATCCGCCTGGAGTCTTGTCTTGCCAGCTCTGCCTTGCCGGCGTTGCGTGGACCCATTCCCGGCAAGTAGACCTTGCCGGGAACCGGGCTTCGAATGTACTCTTGGGTGGATTCCTCCTCTGCCATGTCATTCCCGCCTGGAGGCTGCGACTTGCCGGTGCGTGTCCAGGGGTAGTGAACACCCCCCTGTTTATTACACCGACAGGAGCCCCCGGGCCTGGGCCGGACAGGCGTGCACAGTGGTTGTCCGGGCTAGGCCCAACGACGCACACCGGCAACATGTAGATCTGTTCCCTGCCGTTCCTCCTGCCTGGAGGTCGCAACCCTGTTGCTGCAATGGCACGCATAAAGAAACAATTTACCTTGATTAGGCCAAGCTTTATGGCACAAGAGATATTCCTTCATGCTAAATGAATGCATGCTTCCCCCTTGATTGATTCCATCCTTGCACGTATCTTGTACCCTACGCTGTCTGGAAACCCTGCCGGTGCGCACGCTTGCCACGAGCGCTAGGTGCGGGTCTTTAGCAGCCTGCTGGAAACGCCGCCGCCGGCAAGGCGACTTGCCGGGCCAGAACGCAGCTGCTAAGTTTGCCGAGCGGACTCGAGGCGAAACCAGAGCGCGGACTAACCACGGCAAGGTCCTTTCGCGTGCAGGTCGATATACGAGAACGAGGAATCAATCAAGACGACCCACGCTTGCTGGAAAGCTTTCCGGTGCGCACGCTCCAGGCAGCGGCGCTTGGGGATCGGGTCCTTAGCAGCTCACCGGGAACGCCGCCTCCCGGAAAGGTTTACCTTCCCAGTTCTGGTGTAGCTGCTCACATCGCCGAGCGGACTCGAGGCGACTAGGAGCGCAACTAGCCCCGAGAAGGCTCCTTCGCGTGTAGGTGTAAGAAGCGAGTGAGGACAGTAAAATGAATGCAATTGCCAAAAAAATCTGTGCAACTTAGCTTTTTCTGCTAGGGCGCCGCTAGCCCCCGAGCTTGTTTCTTGCTCAAAGAGTGGTTGTCGGAGCCCCCGGCAAGGGAGGCTCTTAACTCTGGCGGAGAACTTTGACGTTCTCGACGCCAGCTTCCGGCAAGGGGTTGCCGGGAAGGCTCTTGACTCTGGCGGAGAACCTTGACGTTCTCAACGCCAGCTTCCGGCAAGCTTGTTGCCGGGGAGGCTCTTGACTATGGCGGAGAACCTTGACGTTCTCAACGCCAGCTTCCGGCAAGCTTGTTGCCGGGGAGGCTCTTGACTCTGGCGGAGAACCTTGACGTTCTCAACGCCATCTTCCGGCAAGCTTCTTGCCGGGGAGGCTCTTCAGGGGGTTACTCTCTGGGGCGTTGCCAGCCCCCGAGCTCGCCTTCCATGCGTGTTCCTGCAACACTGACTGGGCATGAAATGCCACAACAGCGTTTGAGCACAACAAATTGATTAGCTTCTGGTTAATGTCGGATTCGCTGCAATCTTGACTCCTGCTGAATATTCCCTTGCTTACCGGAACACTTTCCGGTGCGCACGATCCAGTCAGCAGCGCTTTGAGGAACGGATCCTTAGCAGCATGCCGGGAACGCCGCCTCCCGAAAAGGTTTACCTTCCCGGCTCTGGCGCAGCTGCTCAGGTTGCCGAGCGGACTCGAGGCAACTAGGAGCGCGACTAGCCCCGGGAAGGCTCCTCAGCATACGGGTTTACGCAGGAACCTTAGAATAAAACTCGCTAAGTCCTTCTCCTTAAACGACTGCATTTTTGCACAGTGAGCCCCCCACGCTTGCCGGAATACTCCCCGAATGCGCACGTTCCGGTCGATGGCGCTTAGGATCGGGTCCTGTTCAGCAGCCTATCGAGAACGCCGCCTCTTCGGGAGCTTAACGCCTTAGAAACAATCGCAGCTGCGTCTGCATTGTTGGGCGGACCCAAAACAACCAGGAGCGCAGAATGTTTCAGGAGCGCTCCTTCGCGCACAGGTTATGCACAAAAATATCGTCCAGGATAAGACTTAACAGCAGAAAGTAATTAAAGCTTTAAAACTTAGCTTTTTGCGAAGGTTCAGGCCCTTCTTCTTGGACGCTATGGCGGTGAAGATGATGAAGAAACTGCCGCGCTGATCGCCAGATCAGGTTCGCGCAGCCCCTCACCCCCTACCTGGCGCGCCAAAGATGTCGGGGACGAATCCGCGATCACCTATGGGACCCAGAGAAGGACCCCTTTACGTTCGGCAGGGAGAGACGGTCGCGCGAAGAGCAAATCTAGCGAAGAACACGACAATGCACGAGAGAGATTTACCCAGGTTCGGGCCGCACGGATGCGTAAAACCCTACTCCTGCTTTTTTTGGTTTATTATCTGTATGATTGTTCTAGCTCCAGGAGCGCTACAGTACCGAGTAGCTGCGTACAATACTGGAGTTCTCCCTTTTTCAGTTCCTCCCCCCTTTCACGTTGCCTATGGGCCTCCTTTTATACGCATAAAGGGGTCACCAACAGGTGGCAAACAGTAAAGGTAGAGGTGGAAAGTTGCTACAGTAAGGCCACTATTACCAGGATGACATGTCCTACCTACCACTGACGGCAGGGGACAAGGGCATTAAATGCCCATGCCTTTGCTGTCCACATACATGTACCCGGACGTCGTGGACGTGGGAAAAGCCTATCCCACCTGCTGCTGCACCGCTAGCTACAGTGCACCGCCGTCTACACAGTGCCCTGCCACGCACGCTTGGAAGGACCCAGAGCGCCACGCTGGCAGAGGCACCGGAGCAGCACAGTAGCACAGTGGTACAGTAACGCTTGCCGCGGCAAGACCTTGCCGCACCTGACAGCTTGGCGCAACCCATAGTTTGCCGTGCAAGGTAACTTGCCGGGGCAAGTACCTTGCCGCAGCCGCTATCTTGCCGCACCAATACCTTGCCGCAGCCAATGACTTGCCGGGGCAAGTACCTTGCCGCGGCAAGTACTCTGCTACAGCATTTACATGCTTATCACTGACGGGTCAGGATAAGCGCATTAAATGCTCTGTCTAGGTGTCCCTTAGCTTCTTGGGGATGGGAAAAGGGGCCATCCTATCAGCGCCGCTTGGCACAGTGCTCTGCCACGCATGCCTGGAGAAGGGTCCAGAGTGCCATGCTGGCGGCCGCACTGGAGCAGCAGCATAGTGGCATAACCTTGCCGGGCAGGAACCTTGCCGGGCTCAGCTGGTCATCCCGGCAAGAACCTTGCCGGGGCCTTGTCTCCAGTCTAGCTGTCCCCCGGCAAGCCTTGCCGGGTTCAGCTGGTCATCCCGGCAAGAACCTTGCCGGGGCCTTATCTTTAGTCTTGTCGAGTCCTGAGCTTGCCGGCCCTGATCTCGCCGGCAGTAGTAGACTTGATCTTCTGGTCGATCCGCCTAGAGTCTTGTCTTGCCAGCTCTGCCTTGCCGGCGTTGCGTGGACCCATTCCCGGCAAGTAGACCTTGCCGGGAACCGGGCTTCGAATGTACTCTTGGGTGGATTCCTCCTCTGCCATGTCCTTCCCGCCTGGAGGCTGCGACTTGCCGGTGCGTGTCCAGGGGTAGTGAACACCCCCTTGTTTATTACACCGACAATATGTCCCAGTTCCCACCTTGGAATTGATCAATGTCTGAATGTGTGGGGCATATCCACATGACCTCTTCTGGTCTGTTGCTGTCCTCTTCACTGTCTCTACAATCAAGCTCATGACCTTGAATTTCTGTGGGATATAAAACAAATGGAGCAAATTGATGGAATGACCACGTATCATCATGTGATCTCCTAACTTGGGCAATAGAGTGTGCCTCAAGATAGTGTTCATGGTGGTCAAACCAGCAAGCAGATAGTATATAGAACCAAGTTTGTGTGTCTCCAAAGCTTTGTCAGGGATTGGCTTGTACATATTAGCCATGGAGTTGTGATCCTTCCTAGGCTTACCATACACATCAATATCATTCTCTTCTTCCTTGGGGACATTGATCAACTAGGCCCATTCAGAGATTGTTGACTGATATTTGGTGCCTTCTGTCATCCACACTATCTTACCATCAGGGTAGAAGTGGGCAGTGGAGTAGAACTGCATGATCATCTCATCGTTCCATTTTGTCAGTTTCTGACCAACAAACTTGTCAACACCATTCATTCTGAAGCTCCCATGCACATGAGGAAAGTAATCTTCATTCTCATCAATATATTCCCAATCGACCCATTTCGTGTCACAAACAATGGGTTTCTTGCCCAATAGGACAGCCTCATAGAAGTCATGCTGCTCTCTGGTATGAAAGCGATAGTCCACAGCAGTCCTTCTCCTAGTGGCATAAGGATCTGTCTTCCTCCATTGTCTCAGATCATGATCCTTTCTCAGTTTCATGTTCTCTACCATAGGATGATCATCATTATGATCTGGGATCTTGGGCTTGAGTTTCCTGAGCACTAGTGGCTCATCATCTTCCTGAACTTCAGGCACTGGGGCCTTGTTCTTTTCAGCAGCTAATATATTCCTTGTTGATCTCTTGGGAGCTGTTGTCTTGGGGGCTTGAGCTGGAGCTAAGGCCTTGGGGGCAGACTTGGGCTTAGAAGGAGCAGCCCCAGTCCTGATGGCATCCCCCATCAGCTTCTGTGTCTTAGTAGGAGGTGCAGCAGGCTCTTCCTCCTCCTCTTCTTCTTCTTCATCCCTCATCATGGATGATCTGCCAATCACTCTGGCAATGGTCTTCCTGACCCTTTCCTTCCTCTTCTTTCTGACCTCTCCTCTAGCACCCCTTGTTGGCTTTTCTTGCTATTGGGCAATAGTGGATTGCCTAGCCTTAGACATAGGATTCCTTTTAGCAGGAGCCTTCTTGGGAAGGCCTGGCTTTGTGGCAGCAGCAACAACATACTCTTTCTTGAGCAACTTCTTCTTGGAGGTCACTTCCTCCTCAATCACAAAATCTTCATCTTCACTTTCAGAAGTTCTTTTCTTCCTTTGCCTAGTAGCTGCCTTAGGCAAGCTGCTGGGAGTGCTTCTGCTTCCCTCATCATAGCTGCTATTGGGACTAGTGCCCTCACTGACATTGAGATGCTCTTCAGACTTGTTCTGACTGTCACTGCCATCTGACATTGCTGCAACTGACCCTGTGAATAGTTGGGTGTGGATAGAGTAGATGACCATCACAAAGTACAGCTTGTTTTTGCAAAAGTTGAAACAAAAACTGATGAGGACATGACTACCTTGGATACGACCAAAAATATTGCATACATGTATATTTGTGAGGTGATTTCTAATGCAAACTATGCAATAATTTATTTATGTCATCCAGGACAAAAAATACTTCACAAACTTTTGTGTCATGTGTAATTGCAGGTGTATGGGACATTTGTACAATCCACATATGAAGATAAGGAGAAAAGAGATGTTTAGGTGCTGTTCAAAAAGTCCTCTCACGTCACTTTTGGGCCAAGAGAAGATAGAGTCCAAGTCTCTCACGTTCTGGATTCAGATTCGGACTGCACAGACATACCTGACTCAAAACACCAAGAACTCTTTCATACGGACTCCGAATTGGGTGATTCTTTTTTTGTTGGAAAGTAGATTTCGTGCTCTTTCCAACCCAGTTGGATTCACCTTAAAATTCATCCGGAGCTATGAGTTATCGACGAAACAATCTGACGCTCCAGCAGAATCCGAGTCAAACTACAAGTCCAAAGGTGTTGCATCACCTCCACTTGGGCCCATGAGCCTTGTACGACCTAGGGTTAGTTTTAGGCTGCCTTGGGACGTCCTCCCACCTCCTTGGCCGCCACCCTTTACTCCTATATAAGTAGATCCATCTAGTAGCTTTTTCCTTGGGTTTTGTTTAGATTAAAAGTTCGCCATAGCTGCAACTTCGCGTACTTCGTTTGTGTTCAACGACCAGACCAAGACGTCACAGAACCCCACCTTGATCAATAAAGCTTTCATCTTATATTCGCAATATCCAGATTGCAAATTTTAGTTTCTTGCTTGTTCTTCGTTTGCTTGCAGGAGATAGACCCTCGTGGTCAGGTTGATTGTGCTCCGGCGTGGTCAATAACCTCTCGGAGTTGGTTTAGCAATTGCTAAGGCGCGACGTCCTCGCACGTTCGTAGTCGGATCATCAAAGTCTACTCCACCAAAAACGATAGCTATCATCTCATCGAAAGATCGGGACACCCCTGCCTCTATCAAGTGTCCTCCCCTTCTTGAAAACAAAGCCGTCCTCGGCGTTGCTTAAGCTGAAATGTGGCTAACAAAAGAGACAAGGTGTACATGTTGTATATGTATATGTCATCCAGTTTTACTTCCCTTAGTTTTTGCATATATG
Source organism: Thinopyrum elongatum (assembly GCA_011799875.1). NCBI lineage: Eukaryota > Viridiplantae > Streptophyta > Magnoliopsida > Poales > Poaceae > Thinopyrum > Thinopyrum elongatum. Next base: position 318,053 of record JAAAXO010000153.1, on the reverse strand, counting down.
ACACATGTATACATGAGTAACCTTCATAGTTCATAAAATCTAAAGCCAAAATATTATCACAAGAAGTAGAAGGCATGAAAATATTGCAACTCAGTTTGCACATATAAGTGAAGCATTTATTCATTTCAAAAGGTTGACAATGTTCATCATTAAACCATCCTAACATTGGTGAATAAACTTTGTTGCATCAAATTTACATGCTACAACATGCTTAAATAAGCAAATATGCAATAAGTCATTTGACACAAAATCATCACCAAGATTAGAGGTCATATCAAAATGATTAAACATTGTTTCTTTTGCATCAACAGTTAATTCATTGGGTGCACTCAAAATTGTTGATACTTCAACTCTTTGATCACATGATGCATTCATGACAGTAACACAATTCTCTAAAATAGCTGGTGTGCTCAAATCAATAGGTAACACAACACATGATGTATTCAAGTTAACTAGGCATGCATCATTCTCATGTGAAAGTTGAAAATCTGTACCTTTGTCATTACCTCTTATGATCAACTCAGACGATGTAGGCACTCTTGGAGGTGATGTGTCACATGATGGAGATGATGTAGTCCTCGCAACAATGGATGTGGTTGTCATAGTACGCCTAGTAGTTGAAGAAACATCTGTATCAACACTTGGAATGTGCACCGTGCGCTTGTTCTCCTTGTGGCCAACACGTCGTTTTATTTCCTGTTCAGCTTTGCAAGCAAGACGAAACAAATGGTCCATAGGATAACACTCTTCATGAATTAGAATCTCTTGAATATCACAGTTTAATCCTCCCCAAAATCTACCCATAAAATCTTCTTCACTTTCTTCTAAAAATGAGTGCAACAATGTAGTTTGTAAATCATCATAGTATTTTGTTACGGTGTCACTACCTTGTTTTAAATGTTGTAGTTTTTTAATCATGCCACGAGTATAATGAACATCTACGAATCTATCTCTCATGACATGTTTTAAACCATCCCAAGTAGTAGGTATATAATCAGGGTTTAACCGACAATATTCACTCCACCAAACTAAAGCAAAGCTACTGAAAGTACCAACCGCGGCTTGAAATTTTCCACGCTCATCAAAATTATGGGAAGCAAATATAGCATTAATTTCGTACTCCCATTCAATATATAAATCAGGCCTAAAACGACCAGTAAATGGTGGCATGGAAACATTAACCTGATTATGTGCATTCTGATGTTGTTGCTCCTCTTGTGACGGTTGTTGTATTTTCTTAGGTGATGGCATATCTCCCACGATCGATGAAGCCCAAGAACTAACAACTCCGGAACCTGCCATAGTTAGTAGAAAACAAGAAACAAAATCCAAGAATAATGTTCCTATGAACTACTAGGATGTGGTGGTAAAACGCTCACAGTGTAGCAAATATCAATATCTTACAAGTTCTTACCATGCAGCAGGTGGTGACAGGCAACCAATGGTGTCAAATAACTCCAAAGATTGAGTAAAGCGATTGCCAGGGGAACTTACGTATACACGGTGTAGAAATATGTGGAGCTTGGAAGGCTTAAATATTTGGTAGCAAAAGATTAGCAATAATCAATTCAGAGATGCAATGTTGAATAAACGCTCAACGACGGTACTGTGCTGGTCCTAGGCTAGACCGGACTAGAGACGCGAGCCTAGAACACTAATGACATCACGGCGTAGCACAACTAGCATCAAGAAAGGATATGAAGTAGCTCCGGACAGCAAGATATAAGTGAAGATCACAATGACAGTAAAGATAATGATGAGAAACAACTACCAAGTAGCATATATCAACAATTCTCTCTCCAACTTTACTCTATAAAAGTTTGTGCCAATTTTATGATAATTTTTCTCAAGAAAGGCACTGACTCAAGCTTTCAAATGCAAGAAGAATCACTCAATTCCGAGTTGATATGAGGAGTCAAAAAATTCTAAAACTGACCTGAAAAACTGGAACAACCTGTGTTCGCGAACTTCGGAGGGCAAAAAGACCTATTTAGAAGCCGATTTTGAGGTGTTAAATATTGAACTAGCTTCTGCAACTATTTAGATGCGGCTCATCGCTAGCTTTAATTTGAGTACTCACGAAGCCAAAACAGACTTCGTATGAAAAAGATATGCCTGTTTTACTGAACACTGCGCAAAACAGATTCCAATCCGAATTCAGCTACGAGATTGAGTCTAGATAGATCCGAATTTTGCGTTTTTTTTTCTTCTCTCTTTTTTTTCTCACACTTTTTCTTTTCTTTTTGTTTCTCTCTTTTTTTCTCTGACTTTTTTACCTTTTTTTTTCTCTCTCTTTTTTTTCGCTGTCTTTTTTTTTCTCTCTCCCTCTTTTCAAAACAAACTAGATAAGATGCAGATTGGATCAAGCAAAGATGTGAACGACCTCAACTATGATTATGACAATGAACGGTGGGTAGCACGTGGTGGAAATTGACGGATGGGATGGTGAATAGCGGAAGGAATAATGATGCAGCGGTGGCATGACTAATGTGAACAGAACTCGAAACTCTAAACGAACTAGACACTAAGACCAGCAACTCGACACGATGATGCAACCGATAATTCAACTATACAAGCACTGAAAAGAAAAATGCGAAGGCTCAGACTGGCTTGGATAAAGGATGAACAGATCTAACTTTTTTTTGTGGCTTTTTCGTTGGACAATAGGTAAGAAAATAAATCTAATCTAGGGATAACTGGAAATTCTCACCGAGCAACCTGAAAACTGATACCACTTGATAGAGGCAGGGGTGTCCCGATCTTTCGATGAGATGATAGCTATCGTTTTTGGTGGAGTAGACTTTGATGATCCGACTACGAACGTGCGAGGACGTCGCGCCTTAGCAATCGCTAAACCAACTCCGAGAGGTTATTGACCACGCCGGAGCACAATCAACCTGACCACGAGGGTCTATCTCCTGCAAGCAAACGAAGAACAAGCAAGAAACTAAGATTTGCAATCTGGATATTGCGAATATAAGATGAAAGCTTTATTGATCAAGGTAGATCATTTGGAGCAATCCATTGGAATGAGTTGCACTTTCAATACCTACATGGGTTAGTCCCACAAGGAACATACAAGGATATCCATAGACATAGAGTGAAACACACATATGATGATGTCCATGAAAGCATTAGGTTACCGTGTCCCTTGTCTTACTAACAAGAGGGTTTGTGACTCCATGAACTAGTGCAAGATATGAAAGTTGATTGCACTTGTCCTTGCCAAAATGAATGTGAGTGAAGTATGTTGGCGGAGTCACCCTCAAGAACTCTCTAGTTCTTCTTCTTTGGGATCCACATCAACTTGATGGGAATCCTTGGAGTTGTAGTCGTACTTGATGAAGTAGAAATTGATGTAGTCTTGGGAACCCACTTGACCATGGCCTTAGGAGCTTCTTCAAATGAATCATTCTCTTCTTGAAGCTTATCCTTGCCTTTTAGCTTGTGGTCTAGTGGTGGAAGATCATCTTGAGCTTGTGTTCCCTTGAAAGAAGTGGGGTCATACTTTTCTTGTTGAGGAACAAACTTCGTATTGGGGTATTGATCTTCTTCCCACTCAACTCCATTGGCATTGAACTTTCGTTCAAAACCAACACCTTGATTCTTCCGGTGCCTTCCTTGCTTGCGTACAATTTCCTCAAATTGCTTACTTCTGGCAAGGCTTTTGTAAACACCTTTCTCTATAATTCCCTTCAATAAGCTATTTTCTTGCTCAAGTGTAACTTGGCTAAGAGAATCATTAGTGGAATCAAGAGAACTACTAGAAGCAAGAATGTTGGATTTAACATGATTATTGTTACTACTAGAGGAAGAATCCTTCCTGTTCTTATTGCTAGATTTTACTTGTGGCATATAAGTATACAAGAGGAGACGTTTGGTAAGATAAGAAGAACTCTTCTTTCGAAGACCATCATTGATAGCTTTTAAGAACTCATGCTCGTGCTCTAAATTTAGCTTCTCGAAGCGTAGCTTCTCATGAGTCTTTAAGAGCTCTCTATGATCCTCTAGAGTTGTTTCATGAGCTAACTTAAGAATGTTTAGTTCTTTAGTTAGACGCTCAATCTCCTTCTTGTCATTGTCATTCGTTTCATCTTGATTAGCATGAATATTAGCAATTTCATCATAGTTTTCATCACTAGTGTTGTCAACAAGTAAATCATCATCACCTAGCAAATCATCTTCATCACTATTGAAATCAACATACTCGGGGTGTGATACCTTAGGGCCTTTAGCAATGAAGTCCAATTCCTTCATTTGGTGAGTCAAATATGTCATAGGAGTTGGATGACACAAGTGCAAGTCCGGCAACACCTTCATCTTGAGTATATTCGGAGTCAGAGTGATAGCTTCTCTCGGAGTAGTTGTCGGAGTCGGAACCGGATACCCATTCACCAACATGAGCTTGATGTCTTCATCTTGTGTAGCTCTTTGATGACTTGTCCTTCCTTTCCGAATCCTTGCTTCTACGAGAAGGTCTTCATTCATAACGATTATCTCTACTCCTTCTCTCTCTCGATGGTGATTCATCTCTTTTACTTATTCTTTTTGGTGAATCTTCTCTTTTCTTTTAGGCAGCCGTACACTCATTGGAGTAGTGTCCTGGTCTTCCACAATTGTAGCAATTACGATCACGACTAGAAGATCTTTTGTCATTGTAGGATCTTGACTTGGAGCTTCTCTCTTTGCTTCTATTCTTGTAGAACTTGTTGAAGTTCTTCACCATTAAGCTCAATTCTTCATTGAAGACTTGTTTCTCACTTGATGTTATAGGAGCATCACTTGAAGCTTTGTAAGCACCACTTGACTTGTTGTGGAGCTCTTCCTTATCCTTGAGTGACATCTCATGAGCAACAATTCTACCAATGACTTCCGTGGGATTGAGATCTTTGTAATTGGGTATCATTTGGATCAAGGTGCACACGATATCATATCTTCCATCCAAGGCTCTTAGGATCTTCTTGATGATGAATTTGTCAGTCATCTCTTCGCTTCCCAAGCCGGCAATCTCATTTGTGCTGAAGGCAAGCCTAGAGTACATCTCAGCAACTCCTTCACCATCCTTCATCTTGAACTTGTCAAGTTGACTTTGAAGCACATCCAATTTGGATTCCTTGACGGACTCGGTACCTTTGTGCATATCAACCAAAGTATCCCAAATTTCCTTTGCATTCTCAAGGCGGCTGATTTTGTTGAATTCTTCGGGGCATAATCCGTTGAAGAGAATATCGCAAGCTTGAGCATTGTATTGCAACATCTTCATTTCTGTCACGGACGCTTCACGATCTGGTTCTTTTCCATCCTCGAAGAAATCACCTTGCAAGCCAATGCGCACAATAGCCCAAACAGCGGGGTTATGACCAAGAATATGCATTTTCATCTTATGCTTCCAACTAGCAAAATTAGTACCATCAAAATATGGACCTCTACAGTGATAATTTCCCTCGCTAGACGCCATACTCTCCTAGGTTGTGAAACCAAGGCTATGATCACCAAAGCTATGGAAATCAAGGCAAATGGAGACCAAAGCTCTGATACCACTTGTAGGATCGAAAGTAGGTCTAGAGGGGGGTGATTAGACTACTTGACCAAATAAAAATCTAACCTTTTCCCAATTTTAGTTGTGGGTAGATTTTAATAATTAACACAAGTCAAGCAATCAACCTACACATGTAATTCTAAGAGTGTAGCAACGGAAAGTAAAACATTGCATATGAAGGTAAAGGGAAGGGTTTGGAGAGTGCAAACGCAATGATGACATGGAGATTTTTGGCGTGGTTCCGATAGGTGGTGCTATCGTACATCTACGTTGATGGAGACTTCAACCCGCGAACGGTAACGGTTGTGCAAGTCCACTGAGATCTCCACCGATGAAGGGTCCACGAAGAAGCAACCTTGTCTATCCCACCATGGCCATCGCCCATGAAGGACTTGCCTCACTCAGGTAGATCTTCACGAAGTAGGCAATCTCCTTGCCCTTACAAACTTCTTGGTTCAACTCCACAATCTTGTAGGTACCTGTTGGTTTGCCTGTGGGTACCTGTTTGCCTGTGGGTACTACCAAACCCAGAGTTCAAGATCTGGTACCTGTTGTTGATAGAGTTGAAAGGAGACTCCCTGCCAGTTCCTCACTGCTATCCCAAGGTGCCAGACTGCAGCTTTTATAGTCAGTTCTCTCCTCTATGCCCATTTATTTCCTTTGTAGTCTTAGTCTACCTGCTGCTATTATAAAACAATTGGAAAGAATAATGAGGCAATGCTTATGGAGAGGAAATTCTGATACCCCGAAACAGTCTTTGGCAGCTTGGCCAATGGTCTGTAAACCAAAAGATAAAGGAGGCATGGGAATTATCAACCTTGCAGTTCAAAACAAGGCCTTGCTCACTAAACATCTACACAAGTTTTACAATAAGGCTGATATACATTGGGTCTCTCTGATCTGGGACACTTACTACAATGGAGTGGTTCCCCATGCAACAGTCCAGTGTGGCTCTTCATGGTGGAGGGACATCATGAAGTTAAATGAGGTTTATAGATCACATTCTGTTATCACAATCAATGATGGCAATAGTTCTCTGTTCTGGCATGATACTTGGAGCTTGGGTGGATGTCATATGCCTATCAAGGAGAGATTCCCAAGACTTTTCTCTTTTACACTTGATGATAAAATTTCAGTCAGGGATTTTATTGAAGATTTTGACATTGCCACATTTTTTCAACTACCTCTATCTCATGAAGCAATGGATGAGCTGGTATCTCTTAACACTGCCTTACATGGATTGCAGAGAAATCCTCATGAACCTGATTCCTGGTCATGGACACCTGGTAAAGGTTCTTACACTACCAAAAGTTATTACACAATGGCACATGCACATCTACCAGATGATGATCCCTGTAAATGGATTTGGAAGAGCAAGTGCACTATGAAAATTAAGGTTTTTGCATGGTTGATGTTGAATGATAGGCTCAACACGAGAGACATGCTTCTTAGAAGGCATTGGAGGTCTGAGGAGGATGACAATTTATGTCCCATGTGTGTGGCTCAGTTGCATGAAGATAGAGATCATCTCTTTTTCAAGTGCACTTTTAGTAACAGAGTCTGGAACTATCTGTAGATCAAATGGTATGCAGGGTTATCTCCTAGAGAATGTATTTTGGCTGCTAAAAGGAGTTTTCAGCACCCTTTTTTATTTGAGGTAGTTTACCTCGCTGCTTGGAGCATCTGGATTACGAGAAATGATAAAATTTTCAGGCACATCAGACCAACTTTTGGTGGATGGAAGGCCATGTTCATCCATGACATCACCCTGCACTCCCATAGGATGAAGGATTAAATCAAACCTCTGCTCCTTCAATAGATCAATGCTCTGCCATGATCCAAGTGACATGGCTTATTCTTGTACATTTGTATATATATTGTTGTATTATGATAGGTAGGACTTCTAAACACCTAGCTAGCTTTTACTTTATGTTTTCTTTTCTGTAAGACTTGGGGGCTTGTTTTAATAAAATGCTGTGGGGCTTTTGCCTCACAGTGTTCAGTCAAAAAAAACTACACAATCTTGTCAGAGGCTCCCAAGCGACACCTAACCAATCTAGGATACACCACTCTCCAAAAGGTAATAGATGTTGTGTTGATGATGAACTCCTTGCTCTTGTGCTTCAAATGATAGTCTCCCCAACACTCAACTCTCTCTCACACAGATTTGGATATGGTGGAAAGACGATTTGAGTGGAAAGCAACTTGGGGAAGGCTAGAAATCAAGATTCTTGTGGTTGGATTGGAATATCTTGATCTCAACACATGAGTAGGTGGTTCTCTCTCAGAAAATGTAGGCTGGAAGTGTAGGCACGTTCTAATGGCTCTCTCTCATATGGAGACGAGGGTGGAGGGGTATATATAGCCTCCACACAAAATCCAACCGTTACACACATTTTACCCAACTCGGTCAGACTGAATAGAAGAACTCGGTGAGACCAATTCAGTTCAAAATGTGAACGTTAGGAATCTCGGTGGGACCGACTGGAACAACTTGGTGGGACCGATGTGCTAGGGCTAGGGCAAAACCTCATCTCGGTGAAGCCGGTTGGGTGAACTTGGTGAGACCAATTTCAGCAAAGAGCAAACAGAGAGTTGGTCAAGCAAACTCGGTGTGACCGATCGCTCATTTCGGTGAGACCGAAATGTTACAAAGCGAAATAGAGAGTTTGCAGGGCCATCTCGGTGAGACCGAGATCCATATCGGTGTGACTGAGGTGTTAGGGTTTCTGGCAGTGGCTATGTCAAATGAACTCGGTGGCGCCGGATAGAAGATTTCGGTGGGGCTGAGTTTGACTTTGGGTTTTGGACATATTTGGAATGAGAAAGTGGTTGAGGGCTTTGGAGCAATATCACTAAGCATTTTGAGCAAGTAGACCATTAAGCAACACCTCATCCCCTTTTAATAGTATTGGCTTCCCTATGGACTCAATGTGATCTCGGATCACTAAAATATAAATGTAGAGTCTTGAGCTTTTGCCAATATGTGTCCTTAGCATTTTGAGGGGTCCACATCTCTAGTCCATGCCATGCGATTCATTGAACTTTCTGAAATATTAAACTTGAATGAATATTAGTTCAATGAGCTATATGTTGTTATGAATTACCAAAACCACCCGGGGATTAGTTGCACTTTCACTTATGCTACTGCTATGTACTCCAAAGTTCATTCAGATAAGCATCGATGTTGAAAAGAAGAAGTGCCAGAGTGAACGCCAACAATATTGCTTGGCGAATAACCCAGAAAAACGCAGTCCAGTCTTTGGTCCCAACTTGTGCCTTTTGGTTATCGCCACGTATGTTGGTAGAGAACTGTATGGCATGGAGTCTAAAGATTCCAGACAAGTTGGTTGACGTGTATATTCATCTGGCACTTAATCGGTCTGCACGCCAGGGATGCTCCATTTCAGTTGAACTGCACAAAAAATTTTGGGTGGTTCATTTTATCGCCTTCCTCCTTTCTTGTCTGTAATGTAGAATTTTGGCGAGCTATAGGACCAAGATGAGCCAATAAACTAGTTGGATGAAAGTAGTGGCCAAGTTGCTCAAACCTCCCTCGGCATCAAGGCCACTATCTCGAGGATAAACCTACAAGCAAAGTTCAGATGGTCTGTGCTGCCTCTTATGTACTCGAAAGTTTGCTCATACAAGCATTAATTTTAGCAAGAAGTACCACCGAGCCATTTACCAGCTTGTACCCTAGGTAATTAAAGTTTGTCCATGGATGATATTGGCTATGATCTCTCAATCATTTGGATGCATAAACATGTTGAACTTGTGTATATCAGAATCTTTTTGTGAATGTTAGCTATGAATATTATTGTCGATGCAACAAACCCCAGGTGTGTTGACCAGACTGTACATAGGCTCGAGAACAAGGTTGCATCATCCGAGACCAAGCAGAAGAGATCAGTTCTTTGAGAAATCAAAGGGCGGATCAAGAAGACCAAGACCAACCAAAGGAGCAAGATATCACTAAGGAAAAACCTCCCTTGCCGGGCAGGCGAGCCTGGCGGGGACGAGGTTGCCCCGAAGACAAGTCTCAAGATTGCCCCGGCAGGCTTGCCGGGGATGCTGAGGGTGGATTACCACGCCAAGGCTCTACCGCTCCACCTCACAGCAACGCAAGTCATCAATCGGTGCGGTGTCGAGCCCCCAAGTGGCTAAGTGGCCGTTATTTGGCACGTGGCAGCCGCTTCCAGAGGAAATCACCTCCAAACGACACCCGTCCAGGGACGTGTCATGTAGGCAGGCGAGAAGGTGGCCGAACGGCACAATAAGGCTTGCCGGGCTACGCTACGATGTGACATTAAGCGGTGCATTTAATGCGCTCCGTCCTGTCTGCAGAGTTAGGTATGATAGCACTGTTTGCTATCTAATCAATATGCAATGACTGATTTGCCATTGTGGTGACCCCTTGATCTATAAAAGGAGGGCCATGGCAACCTTAGAAAGGATTCGGACCCTTGTACACTCATACGCGCGTAGCTGCTCTCGCCCCGAGGCAACCTTGCTGGGCTAGAGCGCTGCGTCTCCACCACGGTCCTCTCATCAATCCACCAAAGCAGGAGTAACGTTTTACGCCTCGCGGCGGCCCGAACCTGGGTAAAAACTGCCTGTGTGATCGCTGTCGTGCTGCTTCGCGCCCTCCGCTCTTTGTGCAATGCGTCCTTCCCCCCTGTCGAACCACAAGGGGCCGATGGCCCCATAGGTGGCCGTGTTTTCCCACGAACTCTTTGGCGCCCCAGGTAGGGGGGGGGGCGCTTGCGCAAACCCGAGAGCGTACGCAGCGCATCATCTTCATCATCGTTCTCTTCATCGACAGCTTCATCATCCATGGTGCCCAAGAAGAAACCCGGTGCCGTAGCTCACCCGTCCACCTCTGATGAGGACATCAATACCATTGTTACACCCACAGCCCCTGCTTCTATACATACTGGACCAATTACTAGAGCTCGCGCACGCCAATTAAATTATCAGGTACTTTCGTTTCTTGGTAATGATTCTAAAGTTCATGAGAATATGATGCTGCCTAAATTGGATACATTTGTTTTGCTTACAAATGAAGGCCCTAGCTTGGACAAGAAAGAGGAACCTTGGAGCAAGTTCAAGCATGGAGATGATGGCATGCACAAGGGGAACAAGAACGGAGTTACAAGTGATGATTTCAGGACTTTGAAGCCACCATAATGAGTGCAGGAAGCCTTGGATGAAATATACAAGATGTCACTTCATAAATTTCGTCCAGAGGCTATTATAGGTGCTGCGTCACCTTATTATTGGGCCAGGCCCATGTAATTTCGAAATACTTGAGTATAGGCTGTTTTTAGAGTCCGTATGTGTGGGGAAACAAGAGATAGGGTTGGTTTCGGACCCCTCCTTCAAGGGCCACGAAATCCCCTCCTCTTCCTCCATATATACAGCCCTTAGGGCACCGTTTAGACTTTGGGTTTTGTTTAGATTAAAAGTTCGCCATAGCTGCAACTTCGCATACTTCGTTTGTATTCAACAACCAGACCAAGACGTCACAGAACCCCACCTCGATCAATAAAGCTTTCATCTTATATTCGCAATATCCAGATTGCAAATCTTAGTTTCTTGCTTGTTCTTCGTTTGCTTGCAGGAGATAGACCCTCGGGGTCAGGTTGATTGTGCTCCGGCGTGGTCAATAACCTCTCGGAGTTGGTTTAGCGATTGCTAAGGCGCGACGTCATCGCACGTTCGTAGTCGGATCGTCAAAGTCTACTCCACCAAAAACGATAGATATCATCTCATCGAAAGATCGGGACACCCTCGCCTCTATCAACCTCGAAGGCCCCTTCGCACGCGGCCGCCGACACCATGGGGGCTACGGGGGTGCACGGGGACGTGGACGCTGCAGGGGACGTGGCCGGCGTAGGCGGCGTCGTCACCACCTCCCCTATGGCCAAAACGGGAGCAGGAGGCACCGGAGAAGGACAGCGCCAACAACATCCCAGTTGCCACGCTCCACAAGGTGCGGGAGGGGAGATCATCCCGTCCGCACCTCTCCACCTCACCGAAGGACGCAGCCACAGTGGTGACGCTTGCCCTAGAGCGAATCGCAACCCTCCGGCTGCCCCCACTACGGGTGCGACCGCAAGGCACGCGCCACCCCCGGGATGGGCTGGCCAAGCCGATGCGTCGAACGGAGCCACCATTCCCTAAGCACATCCACCTCGTCACCACGCCACCCTGGCAACTGGCTCACACCAAGGAGAGCATGGCGCTGCCACTACCGGCACCATCAGAAGCCAGGCAACGTTGCAGTCTACGTCGTCGTCTATGCCGAGCACTGCTTCGGAGGCCATGGCACGGGCCCAACTCATGTTGAGATTTCCGCCGGCGGCCGATCTGATGGATGAGTGGAGAGCCACCATTCAGAGCCTGATTGGTTTCGCCAAGGCGGGAGGATCACAGCGAGCGGGCCCGTCACGGCCTCCACAGGCGACGACAATGGCCCGAGCCGCTGGCCGTACCGAAGGGGCCACCCCCATGGTGCAATCCCCTCCACGGCAGCCAGCGCAGGGGCCGCAACCAGAGCCACGCGACCAAGAACCCGACGACGTATCGATGGCTTCGTCCGATCCTCGAGCACGACGAGACCAGCAGGGAGTCCTAGAAGACAGGCGGAGGGAAGACGCACGCGTCACCATCAAACGATGCCGCAAAACCAAACACCAGTCTGACAGGCACAATGGCCCCGACGTCGACGAGCCCATGCCCGGTGAAGGTGGGTACCTACCTTTTGAGGTTGGGTGCCCCGCCTTCACTCGCGAGTTGCGGCAAGTCCGTTGGCCATCTGCTCGCACGTTCAAGCCAGAAATACCAGAGAAGTACGATGGAAGATTGAACCCGGAAGAGTTCTTGAGCATCTACACCATCGCTGTCCAAGCTGCCGGGGGAAGAGACGAAAAGGTGTTCACCAACTACTTCCCTTTGGCACTCAAGCCAAATGTGAGGTCTTGGCTGATGCACTTGCCGGAGAATTCCATCTCGACCTAGGCTGACCTGTGCCATGAGTTTGTTGGCGCCTTCACGGGCGGCCATCAAGAACCAGGGCGGCCCAGCGACTTGCAGCTCCTTCCGCAGAAGGAAGGAGAGAGTCTGCAGAAGTACATGCAGAGGTTCAATTGGGTGCATAGGAATATTCCAAACATCCACTCGGCAGCTGTGATAGCCGCGTTCCAGTCCAACGTGCGCAACCGCCGGATACGTTCTAAAATGAACGTTCGTTTGCCCAAGACTATGAATGAGCTATACACTCTGGTGGATAAGTGTGCCCGAGTAGAAGAGGGGAGATGACTCCCCGGTGAAAAAGATGGCATCGACATTGACTCAGAGGACGACGACGACGGCACCAACCAGAAGAAGAAGAACAAGAAGTGCAAGGATAAAGCGGTGATGACCGTTGAAGGATCGAGTGCACCTAGTACCGGCAAGAAGGCCAAGACCGAGGTTCCCGGCAAGGAAGCTGCCGTGTGCACTGATTGTCGGGAAGCCGCGGCTACCGAGAAGGCTGGGAAGGGTGATGGGCCGTACTGCAGGATCCATCGGACCAAGGGCCACGACCTTCAGGAATGTCATCAGGTTGAGCAACTCGTCAAGAAGCAGAGGGCTGAGTACAAGAAGCGTGATAAGGAGAAAGACCAAGATGGCGCTGGCGAGAAGGGCCAAGGCGGGAGAACAAGTCGCCCCGGCAAGGCTCCTCAGTATCAGGGGAAACCGGCCAAAAGCCGTGAGAAGAAGGATTGCGAGGACGAGAGTGACGAAGGAGATGAAGAAGAAACCAGCGAGCAGGAGTTCCAGAAAGCCACTGACGCCCTATGCATTGACGGGGGTGCATCTTTGCACTCCTCTCACCGCCAACTTAAAAAGTGGGCGCGTGAGGTCAATGCCGTGGAGCCAGCGGCAGATTCTCGGAAGCTGCTCAAGTGGTCCCGCACGCCCATCATCTTTGATGAGGAGGATCACCCTGACCGCACTACCGCGGTAGGGTGTTTGCCGTTGTTGGTTTCACCAATGATCCGCAACCTCAAGGTTAAAAAGATGTTGGTTGACGATGGGGCCGGGTTGAATCTGATTTCTCTGAAGGTCATCAGCAAACTCCAGATAGCAGATGAAGAGCTCAAAGTTACTGGTACGTTCCAAGGGATCAACCCCGGCAGGAGTCGTCCTAAGGGGAAGATCACACTGCCGGTAACATTCGGGGGGAGTTAAACTACCGGACTGAGAAGATCGTGTTTGATGTGGTTGACCTCCCCCTGCCGTACAATGGAATCCTTGGTCGCCCCGCCCTGGCCAAATTCATGGCGGCATCCCACTATGCCTACAACACTTTGAAGATGCCAGGGCCAATGGGCATCATTTCCATTCCATCAGAGAAGAAAGACGCAATCATATGCGTGGACAAGATGTACCGGGAAGTAGTTGCTGGAGAGGCCGCGGAAGCCACTACTCCCGCCAAGGAAAGCAAGAAAAATAAGAAATCCAGCAAGGATGCTAGCAAGGAATCCAGGAAGCGTACCTCTTCGGAGTGCGCTACGCCTGTTGATGACTTGCCGGAGAGTTCCAATAGCAAAGATCCACGGCTACTGCACCCGCTGTGAAGAAGGTCCCAGCAGGGCTAGCTGGCGCTGATGGTACATTTACCATCAGTGCCACCCTCGACAACAAATAGGAAAGCGTGCTCGTCGCCTTCCTGCGGGCGAATGTCGATGTGTTTGCTTGGCAACCATCTGACAACCCCGGTGTTCCCAGGGAGGTAATCGAGCACCACCTTGCTGTCTGCCCACATGCCCGACCCGTCAAGCAGAAGATCCAGAAGCAAGCTTTGGAGCGGCAGCAGTTTATTGTCGAGGAGATCAAGAAACTCGAGGCAGCTGGTTTAGTCGGAGGAGTATTGCATCCAACATGGTTAGCAAATCTAGTGGTGGTGCGCCAGGCGAATGGGAAATGGAGGCTTTGCATAGATTTCACAGATCTGAACAAAGCATGCCCGAAGGACCCATTCCCCTTGCCGCGCATTGACTAGATTGTGGATTCCACCTCCGGGTGTGACCTGCTTTCCTTCCTGGATGCCTACTCTGGATACCACCAGATCTTCATGTCCAAGGAAGACGAAGAGAATACCGCGTTCATAACCCCATGTGGCACGTACTGTTTTGTACGGATGCCCTTCGGGTTGAAGAGCGCTGGATCCACTTTTGCAAGAGCAGTACAGATTGGCTTTGAGTCCCAGCTACACAAAAATATTGAAGCCTACATGGATGATATAGTGGTCAGAACCAAGGACAGAATGACTCTCATTCAGGACTTGGAAGAGACCTTTGCAAATCTATGCAGGATCAACTTGAAGCTGAACCCGGAGAAGTGTGTGTTTGGCGTTCCTTTCGGCAAGCTACTTGGCTTCTTCATGTCCCATCGGGGGATAGAGGCCAACACCGACAAGATCAAGGCTATCGAGCAGATACAAGCACCCAAGACAGTTAAAGACGTGAGGTGTTTGACTGGATGTGTTGCCGCGCTGAGCAGGTTCATTTCCAAGTCCGCCGAACGCGCCTTGCCATTCTTCTAAATCTTGAAGAAGGCAGGGCCCGTGGAGTGGACCCCGGAGGCAGACGCTGCGCTACAAGATTTGAAGTCCTACCTTTCCTCTGTTCCCACCATAGTCGCTCCTAAACCACAAGAGCCGTTGCTGCTATATTTAGCAACGACCAATCAAGTGGTTAGCGCAGCACTGGTGGCACAGTGGGAGGTAGATGAAGCGGTAGCCGCCACCACTGTCCCCTCTATGAGGAAAGTGAACCCGTCCCGGCAAGGTCAGATGTAGTTCAAGACAAGGAAGAGCAAGGCAGCGGAGACAGTTCCAAGATCACGGCAAGGAAGAAGGTGGTGCAGCGCCTAGTGTACTTCGTCAGCTCCCTGCTGCAGGGGGCTAGGTCGAGGTACTCTGGTGTGCAAAAGTTCATTTTTGGCCTCATCATGGCCTTAAGGAAACTGCGCCACTACTTCCAAGCCCACGAGATCATGGTTGTCACCCGCTTCCCCTTGCAACGCATACTCCGAAACCCCGAGGCCACTGGCAGAATCATGAAATGGGCTTTGGAGTTATCCAGCTTTGGTTTGAAGTTTCAAAGCACGTCAACTATTCAGAGCAGAACACTAGAAGAGTTCATTGCGGAGTGGACGCCAACCCCTGATGAAGAAGTACTGGAGACAGTCATCCCCAGCAAGGAAGCGCCCCAAGAATGGATTATGTATTTTCATGGTGCCTTCTCCCTACAAGGTGCAGGGGCGGGCGTGCTCTCATTGTTCCCACTGGGGAGCACCTTAAGTACGTCGTTCAAATGCATTTTCCCCTGGAGAAGGCTACCAACAATACTACAGAGTATGAAGGGCTCCTTGCCGGGCTCAGAATTGCAACAGAACTGGGAATCAAGAAGCTGATCATCCGTGGAGACTCACAACTTGTGGTGAGGCAAGTCAACAAGGATTATCAAAGCCCATTGATGGAGGCATACGTCGAGGAAGTGAGTAAGTTGGAGGAGCGCTTTGACGGATTGCAAACAGAGCACGTGCCACATGCGGAAAACAGCATTGCTGATCATCTGTCAAAGTGCGCTGCGCAAAAACTCCCTGTGGAACCAGGGACTTTTGTTCTCCATCTGACTCAACCCTCCGTATCCCTAGCAACAATGGTCAGCAAGAGGAGGAAATTGAACTCCGGCAAGCCTCTCCCGGCAGAGCTTCCCGAAGCCCCCGACAGAGAGCTTGGTAGGAACAACTCCCCTTCAATCAGTGAGCTGCACCCTCCCGCCGAACTACCAGTCTTTGCAGTCGAGGCATGCGCTCCCATCGACGAGGAGGTGCCGCTAGTCCTTATTGCCGAGCCCCATGCTCCAACTTGGGCGTGGCACATTGTTCATTTCCTCCAAACAGGAGAACTTCCCGAAGAACAAGAAGAAGCTGAAATAGTAGCCCGGAGGGCCAGTATGTATCAGTTCGTTGATGACACACTATACAGAAGAAGGCCCAACGGTGTGAAATTGAAGTGCATTTACCCGGAAGAAGGAAAGGAACTGCTGGCAGAGATACACAAGGGTATGTGTGGCTCCCACATCGGATCAAGGGCCTTGGTAGGGAAAGCTTTCCGGCAAGGTTTCTACTGGCCCATAGCCCTCCAAGACGCAATTGAGCTAGTCACCAAGTGTGAAGCCTGCCAGTTCCGCTCCAAGAATATCCATCAGCCTGCTCAAGCTCTCCAAACAATCCCTTTGTCATGGCCATTTTTGGTCTGGGGGCTCGACATCTTGGGCCCCTTCCCCCGTGCTACCGGGGGCTTTGAATTCTTGTTCGTCGCAATCGACAAGTTTACAAAGTGGCCAGAAGTAGAACCCATGAGAAAGGTGACCGCACAGTCAGCTATCAAGTTCTTGAAAGGATTGGTGTGTCGCTTCGGGGTACCTGCCCGAATCATCACCAAAAATGGCACCCAATTCACAAGCCATGCCTTCATGCAATACATTCATGCCCTCAGAAGCAAGGTATCATTTGCCTCTGTGGCCCATCCCAGAAGCAACAGGCAAGCTGAGAGGGCGAACGCTGAAGTGTTGCGAGGTCTCAAGACAGGAACCTTTGATAGGCTACGGAAGTACGGCAGGCGATGGATCGACGAGCTCCCGGTGGTTCTTTGGTCCCTCCGTACGACACCAAATCGAGCTACCGGGCAGACTCCCTTCTCCCTAGTCTATGGGGCAGAAGCAGTTATCTCCACGGAACTCATATTCGGGTCTCCTCGAGTGCTTGTCTACGATGAAGTAGTGCAGGAATAGGACCAGCGTGACGATGTTGTGCTACTTGAGGAGAACCGTCTCCGGGCTGCTATGCGTGCTGCACGCTACCAGCAAGCCCTGCGTCACTATTACAGCCACATGGTTCATGCCCGGAGCTTTGAGGAAGGCGACCTTGTGGGAAGGCCCTTACTGGGTAGTACGAGTCACTAGACCTGGCGCAGTCCGTCTGGAGACCGGAGATGACATTCAATTGCAAAACTCATGGAACATTGAGCATCTCCGTAAGTTCTACTCGTAAG
Source organism: Thinopyrum elongatum (assembly GCA_011799875.1). NCBI lineage: Eukaryota > Viridiplantae > Streptophyta > Magnoliopsida > Poales > Poaceae > Thinopyrum > Thinopyrum elongatum. The sequence continues at coordinate 300,402 of JAAAXO010000153.1, read as the reverse complement.
GGTTCAAATTACAGAACAGGTATGGATAAGAAGGAACTTATCAGTTTGGTCTGCCGGGGATCGCCATGTAGACTCGTCTTCATTTCTTCTCTTCGGGGTCAAGTCCACGGCAAGAACCATGTAGACTCGTCTTCATTTCTTCTCTTCTCGTAAAGCATAGCATGATCATGTCGATGAGGTCGCATGTGGCATTGTTTTCATCTACACTAAGTTGCAGGGTTCTTGCTGTGGACTTGACCACAAAGAGAAGAAATGAAGACGAGTCTACATGGCGATCCCCAGCAGACCAAACTGATAAGTTCCTTCTTATCCATACATGTTCTGTAATTTGAAAACTTGCGCATATGAAAACCCCGCCACCTTCGAAACATAGGTGCTCCTACCCTTTGACTCGAACGCTGCTTCGGTCAGGGTGGTCGCAGTGGCCTTTGACGGAAAAGGTTCGGCGGGGGGCTGGTCCCTTCTTATGGTTTTGTGCCCGGCAAGCCCAGCCCCGCGGCAACAAACAGAGGGCACCGGCAGGATAGCCTGCCGGGGAAACTTGTTTACTTAAGTGTATAGAGGCATTTCACCTCTGCATGGATATGATACATGCACAAGTGCCCGGCAAAGCTTGTCTTTTTCATTAATATGCTGATAAGCAAGTACAAATCTTACAGAACACAAACATGGATAACGAAGTTTACATAATTTAGACTAAAGTTTGGCCAATGCCTACACATTTTAAACTGAAAAAAGATAAGTGCCTCGTAATCCCTTTCTTGTCCCTCTCCTCCTAGGCACTACGGTGGGAAGAGAAGAGGGAAAAAGGGGTGCCTGGGCAGAAGCCTGGCCTGACCCCGTCGGGCCCCATGACAGGGAGCCCGACAAAATCGAGAGGGCACGAGCGAAGGAGATGGTGAAGAGAGCGGCGGAAAGGTCCCCCTGACCACCGCCACCAAGACCAGCAGGATACGGCAGGGCGAACGAAGCTGCAGGCCACGAGGAAGCCTGTCGGGGCCCAGCTGGAAGGCTGCTGGAGGAGTCGAAGACATCATCCTCACCTCTGCATCTAACTCCCCGGCAAATCGCCTTGCCAGGAGTGAGATGCAGGTGTAGATGATGGTGCCGCCTCCTGATGGTGATGGTGCGGCTGGTGTTCAGCCGGAGTCAGAGCTGTCGTCCTCCCCATCGATGTTGTCGTCATCGCCGTCACTGTCCTCCTTGTCGCTATCGCTCGAGGAGGAGCTTTTGTCGTCGGTTGAGCTCTTCACGCAGCACCCTAAGCGAGCTCCCGAGCATCCAAAGACCTTGACGGAGAGCAGCTCGGCATCCATTAATTTAAAATGGAGGGCGTGCCCCTCTGACAAGCTGTGGGCACGGGCAAAAGTCTTCCAGCCGCGTCGGAAGAGCATGACATGAGGGGTGGGGAAATCCACATCCACCCTCATGCTGCCATTAGAGCAACCCCTCATGTGCAGCTTCACTGCGCGCGGTTATTCAAGCTCCATCACCCTCGCAAATGGAGTAGGGAGGCGGAGGCGGCCATGCGGGGGCTTATACAACTTGATGATGAACTCCAGCGGTTGATCTCCGACGTGACCTTCCGGCGGAGGTGCAATCAAAGCACCACCCCGTCCTCCTCGACCCCGGGCACCATGGCGGCCGCGACCTCACCCCCTCCCACCTCCTCCCGCGGCGGGCTCCGCCCCCGCATTTTCAATAGGAGGAGGGAGGCGCTTTCGAGTAGAAGCCCTCGTCGCCATCGCCGGAGAACCGCCACACCCCCGGCCCCTCACCATGGTGGCCGAGGGATGCTAAGGAGAAGGAAGGGTGAGATGCGTGGAGAACCACCCTGCCCTACGTTCCTTTTTATAGGCGAACGGGGCAGGGGGCTGGCTCCTCTCCCTGAAGGCAGCCACCCTACTCCTCCAATCCTGTTTCCCCGCGCCACCAACGGCTCGTGGAATCAAGGATGACCCTCAGCACCAATCCATGGCGTCTGGGTTTCTGCCATGGCACGCATTTGCACGCCCTCCGCGTCCGCCACCAACCCCGCGCAACGCATGCGGTACACGTGGCGGAAGCACTGCAAGTGGGAAAGATAGTGGAATGGCAGTTACCACCCCGTGAACGTGGGACGTGGGTAGCCCATGGATCGTGGCTCATAATCTCCCCCACAACGTCTTGCACGACGCGTGGAAAAAGCGGAAACTGACTCAAGCTCAGATTAATGAAGAAGCAAAGAAGATCCCAAAGGGTGAGCTACCACATCCTCCCCGCCTGTGTACTGGACAGGGCCTACCCCGACGACGCTTGGTAGCGCGTTCAGGCCAGCCCCGGGGGCTCCTGTCGGTGCAACAAACCTCAGGTCTGTTGACTAGACTGTACACAGGCTCAAGAACAAGGTTGCAGCATCCGAGACCAGACCAAGCAGAAGAGATCAGCTCTTTGAGAAATCAAAGGGCGGATCAAGAAGACCAAGACCAACCAAAGGAGCAAGATACCACTAAGGAAAAACCTCCCTTGCTGGGCAGGCGAGCCTGGCGGGGACGAGGTTGCCCCGGAGACAAGTCTCCAGATTGCCCCGACAGGCTTGCCGGGGATGCCGAGCGCGGATTACCACACCAAGACTCCACCGCTCCACATCACAGCAACGCAAGTCATCAATCGGTGCGGTGTCGAGCCCCCAAGTGGCTAAGTGGCCGTTATTTGGCACGTTGATAGAGGCAAAGGCTTTCGATGAGATGATAGCTATCGATTTGGTGGAGTCGACTTTGACGATCCGACTACAAACGTGCACGACGTTGCGCCTTAGCAATCGCTAAACCAATCTCCCGAGGTTACTGACGATGCTGAAAGCATGATCAGCCTGACCACGAAGGTCTATTCCTGCACGCAATCAAAGAACAAGCAAGAATATGATAATGCAATCTGAATATTGTGAATATAGATGAAGTATTGATAATGGTGGGGATCCGAAAGCGGTCTTGGTCTGGTCGTTGGACACAAACGAAGCACACGAAGTTGCAATGGCTAACTTTTAACTAAACAAATCCCAAGCAAAAAGCTACTAGATGGATCTACTTATATAGGAGCAAGGGGTGGCGGCCAAGGAGGTGGGAGGACGTCCCAAGGCAGCCTAAAACTAACCCTAGGTCGTACAAGGCCAATGGGCCCAAGTGGAGGTGATGCAACACCTTTGGACTTGTAGTTTGACTGAGAATCTACTACAGCGTCAGATTGTTTCGACGACAACTCAACGCTCCGGATGAATTTGAAGGTGAAACCAATTGGGTTAGAAAGATCACGAAATCTACTTTCCAACAAAAAAAGAATCACCCAATTCGGAGTCCGTATGAAATAGTTCTTGGCGTTTTGAGTCAGGTATGTCTGTGCAGTCCGAATCTGAATCCAGAACGTGAGAGACTTGGACTCTATCTTCTCTTGGCCCAAAAATGACGTGAGAGAACTTTTTGAACAGCACATAAACTTCTCTTTTTCCCTTATGTTCATATGTGGATTGTACAAATCTCCCATACACCTGCAATTAGACATGGCACAAAAGTTTGTGAAGTATTTTTGTCTTGGATGACATAAATAAATTATTGCATAGTTTGCATTAGAAATCACCTCACAAATATACATGTATGCAATATTTTTGGTCGTATCCAAGGTAGTCATGTCCTCATCATCCTCCCCTTCTTGAAAACAAAGCCGTCCTCGGCGTTGCTTAATCTGAAATGTGGCTAACAAAAGAGACAAGGTGCACATGTTGTATATGTATATGTCATCCATTTTTACTTCCCTTGATTTTTGCACATATGACACATGTATACATGAGTAACTTTCATAGTTCATAAAATGTAAAGCCAAAATATTATCACAAGTATTAGAAGACATGAAAATATTGCAACTCAATTTGCACATATAAGTGAAGCTCTTATTCATATCAAAGGATTGACAATGTTCATCATTAAACCATCCCAACATTGGTGAATAAACCTTACTTGCATCAAATTTACATGCTACAACATGCTTAAATAAGCAAACATGCAATAAGTCTTTTGACACAAAATCATCACCAAGATTAGAGGTCATATCAAAATGATTAAACATTGTTTCTTTTGCATCAACAGTTAATTCATTGGGTGCACTCAAAATTGTTGATACTTCAACTCTTTGATCACATGACGCATTCATGACAGTAACACGATTCTCTAAAATAGCTGGTGTGCTCAAATCAATAGGTAACACAACACATGATGTATTCAAGTTAACTAGGCATGCATCATTCTTATGTGAAAGTTGAAAATCTGTACCTTTGTCATTACCTCTTATGATCAACTCAGACGATGTAGGCACTCTTGGAGGTGATGTGTCACATGATGGAGATGATGTAGTCCTCGCAACAACGGATGTGGTTGTCATAGTACGCCTAGTAGTTGAAGAAACATCTGTATCAATACTTGGAATGTGCACCGTGCGCTTGTTCTCCTTGTGGCCAACACGTCGTTTTATTTCCTATTCAACTTTGCAAGCAAGACGAAACAAATGGTCCATAGGATAACACTCTTCATGAATTAGAATCTCTTGAATATCACGGTTTAATCCTCCCCAAAATCTATCCATAAAATCTTCTTCACTTTCTTCTAAAAATGAGTGCAATAATGTAGTTTGTAAATCATCATAGTATTTTGTTACCGTGTCAGTGCCTTGTTTTAAATGTTGTAATTTTTTAATCATGCCACGAGTATAATAAACATCAACGAATCTATCTCTCATGATAAGTTTTAAATCATCCCAAGTAGTAGGTATAAGATCAGGGTTTAACCGACAATATTCACTCCACCAAACTAAAGCAAAGCTACTAAATGTACTAACTGCAGCTTGAAATTTTCCACGCGCATCAAAATTATGGGAAGCAAATATAGCATTTATTTTGTACTCCCATTCAATATATAAATCAGGCCTAAAACGACCAGTAAATGGTGGCATGGAAACATTAACCTGATTATGTGCATTCTGATGTAATTGCTCCTCTTGTGGCGGTTGTTGTATTTTCTTAGGTGATGGCAAATCTCCCACGATCGATGAAGCCCAAGAACTAACAACTCCGGAACCTGCCATAGTTAGTAGAAAACAAGAAACAAAATCCAAGAATAATGTTCCTATGAACTACTAGGATGTGGTGGTAAAACGCTCACAGTGTAGCAAATATCAATATCTTACAAGTTCTTACCATGCAGCAGGTGGTGACAGGCAACCAGCGGTGTCAAATAACTCCGAAGATTGAGTAAAGCGATTGCCAGGGGAACGTACGTATACACGGTGTAGAAATATGTGGAGCTTGGAAAGCTTAAATATTTGGTAGCAAAAGATTAGCAATAATCAATTCAGAGATGCAATGTTGAATAAACGCTCAACGATGGTACTTTGCTGGTCCTAGGCTAGACCGAACAAGAGACGCAAGCCTAGAACACTAATGAGGTCACGGTGTAGCACAACTAGCATCAATAAAGGATATGAAGTAGCTCTGGACAGCAAGATATAAGTGAAGATCACAATGGCAGTAAAGATAATGATGAGAAACAACTACCAAGTAGCATATACCAACAATTCTCTCTCCAACTTTACTCTATAAAAGTTTGTGCCAATTTTATGATAATTTTTCTCAAGAATGTCACTGACTCAAGCTTTCAAATGCAAAAAGAATCACTCAATTCCGAGTTGATATGAGGAGTCAAAAAATTCTAAAACTAGTCTGAAAAACTGGAACAAGCTGTGTTCATGAACTTCGGAGGGCAAAAAGACCTACTTAGAAGCCGATTTTGAGGTGTCAAATATTGAAATAGCTTCTGCAACTATTTAGATGCGGCTCATCGCTAGCTTTAATTTGAGTACTCACGGAGCCAAAACGGACTTCGTATGAGGAAGATACGCCTGTTTTACTGAACCGTGCGCAAAACAGATTCGAATCCGAATTCAGGTACGAGAGTGAGTCTAGATAGATCCGAATTTTATGCTTTTTTTCTTCTCTCTTTTTTTTATCTCACTTTTTTTCTCTTTTTTTTACTTTTTTTCTCTCTTTCTAAAACAAACTAGATAAGATGCAGATTGGATCAAGCGAAGATATATGAACGGCGTCAGCTATGATTATGACAATGAACGGTGGGTAGCACGTGGTGGAATTTGATGGATGAGAGGTTGTGGACAGCGGAAGGGATAATGATGCAGCGGCGGCGTGACTAATGTGAACAGAACTCGAAACTCTAAAGGAACTAGAATCTAAGACCAGCAACTCGACACGACGATGCAACCGATAATTCAATAATGCAAACAATGAAAAGAAAATTGCAAAGGCTCAGACTGGCTTGGACAAAGGATGAATAGATCTAACTTATTTTTTTTGTGGCATTTTCCTGGACAATAGGTAAGAAAATAAATCTAACCTAGGGAAAACTGGAAATTCTCACCGAGCAACCTGAAAACTGATACCACTTGATAGAGGCAAAGGTGTCCCGATCTTTCGATGAGATGATAGCTATCGATTTGGTGGAGTCGACTTTGACGATCCGACTACAAACATGCACGACGTTGCGCCTTAGCAATCGCTAAACCAATCTCCCGAGGTTACTGACGATGCTGAAAGCACGATCAGCCTGACCACGAAGGTCTATTCCTGCACGCAATCGAAGAACAAGCAAGAATATGATAATGCAATCTGAATATTACGAATATAGATGAAGTATTGATAATGGTGGGGATCCGAAAGCGGTCTTGGTCTGGTCGTTGGACACAAATGAAGTACACGAAGTTGCAATGGCTAACTTTTAACTAAACAAATCTCAAGCAAAAAGCTACTAGATGGATCTACTTATATAGGAGCAAGGGTTGGCGGCCAAGGAGGTGGCAGGACGTCCCAAGGCAGCCTAAAACTAACCCTAGGTCGTACAAGGCCAATGGGCCCAAGTGGAGGTGATGCAACACCTTTGGACTTGTAGTTTGACTCAGAATCCGCTACAACATCAGATTGTTTCGACGACAACTCAACGCTCCGGATGAATTTGAAGGTGAAACCAATTGGGTTAGAAAGAGCACGAAATCTACTTTCCAACAAAAAAAGAATCACCCAATTCGGAGTCCGTATGAAATAGTTCTTGGCGTTTTGAGTCAGATATGTCTGTGCAGTCCGAATCTGAATCCAGAACGTGAGAGACTTGGACTCTATCTTCTCTTGGCCCAAAAGTGACGTGAGAGGACTTTTTGAACAGCACATAAACTTCTCTTTTTCCCTTATGTTCATATGTGGATTGTACAAATCTCCCATACACCTGCAATTAGACATGGCACAAAAGTTTGTGAAGTATTTTTGTCTTGGATGACATAAATAAATTATTGCATAGTTTGCATTAGAAATCACCTCACAAATATACATGTATGCAATATTTTTAGTCGTATCCAAGGTAGTCATGTCCTCATCACACGTGGCAGCCGCTTCCAGAGGAAATCACCTCCAAATGACACCCGTCCAGGGACGTGTCATGCAGGCAGGCGAGAAGGTGGCCGAACGGCATGGCAAAGCTTCCCGGGCTATGCTATGATGTGACACAAAGCGGTGCATTTAATTCGCTCTGTCCTGTCTACAGAGTTAGGTATGATAGCACTGTTTGCTATCTAATCAATATGCAGTGACTGATTTGCCATTGTGGTGACCCCTTGATCTATAAAAGGAGGGCCATGGCAACCTTAGAAAGGATTCGGACCCTTGTACACTCATACGCGCGTAGCTGCTCTTGCCCCGAGGCGACCTTGCCGGGCTAGAGCGTTGCGTCTCCACCACAATCCGCTCATCAATCCACCAAAGCAGGAGTAGGGTTTTACGCCTCGCGGCTGCCCGAACCTAGGTAAAAACTGTCCGTGTGATCGCTGTCGTGCTGCTCCGTGCCCTCCGCTCTTTGTGCAATGCGTCCTTCCCCCTGCCAAAACACAAGGGGCCGATGGCCCCATAGGTGGCCGTGTTTTCCCATGGCAATTAGCTTGTGATCTATCAATCATTTGGATGCATAGACATGCTGAACTTGTGTATATATGAATGTTTTGAGTTGTTGATTGTGAATGTTGGCTATGGATATGAACGTGTCCTGTGAACCTAAGTTTGGTATGAATGTTTACCTTTTCTGTTATACTTGTGTGTGAACTTGTTAGAATGTCTACTGTGGGATTGTGACGTGTGAGTGTCAACGACACACCTTCTTCTCAAGAAGAATTGCACCTGCTTGTTAGGGTAGCAACGGATCATTAACTCTTTTTTTATCTTTCTGCTATGTCCTCCCCCCTCCCCCGCTCAACACCGGCCACAATGTTTTCGGCCTCAAAACAAACATAGTACTCCGTTGTTTTTGGGCCTTGATGAAAAATCAAGTGCTGCTTTCTGTAGCTTGGCCCGCCCAGCAAATGTTCCACTGGTCCACCACAGACTGGGAGGCTAAAATACAAGTTGCATGGTGTAAGGCAAGTAAAAAATGCCATCGAGACCCATCCACTGGAAAAAAAATCGTGTCTGATGTGCTTCTTCAGTCGCACCACTGGCCCCCTCTTTAATCTAGTTCGCTCCATTCCCCAACCGCCAGCATGGGACAAAAGTTTATTTCCCCGTCGCACTGCCGGGGGATTGAAGAAGCGCGGCATCAAATCCAACACAGGCGATGGCTGCTTGTCCAAGTGATTTTCAGATAAGAAACTGCATGTTTCAGAGGAAGAGCATTGAAATCAACACACACTTTTCAAACATGGATAACAAAATGTTGGAAATTTTATTCATGGTAAAAAATGGAACTAACAATAAGTTAACATCATGCTGATCAACATTCATGTATAGCACAACTTCATATGATGCAAAGTCAAAAAGATATGCTATTTTCAAAATGCCAAGACAATGTTGAGTGTGCGAAAAACTGGGTAAACTAGGGACGAAATTTTGGCAAGTGTTAGATATTTTTCAACTGCACCAGTTGGAATCGAACCCGGGCAGTACAGCTTTTAGGTGAGAGGGCTACAACCATCGGGCTACTACGGTATGTTCGAAAGAATGAAGGTGTCTTCCCCGGCTCCGGTTCATTCCCGTCCGTGTGCGCTTGCCGCGGCGCCGCTATTTGCCGTTGTCAACATGCTCAACAAACGAGAGGAATCTGGAGAGGACTGTACGCCGGGAGGGTGACAGTGGGGACCCACTAGGTCCAAGGCCATACGCAAGCAAGCGCCTCATTGAAAAAAAAAGCTTCCTCCTAATTGTATACTGACGTTGGGGCACACGGGTTTGTCAACCTAGTCAATAAACGAAATAAATTTTCAATGAAGACTATCATCAGGGAGCTTTTTTTAGGGGTATCGGGGATCTAGCTGGTATCATTTCTTTCATAGGGCGAACAAGTATCAACTAGGCCTAGGTTTTGTTCTTTAACATGCGTAGCCCACGACATACCGACACAGTGGTTTCAACTTAATTTTTTGAGGTCCATCATGTACGTACTGGCCTATGGGCCTCCCAGCGTAGGTTTTACTTTTTCTTAAACATTGGCAGCCCAATTTGTTTTTAATAAAACACAGATGTCTGTTCTATTTATCTATATATAAGAATAATAATGTCGTGTCCAATTTATGTTTTCCCTTCTAACCACATTTTTATATATATTTATATTATTACTATTATCATATATTCAATAGAAACTTATATATTCATTATAAAAACATCCCACGTCTTATTAACTTATAAAAATAAATGTTTAACAGAAGTTGGCAAGGAAAATCCTGGTTGTTTTTGACTCTCAGGCAAGGAAAATCCTGGTGATTGCATACAAAAGCTTGCAAAGATTTTAAGAACCAATGTAATAATAACACGCTCATTTTTCTTTTGAGCAATAACTCGCTAATTTGTTAATTTTGTATATAATAAAATGTGTAGCTCCGGTTTATTTTTTGATATTAATTGCTCCTTCTGACCTAACATTAAATATACAACAAGCCCAGCTAATTCGTGCATTTCAAGAAAGTGCAAATGGGCTATGATTTCTTAGAAAATTTTAAATGGGCCGCATTGATGCTAAATTATTTGTTCACCCAGCCCAGCAAATGGACTGTAAATTCTAGAAAACATGGGTTAAATATATGCCACATTTTTGCAGACTAACATGTGGGCCAATAGGTCGAAGCCTACGCAAGACGTTGTCAACTTAGTCAACAAATGATTCTGACATCCATAGCCCTCGGATTTATATCCAACAGCCGGCATGTACCTTCAATCTCTCGTCTTCTTCCTCCAGCACTGCCGGGACCGCCTGCTCCGGCCTTCAGCGGCTAGCGGCTCTGCTTAGCACGCATCGCTGTGAAGCGCTACCCCACTGCCGGCCAGGCTATCCCTCCACACCTCCTGTTATTCTACATCGACTGCAACCCCACGCCGCACCAGAACCAGTTATAACCTTCGTACTCCTCTCCATCTACGACTCCACTGCCGCGTCTTCCCATCTCCGGGTCATTCCCGCCAGAGGCCTCGCCGTTGTCCACCGCCTTACTGCGCTCGGCGCGGCGTGGTCAACAAACGAGAGTCATCGGAAGAGGATTGTACATGGAGAGCCTGGCAGCTGGGACCCACGACGTCCATGGTCGCACGCAAGGAAAGTTCCTCCTTATTAAGCTGAAAAAATGTTTCCTCCCCCTGACAGCTGGGACCCACCAGCTACATCTTCGCACGCAAGGAAGTGCCTCCTTATTATGCGGAAAAAATGATTCCTCCCCCTGACAGCTGGGACCCAACAGCTATATCTTCGCACGCAAGGAAGTGCGTCCTTATCCTCCCTAACAGCTGGGACCCACCCGATTGAAGCGTACCTATCTTATCGCGAACGTGTACGTACATACTGGTCGATCGGTCTCTCTGCAACGATGAACCATGGCCAAGTAAGTAGCGACACATGTCATAGTAGAGCCCCCGACGTAGCAGTTCAGGCTGTCCCGGCTAAACCGTGTACACGTACATACAACCACATGCCAAAAAATACGGCCACGTACGTACATACAGGCGGGGTCTCGAAACGCGTACTCGCACATACGGACGGCCAGGGCTCGTGTACATGGAGAGGCAATGGACGGCAGCGACATCGTCCTGTTCATCGGCAACTGACCAGCTGGGTCGGAACGAAGGGAACATCGCCGTGTTCATCGGGAGCCAAGCGACTGGGTCGGAACACGTCCTGTTCATCGGGAGCGAAGCCACTCAGTCGAAACGTGTCCTATTCATCAGGAGCCAACCGGCTTGGACGGAACAGCCGGAACGGGGTCTGGCGTACCTCAAAACAGAGGAAAATGGCCTTCTGTTCGACTACGTACGGTCGAAACAGGGTCCTATTCATCGGGAAGGGTCTGGTGTATCGCAAAATGGAGGAAACAGACTTCTGTTCGAGTGCTTACGGTCGAAACGGGGTCCTGTTGATCGGGAGGGGTGTGGCGTACCGCAATACGGAGGAAACAGACTTCTCTTGGAGCGCCTACGGTCGAAACAGGGTCCTGTTCATCGGGAGGGGTGTGGCGTACCGCAAAATGGGACTCCACGAGGTACTATTTATCCACCGTCTACTACCTCGCTCCAGACTCCACGGGATACTGTTCATCCGCCGTCGACTTCATCTAGCCTCCACCTTCTACTGTTCATCCATCACGGCTTCCTCCTACCTCCACCAGCTACTGTTCATCCACGAGATACTGTTCATCAAGCCTCCACCAACTACTATTCAACCAGCCCTCCACGGGGTCCTGTTCATCCACCCCCAACCGGCTCGGGTGTGGCGGCCTCCTCAGGGTCCTGTTCATCCAGCGGCAACGGCATAGTACCACGGGGTCCTGTTCATCCAACCCCCACCGGAAACTGTTCATCCAACTGTCAGTGTCAAAACCGGCAGACCTCGGGGTAGGGGGTCCCGCGCTGTGGATCTAGGATCGATGGTAACAGAGACCATGAACACGGTGTTTTACCCAGGTTCGGGCCCTCTCTATGGAGGTAAAACCCTACGTCCTGCTCTTGTTTATATTGATGAAGTATCAAGGTACAGAGTTGATCTACCTCGAGATCATATGTTGTGGTCTAAACCCAAGGGGTATGATGAGTAATGTCATAATCTATCTATCAACGAGCCTGGCCTCGGCTTATATAATGTAGCGGAGGCCTAGGATAACAAGAGTCCTAGTCGGCTACGTCGGTGGAGAGGAGTCCTTGTCTTGATCACCAAGTCTTGTGGAATCTTCCTCGTATATGTCATCGGCTGTCCGAACTGGCCCATTAGTGAACCGCCACGGGGGTCCTCGGCCCAACCCACTGGTCGGGAGGCAACATGGTGAGTACCCCCTAGTCCAGGACACCGTCAGTAGCCCCCTGAACCGGTCTTCAAGTTGGGGACGCTCCTCGATTCTTCCGAACTGTTCTTCATCTTCGGTCGTCGGTCTTGAAAACTGGTTCAACAAATCTTCCCATCTCTGATCTTGAGGATCGCCGAGGTGTATCCGAAGAGTTCATACGTCGGGTATCCGAGGAGCCCCTTTAAGTTCTCGGCCTTTATCAATGCCTTGTTATTTTTTACGCCACACCTCGGGTTTGAAGTTGTTCCCATGCGGTGGTGTCCTCTTGCATCCGAGCTCCAACGCCGGACTATATTTGAGGTATCTTTTGCAGCCGAGCACCAACGCCGGACTGTATCCGAGCTCTAACGCCGGACTGTATCCGAGCTCTAACGATGGTCAGCGTCCGAGGTGTCATAAACTACCTCGGTCTTTAAAAGATTGAATGAATTCAGCCGAGCTTAATGCCGGAAGTGCCCTCTATGGAGCCAGCCACTGGCGCCCGAGCTTTTATGCCAGACTGCTTTCGAGGTGGTGCACCACCTCGACTGCGGGCTGATTTTTTGTGAATATTTTTTATTGGTGCAATTTATTCTCCGTCGAGATATATAGCCAGTAGCCCTCAAGGTGTGTGTCGGTCTAAAACCCGAGATGCACCTGAAGGAAAACATGAAACCGCTGATCCAAGTAGCCCCTGAGACTCAGGTCGATGCGCGAAATCGGCCTGAGGATCAACTCCTAGCTCGGCAGCATACGTAGGAATAGAAACACAGTGTAATATATTAGAGATAATAGTGATCGGCGAACGGGCCCTTGAGAGAGGGTCTTGAGAAGTTGCCGTAATATATTAGCTTGATGCCAGATAGGTCCAGATGGTACATATTGTTGTCCGAAGACGCGTTTGCTTATAGTTCGATCAAACCGAACACTAAGCACTTTGAATTTTCTGCATTGAACAAGCAAAGCAGTAGCCCCCGAGACACTGGTCGGGTGGCAACACCAGATCAGGGGATCGATGTGCCCCTTTAATATTTGTAAATAATAAGCCCGAAGCCCAGTAGCCCCCGAGTCTTAATGCAGGCAAGGGTGGCCGAATTAAGGATCGATATCCATAGTAAAATCACAAATTATGTGTAATGACTCTATGTATCCAAGTACTTTACATCATTAGTGCTCGGATCCTCATTGTACAAAACTTTGTTGACCGACCATCGGCTTCAACATCTTCGGCCAGTAGCCGAGGAGTGTTTTCCTACTTTATAAAGCCGTTATAAGGGCAAAGATTTATGGAAAACAAGGCAATCCGGTCATACGGTTTTATAAACAAAGGTACACGGAGAGATATGTTATATTACGTTTTAACGTAAGAAACATCTTCTAAAGAAAATAGTCCTGCTATCGGTTCCTTTCTTTGTGTCGTCATGCTTATCATGATCATGAAACCTCACCTCCAATCAATGTGGGAGGAAAATATTGAGGATTTAGTTCGGGGAAAGTTCCCGAACTCTATGGTATTAATGAACCAAAATTTTCACTTCCGTCGTTGCCGACCAATGTGATCCTTTAAGATTGCTAGCTTTCGGCTTTACCCAGTCTGAGGTACTTACTCGGATGACCCGGTAGTAACAATCACAGAGGTGCTCCCTTTACCACCTAGCTGAACAATCGGGAACGTAGGGGTAAGCACAGGAGCCAGGCAACCCAGCTTGGCCAAAATCTTAAGTCAAATTGATGCATATTTATGGCTTTATAACGATGATTGCGGAAGGAGGCCCTCGTATATTAAATACAAACACCGATGATATGTTTATTTTGACTCCGTTGTGGCCGTTTATCATTTGAAAGTGGCCCATCGTCGGCTTCCACCCCCTTGTAGATGCTACGCAGGGTGCTTTTCGCAATAACAAAACAACCCTTAGCCGACGTGATGAGGACATGACTACCTTGGATACGACCAAAAATATTGCATACATATATATTTGTGAGGTGATTTCTAATGCAAACTATGCAATAATTTATTTATGTCATCCAAGACAAAAATACTTCACAAACTTTTGTGCCATGTCTAATTGCAGGTGTATGGGACATTTGTACAATCCACATATGAACATAAGGGAAAAAGAGAAGTTTATGTGCTGTTCAAAAAGTCCTTTCACGTCACTTTTGGGCCAAGAGAAGATAGAGTCCATGCCTCTCACGTTCTGGATTCAGATTCGGACTGCACAGACATACCTGACTCAAAACGCCAAGAACTATTTCATACGGACTCCGAATTGGGTGATTCTTTTTTTGTTGGAAAGTAGATTTCGTGCTCTTTCTAACCCAATTGGTTTCACCTTCAAATTCATCCGGAGCATTGAGTTGTCGTCGAAACAATCTGATGCTGTAGCAGAATCCGAGTCAAACTACAAGTCCAAAGGTGTTGCATCACCTCCACTTGGGCCCATTGGCCTTGTACGACCTAGGGTTAGTTTTAGGCTGCCTTGGGACGTCCTCCCACCTCCTTGGCCGCCACCCCTTGCTCCTATATAAGTAGATCCATCTAGTAGCTTTTTGCTTGGGATTTGTTTAGTTAAAAGTTAGCCATTGCAACTTCGTGTACTTCGTTTGTGTCCAACGACCAGACCAAGACCGCTTTCAGATCCTCACCTTTATCAATACTTCATCTATATTCGCAATATTCAGATTGCATTATCATATTCTTGCTTGTTCTTCGATTGCGTGCAGGAATAGACCTTCGTGGTCAGGCTGATCGTGCTTTCAGCATCGTCAGTAACCTCAGGAGATTGGTTTAGCGATTGCTAAGGCACAACGTCGTGCACGTTTGTAGTCGGATCGTCAAAGTCGACTCCACCAAATCGATAGTTATCATCTCATCGAAAGATCGGGACACCCCCTCCTCTATCAAGTGGTATCAGTTTTCAGGTTGCTCGGTGAGAATTTCCTGTTTTCCCTAGGTTAGATTTATTTTCTTACCTATTGTCCAAGAAAAAGCCACAAAAAAATAAGTTAGATCTATTCATTCTTTGTCCAAGCTAGTCTGAGCCTTTGCAATTTTCTTTTCATTGTTTGCATTATTGAATTATCGGTTGCATCGTCGTGTCGAGTTGCTGGTCTTAGTGTCTAGTTCGTTTGGAGTTTCGAGTTCTGTTCACATTAGTCACGCCGCCGCTGCATCGTTATTCCTTCCGCTGTCCACCATCCCATCCATCAATTTCCACATCGTGCTACCCACTGTTCATTGTCATAATCATAGTTGAGGTCGTTCACATCTGTGCTTGATCCAATCTACATCTTATCTAGTTTGTTTTGGAAAGAGGGAGCAAGAAAAAAAAAGAGAAAAAAAAAAGTTAAAAAAAGTCAGAGAAAAAAAAAGAGAGAAAGAAAAAAAAAGTGTGAGAAAAAAAAAGAGAAGAAAAAAAAACAAAATTCGGATCTATCTAGACTCAATCTCGTAGCTGATTTCGGATTGGAATCTGTTTTGTGCAGTGTTCAGTAAAACAGGCATATCTTTTTCATACGAAGTTTGTTTTGGCTCCGTGAGTACTCAAATTAAAGCTAGCGACGAGCCGCATCTAAATAGTTGCAGAAGCTAGTTCAATATTTGACACCTCAAAATCGGCTTCTAACTAGGTCTTTTTGCCCTCCGAAGTTCGCGAACACAGCTTGTTCCAGTTTTTCAGGCCAGTTTTAGAATTTTTTGACTCCTCATATCAACTCGGAATTGAGTGATTCTTTTTGCATTTGAAAGCTTGAGCCAGTGCTTTTCTTGAGAAAAATTATCATAAAATTGGCACAAACTTTTATAGAGTAAAGTTGGAGAGAGAATTGTTGGTATATGCTACTTGGTAGTTGTTTCTCATCATTATCTTTACTGCCATTGTGATCTTCACTTATATCTTGTTGTCCAGAGCTACCTCATATCCTTTATTGATGCTAGTTGTGCAACGCCGTGACCTCATTAGTGTTCTAGGCTCGCGTCTCTAGTCCGGTCTAGCCTAGGACCAGCACAGTACCGTCGTTGAGCGTTTATTCAACATTGCATCTCTGAATTGATTATTGCTAATCTTTTGCTACCATATATAGCCAACCCAGCTCCACATATTTCTACACCGTGTATACGTACGTTCACCTAGCAATCGCTTTACTCAATCTTCGGAGTTATTTGACACCGCTGGTTGCCCGTCACCACCTGCTGCATGGTAAGAACTTGTAAGATATTGATATTTGCTTTACTGTGAGCGCTTTACCACCACATCCTAGTAGTTCATAGGAACATTATTCTCGATTTTTTTTGTTTCTACTAATCATGGCAGGTTCCGGAGTTGTTAGTTCTTGGGCTTCATCGATCGTGGGAGATTTACCATCACCTAAGAAAATACAACAACCGCCACAAGAGGAGCAATTATATCAGAATGCACATAATCAGGTTAGAGTTTCCATGCCACCATTTACTGGTCGTTTTAGGCCTGATTTATATATTGAATGGGAGTACGAAATAAATGCTATATTTGCTTCCCATAATTTTGATGAGCGTGGAAAATTTCAAGCTGCGGTTAGTACTTTTAGTAGCTTTGCTTTAGTTTGGTGGAGTGAATATTGTCGGTTAAACCCTGATCTTATACCTACTACTTGGGATGATTTAAAACTTGTCATGAGAGATAGATTCGTTGATGTTTATTATACTCGTGGCATGATTAAAAAATTACAACATTTAAAACAAGGCACTGACACGGTAACAAAATACTATGATGATTTACAAACTACATTATTGCACTCATTTTTAGAAGAAAGTGAAGAAGATTTTATGGATAGATTTTGGGGAGGATTAAACTGCGATATTCAAGAGATTCTAATTCATGAAGAGTGTTATCCTATGGACCATTTGTTTCGTCTTGCTTGCAAAGCTGAACAGGAAATAAAACGACGTGCTGGCCACAAGGAGAACAAGCGCACGGTGCACATTCCAAGTGTTGATACAGATGTTTCTTCAACTACTAGGCGTACTATGACAACCACATCCGTTGTTGCGAGGACTACATCATCTCCATCATGTGACACATCACCTCCAAGAGTGCCTACATCATCTGAGTTGATCATAAGAGGTAATGACAAAGGTACAGATTTTCAACTTTCACATGAGAATGATGCATGCCTAGTTAACTTGAATACATCATGTGTTGTGTTACCTATTGATTTGAGCACACCAACTATTTTAGAGAATCGTGTTACTGTCATGAATGCGTCTTGTGATCAAAGAGCTGAAGTATCAACAATTTTGAGTGCACCCAATGAATTAACTGTTGATGCAAAAGAAACAATGTTTAATCATTTTGATATGACCTCTAATCTTGGTGATGATTTTGTGTCAAAAGACTTATTGCATGTTTGCTTATTTAAGCATGTAGTAGCATGTAAATTTGATGCAAGTAAGGTTTATTCACCAATGTTGGGATGGTTTAATGATGAACATTGTCAATCCTTTGATATGAATAAGAGCTTCACTTATATGTGCAAATTGAGTTGCAATATTTTCATGTCTTCTAATACTTGTGATAATATTTTGGCTTTATATTTTATGAACTATGAAAGTTACTCATGTATACATGTGTCATATGTGCAAAAATCAAGGGAAGTAAAAATGGATGACATATACATATACAACATGTACACCTTGTCTCTTTTGTTAGCCACATTTCAGATTAAGCAACGCCGAGGACGGCTTTGTTTTCAAGAAGGGGAGGATGATGAGGACATGACTACCTTGGATACGACCAAAAATATTGCATACATATATATTTGTGAGGTGATTTCTAATGCAAACTATGCAATAATTTATTTATGTCATCCAAGACAAAAATACTTCACAAACTTTTGTGCCATGTCTAATTGCAGGTGTATGGGACATTTGTACAATCCACATATGAACATAAGGGAAAAAGAGAAGTTTATGTGCTGTTCAAGAAGTCCTTTTACGTCACTTTTGGGCCAAGAGAAGATAGAGTCCATGTCTCTCACGTTCTGGATTCAGATTCGGACTGCACAGACATACCTGACTCAAAACGCCAAGAACTATTTCATACGGACTCCGAATTGGGTGATTCTTTTTTTGTTGGAAAGTAGATTTCGTGCTCTTTCTAACCCAATTGGTTTCACCTTCAAATTCATCCGGAGCATTGAGTTGTCGTCGAAACAATCTGATGCTGTAGCAGAATCCGAGTCAAACTACAAGTCCAAAGGTGTTGCATCACCTCCACTTGGGCCCATTGGCCTTGTACGACCTAGGGTTAGTTTTAGGCTGCCTTGGGACGTCCTCCCACCTCCTTGGCCGCCACCCCTTGCTCCTATATAAGTAGATCCATCTAGTAGCTTTTTGCTTGGGATTTGTTTAGTTAAAAGTTAGCCATTGCAACTTCGTGTACTTCGTTTGTGTCCAACGACCAGACCAAGACCGCTTTCGGATCCTCACCTTTATCAATACTTCATCTATATTCGCAATATTCAGATTGCATTATCATATTCTTGCTTGTTCTTCGATTGCGTGCAGGAATAGACCTTCGTGGTCAGGCTGATCGTGCTTTCAGCATCGTCAGTAACCTCGGGAGATTGGTTTAGCGATTGCTAAGGCACAACGTCGTGCACGTTTGTAGTCGGATCGTCAAAGTCGACTCCACCAAATCGATAGTTATCATCTCATCGAAAGATCGGGACACCCCCTCCTCTATCACGACGTCTCGGTGCCCGAAGGCGGTTGTGTTAGCGGAAACGAGGCAATCAGATATGCGGGCTTTATAACTTTCACTTAGTCATAGGAGCTTAAAGTTGGGAGGCCAGTTACTAGCCCCCAGTTAGTGTTCGGCGACAGTCGAGGTCAAGCCGTAAACACTTCGGCCAATGTTATGAACAGACAGTCATTTAACATGGGGTGACCTCTATCGATCTTATAATTTAACACAGCCATCGGATCGCTGACCAGTTTACACTTATTGTGACAGTCAGTTTTCGGCTTTCTCCACTGAGGCGCTTAACCATGCTAGCTGGAAGCACAATCGCAGTGGTTCTCCCTTTGCACACCTAGCCGAACAAAGCGGAACATAGGAGGCAAGCACAGGAGCCGGGCAACCCAACTATTGACCAAAGACACAATTCGAAACCGATGCATATAAAGCAATACCCGAGAATGTTTTGCCGAATCTCTAAAGGTGTCCGGCGTTGCACTACGAGACTTATGCTGCAAACACACAAATAGTTTAAAAGTGCCATAGGCTTAAAAACAAAATGACTTATGCGGAAACTCCACGTCCGAACTAAATCAAGTCAATTGGTGCCAATCCGAAAATTGGTCTAAAAGAAATTTGTGCTTCTGTTGTGCTTTAACATGACACATCCGATCTCAAGACTGCAAGTGGATCAAGATCGGACCCAGGCTATCCAGCTATTGACCACACACTTGAGTCGAGGAAGGAGTGATAGAAAAAGACTTTGCAACGAGCAAGAAGAAAACACACTTATTATAAAACGGCTCATGTAAATTTAAGAGCCCCCGGCTAACATGGGTAAAGGGAGTTTCTTTTAACAAACAACTCACGTGAGCACGGTCGAACCGAACACAAATTTAAAAATTTAAAACTTTGGGCATGAAAGCGACTTAGCTGGTTAATGTGCTCGGCATCGATGACGCGGTCCGAGTTTACGGCGGGACGAGGTCCCAGCCCCTAAGCCGGTTCCGAGATGGAGGAGCGAAGAGCTCGGCACTCCGAAGTGGCGACACTGCACGGCCAATGTGGCGAGGTGGAACCCCCCGTCCGTCCGAGGCGACGGAGTACGCCGACAGTATGACGCCGAAGTTCCCGGTGTGGGTTAATGAAGTGATGACGAAGCCCCCGGTCCAGCCGAGGTGACAGCGCTGCCCAATCCGGATCATTTACCTATGCATGGAAGATAGTGCAAGCCGGAGATAACAGTAATAAAAAAAGGTTGCATGATTAATAATTCATACAAAGTGAGTAATAAAAGAAATATGGCCCGTGCGCCAAACACCCGACGAGGTAGGACCCTCTTGATGATGCCGAAGTCCCCGGGGCAACCGAACATGTCGGTATGGCAATTCAATCAACAAGATGATCATGCGAGCCGATTTATGCCAATTGGGATGACGACATTGGCTTGCCGAAGTGACCACGTGGCGCAGTCGAAGTCAATCACCTGCACACATAAAATAGTGCGGTCCAAAAAGAATAATATAAATATATATAAAATCCTTGCATAATTGCTTTTCGCAAAAATAATTTATTTAAAGAGATGTGGCCTGGCGCCGAAGTCAATGTCGATGCAGGGCGATGTCGTGATGCGGTAAAGGCGTGGCAAAGCCCGAATTCACAGGTCGGTCCGAGTTCCGGATGCGGCGTTCGCCGAACTATGTACGGAAACTGACCGAACCACCACGTGACCATCGTTAAGGTGGCCACCATTTGATAGCCATGTGTACAGATGATGGAACAAACCAGAGTAATAATTCCTTGGGAAAATAAAACCCAAACAAGCAAAAATTGCTAGGATTAATAGCACCTGGTTTATTTGTTGTAGCAGTCCGAAGAAAGGTTACTCCCAAAATTGGGACTCGATCCGCACACCCATTGCCTGATGGGTGATGAAGCGATGGCATGGCGATGCTGGCAAAGATTGTCTCGCCGAGGCAAAGCCCCCGGTCCAGCTAACGTAACGAAGCTGGTCGGCTGGTGACGCCGAAGTCTCCGGAGTAGGTTGATGAAGAGATGGCGAAGCCCCCGGTCTAGCTGAGGTGATGGAGCAGGTCGGTAAGGAGACGTTGCAGTTGCCATGTCAGTCGAGGTGTTGAAGAAGTTCGGCGTGATGGACATCGGCTTGAAGAAGCAACAGTGCGGCCATGCCGACGCAAGTCGTAACTTGTGACGCGGTCAATGCCGGCTTGATGAAGTGGCCATGCGGCGATGCCGGTGTGCCCGCTCCGTGTAATTCGTGGGGCGACGATGTTGGTGATGATTTATCCTTGGCGATTCCGAACTCTTTTTCGGATCGCCTGAGATGATTATCCGAAGAAGTTGAGCTCAGCTCAAAAAGCGACGACGCGTCTAGCGCAGGTCGGCAGCCGTGGAGCAATATTGCCGGACTGGTTTGACACCAGCGTGATGGTGAAGATTACCTCAGAGGAGGCTTAAAATTTTATGGGCACGTGTTTAAAAACAACGCACAATACCCTAGAAGAAAATTCCTTTAAAAAGGTTGTCCAATATCACGTTCATAAAGAAACATGAATTCGGGTCGGATCCATATTCGCGCAGAAAACAGATCTTAAAATTGGTCCACTCATCGGAAGGTTCCCAGAGTTTGAACCGTCGGATCGAGCTGAAATTTTGAGGGGTGGTAGATATAGGAATTCCACAGCCAATCAATGGTTGGATCTTCCAAAGGACGTCCGAGCTAGATGGTGGACACCACACTCCAAACTCGTCCAGATTCCCATCCAGATTCGACAGGGCTCCGGTATATCGGAGATCGCCGGAGATTCCTCCATCGGAACTCAGCGAAATTTTACAGGGTTGTTATACACACAATTCCGCACTATGCCACCAAAGCAATCATCAAAGCGACACTTGAGGAAGCGGTGACAGCGAATACGAATCCGCTGCATAGAAAAACAGCACGGTCCCCCGAGGACAATGTTGAAGTTGAGCCCCCGAGCTATATAGATGATTCCTCCACGATCTTGATAGAGATCAGAGTTGATGTTGATGAAGGCCCTCATCTGAACATGACGATCAGAGGCAGAGGACAGTCCTCGGTCGAGCCGGCGACGAATATGCCGACGTCGTAGTTGATCTGCAAGCGAGCCATTGATCCATTGCCGATCACACAGCGGAACTCTCAATGAAAGCACCATTGTCGGTGTCAAAACCGGCAGACCTCGGGGTAGGGGGTCCCGCGCTGTGGATCTAGGATCGATGGTAACAGAGACGATGAACACGGTGTTTTACCCAGGTTCGGGCCCTCTCTATGGAGGTAAAACCCTACGTCCTGCTCTTGTTTATATTGATGAAGTATCAAGGTACAGAGTTGATCTACCTCGAGATCATATGTTGTGGTCTAAACCCAAGGGGTATGATGAGTAATGTCATAATCTATCTATCAACGAGCCTGGCCTCGGCTTATATAATGTAGCGGAGGCCTAGGATAACAAGAGTCCTAGTCGGCTACGTCGGTGGAGAGGAGTCCTTGTCTTGATCACCAAGTCTTGTGGAATCTTCCTCGTATATGTCATCGGCTGTCCGAACTGGCCCATTAGTGAACCGCCACGGGGGTCCTCGGCCCAACCCACTGGTCGGGAGGCAACATGGTGAGTACCCCCTAGTCCAGGACACCGTCACCAACCCCAACAAACCGGCTAGACTCACCACGTCTTGACTCGTTCAACCAACCCCCAACGGTCACTGTTCATCAAGAGGCAGGTTTGATCGGCATTAGTAAGCAGCAGTAGTGATTGATCGCTCGGGTTCAGTTAGCAGCAGTAGCGAAGGAATTGTTTGGGTTCAGTTAGCAGCGAAGGATTCGCTCGGGTTTAGTTAACAGCCAGTGATTGATCTCTCAAGTTCAGTAACGTAGCTAGTGCAATCGCTCGGGTTTAGTAAGCAAACGCCTCGCTCGGGTTCAGTTAGAGCCCAACGCCTCGCACACACGCGTGTACGTATACACGAGAAACGTGCAAACCTCCGTGCATTGCTTGGCCCCGACCACTCACTGTAACCGGGAACTCCCCAAAATTTTCCTCGCCCTCGCTTCTACCATGATTTTTTTCGTCATGGACGGCCCAAAGAATGTCATGCAGGTGCGTCCCCGGCCCGCCCAGGACGAAAAGCCCATTTTTTGTCATAGAAGTAGGAGCCCACCACATCTATGATGATATGTGGTTTTGTCACAATTATCGTCATAGAAGTGTCAAAAGCATGATAGATTTTTTTTCGTTCGGGCCAATAATGTCACGGATGTTTCGTTTTTTTGTAGTGATGAGCGAGCTATGGTCTTTTCCTACCAATCCAACCCCCTAGGAGCATGCGTAGTAGTACTATGCTTTGAGGGCTAATAAACTTTTGCAATAAGTATGTGAGCTCTTTATGACTAATGTGACTCCATGGATTATACGCACTCTCACCTTTCCGCATTTTGCTAGCCTCTTCGGTACCATGCATTGCCCTTACTCACCTTGAGTTGTGGTGCAAACTTCGCCGGTGCATCCAAACCCCGTGATATGATACGCTTTTTCACACATAACCTCCTTATATCTTCCTCAAAACAACCACCATACCTACCTATTATGGCATTTCCATTGCCATTCTGAGATATATTGCCATGCAACTTGCACCGTTCCGTTTTATTATGACAAATATCATCATTGTCATATTGCTTTGCATGATCATATAGTTGACATAGTATTTGTGGCTTGGCCATTGTTCATATTTTTTATACATGTCACGCTAGATCATTGCACATCCCGATACACCACCGGAGGCATTCATATAGAGTCATATTTTTGTTCTAGTATCGAGTTGTAATTTTTGAGTTATAAGTAAATAAAAGTGTGATGATCATCATTATTAGAGCATTGTCCCATGTCAGGAAAGGATGATGGAGACTATGATTACCCCACAAGTCGGGATGAGACTCTGAACGAAAATTAATAAAATAAAAAAAGAGGCCAAAAAGAGCCCAAGAAAAACGAGGGCGAAATGCCTAACAAAAAAAAGAAAAAATGAGAGAAAAAGAGAGAAGGGACAATGTTACTATCCTTTTCCACACTTGTGCTTCAAAGTAGCACCATGTTCTTCATGATAGAGTCTCCTATTTTGTCACTTTCATATATTACTAGTGGGAATTTTTCATTATAGAACTTGGCTTGTATATTCCAATGATGGGCTTCCTCAAACTCTCTAGGTCTTCGTGAGCAAGCAAGTTGGATGCACACCCACTTAGTTTTCTTTTGAGCTTTCATACACTTATAGCTCTAGTGCATCCGTTGCATGGCAATCCCTACTTCTTGCATTGATATTAATTGATGGGCATCTCCATAGCCCATTGATTAGCCTTGTTAATGTGAGACTTTGTTCCTTTTTTTTTCTCCACACAACCTCCAACATCATATTCTATTCCACCCATAGTGTTATATCCATGGCTCACACTCATATATTGCGTGAGAGTTGAAAAAGCTGAAGCGCGTTAAAAAGTATAAACCAATTGCTTGGCTTATCATCGGGGTTGTGCATGATAAATACTTTGTGTTAAGAAGATGGAGCATGACAAGACTATATGATTTTGTAGGGATAACTTTCTTTAGCCATGATATTTCAAAAAGACATGATTGCTTTTTAGTATGCTTGAAGTATTATTGTTCTTATGTTAATATTAAACTTTTTTTGAATCTTACAGATCTGAATATTCATGCCACATAAAGAAAGATTACATGATAAACATGTTAGGTAGAATTCCACATCAAAAATTCTGTTTTTATCATTTACCTACTCAAGGACGAGCAGGAATTAAGCTTGGGGATGCTTGATACGTCTCCAACGTATCTATAATTTTTTATTGTTCCATGCTATTATATTATCAATCTTGGATGTTTTATATGCATTATTATGCTATTTTATATCATTTTTTTGGGACTAACCTATTAACCTAGTGCCCAGTACCAGTTGCTACTTTTTCCTTGTTTTTTGTCCTTACAGAAAACCAATACCAAACGGAGTCCAAACAGAACAAAACTTTTTGACAATTTTTCTTGGGCCACAAGACACACTGGAAGCTTCGGGGGGAGGCCAGAAGAGCCACGGGATGGCCACAAGCTCATGGGGCATGCCCTAGGGGGGCGCCCCCAAGCTTGTGGGCTCCCGGTGGCACTTCCAACCCTATTTTTTCTTCTATAAATACCCAAATATTCCCCGTAGACCAGAAGGCACACCAAAAATACTTTTCTGCCACCGCAAGTTTCTGTCTTCGTGAGATCCCATCTGGAGACCTTTTCCGGTACTCTGTCGGAGGGGGATTCGACCACGGAGAGCTTTACATCAACCTTGTTGCCCTTCCGATGATCTGTGAGTAGTTTACCACAGACCTATGGGTCAATAGCTAGTAGATAGATGGCTTCTTCTCTCTCTTTGATCTTCAATACAATGTTCTTCTCGATGTTCTTGGAGATCTATTAGATGTAATCTTCTTTTGCAGTGCGTTTGTTGAGATCCAATGAATTGTGGGCTTATGATTAGATTATTTATGAATATTATTTGAGTCTTCTCTGAACTCTTTTATGCATGATTTATATATCTTTGTATTTCTCTCCGATCTATTGATTTGGTTTGGCCAACTAGATTGATTTTTCCTGCAATTGGAGAGGTGCTTTGTATTGGGCTCAATCTTGCGGTGCTTATTCCCAGTGACAGAAAGGGACATGACACTTACTTGTATTGTTGCCATTAAGGATAAAAAGATGGGGTTTGTCATATTGATTGGATCTATCCCTCTACATCATGTCATCTTGCTTAAGGCGTTACTCCATTCTTGTTAACTTAATACGCTAGATGCATGTTGGATAGCGGTCCATGTGTGGAGTAACAGTATTAGATGCCTATATACATGCTGGATAGTCAGTCTACTTGTCACGGACATGATGCATATATACATGATCATTGCCTTAGATATCGTCATAACTATGCGCTTTTCTATCAATTGCTCAACAGTAATTAGTTTACCCACCGTATGCTTTCTTTCAAGAGAGAAGCCTCTAGTGAAAACTATGGCCCCCAGGTCTATCTTTTATCATATTATTTTCAGATCTATAAAATCAAAAACAAAAAAATACCTTGCTGCAATTTATTTACTTTTATTTCATTTCGCACTTTTACTTATCTTTTATATCTATCACTATCAGATCTCATCCTTGCAAGTAACTGTCAAGGGATTGACAACTCCTTTATCGTGTTGGGTGCAAGTATTTGTTTGTCTGTGTAAGTGCATTTATTGGAGAATTGTGTGTTCCTCCTACTGGATTGATACCTTGGTTCTTAACTGAAGGAAATACTTATCTCTACTTTACTGCATCACCCTTTCCTCTTCAAGGGAAAACCAACGCAAGCTCAAGAAGTAGCAGGTACATACTGGTAAGTGGTGTTCACTCGGTGGTACTTCTTGCTAAAATTAATGCTTGTCTGAGCAAACTTTCGAGTACATAAGAGGCATCAGAGACCATCTGAACTTTGCTTGTAGGTTAATCCTCGTGATAGTGGCCTCGATGGCGCGAGAGGTTTGAGCAACTTGGCCACTACTTTCATCCAACTAGTTTACTGGCTCATCTTGGTCCTATAGCCCTCCGAAATTCTACATTGCAGACAAGAAAGGAGGCGGTCGAAAAAATGAACCACCCAAAGTTTTTGTGCAGTTCAACTGAGATGGAGCATCCCTGGCATGCAGACTAGTTAAGTGCCATACTACTATATGTGTCAACCAACTTGTCTGGAATCTTTAGACTCCATGGCATACAGTTCGCTACCAGCATATGTGCCGATAACCAAAAAGCGCAAGTTGGGACCAAAGACTGGACTGCGTTTTTCTGGGCTATGTGCCAAGCAATATTGCTGGCGTTCACTCTGGCACTTCTTGTCAACACCGATGCTTGTCTGAGTGAACTTTGGAGTACATAGCAGCAGCATAAGTATCTGTCCCTCTGATCTTTTTGTGCAGTTCTACTGAAATCAGCCAATGTAATGATTTTCCTGCGAGTTCGGGCTCCAAGTTACTCCTTTATGAAATCGGCCAACAGTAGCACAATACCAAATTACCAATAGATATGATAAGCACAATAATCAGGAAGAAGACCGATACCAACCTGTGTGAGGAAGCGTATCAATTAGTACTTCCTTTGACTGGAAGCCAAGATAAGTGACTGACAGGAAAGGAAGGAAGCAGTCTAGGCAATGAACCACCCAAAGTTTTTGTGCAGTTCCACTGAAATCGAGCATCCATGTTGGCACATATATTGAGAAAGTGAGATTACTGTAATAGTGGCACTAGTTGATGAAACATACTCTAACAAATAGAAGCATCCTCATTATCTTAATGGGTAAAGTTAGCAACATAGTAGCCTTGCTTAAAGAGAGATATTAGTTTATTTTATTAGTGCCAATTAGCTCAACACTCAAAGCATTGCCATGTATCATAGGTTGTAAAGATTTAACGTGCAAAGATAAAGGACTTTATCATGACAGTAGCAAAACAGTAGCACGATACAAATAGAGATGACATCACATTAATCTAGATGAAGGTCTTAGGCCGGTAGCAATCTGAGCAAGGAAGCTTATTCAAGCAGTCCCAGAAGAGAAGATAAAGCACTGATTGGACTCATTCAATAGTATATATTTTTGTGCACTTCCAATGTACGGTTGACACCACTCTTGTTTACAAGTGGTGAGATTATATCGAGAGATTATCAAGAACTTCCAACAGAGTTAAAGCACTGGCTGAGATACAGTTCATTGTATCCTCTTGTGCAGTTCCACTAAAATGTACGATGGACACAACATGATCCCTGTTTGCACAGGTAGGAACAAGGTGAAACCTTCATTAGCTTAGTGAGAAAGGATAGAAATACAATAGCATATTACATTAACAGTAGCATCAAATCATGATCACAATATAGTGGCAAAACATTGGCTCATTGAACCAGTGGCAATAAATTGACATGCAAAATAATAGCATTACTATCTCATGACACTACCAAGATCGCCTCCCTGCTCCAGCACATGGTCCACCTGCACAGACACACACACACACACACATGTACATGATTCATCATGGGGTGCTACTAAAGATTTGTTTAACTCTGACAGGATAATTAGGTAGTGATTAATTAGTGCTGCTTAAGTAGTCCTAATTGATTAATGACCTTGCAGGAGAAGCAGCAGAAGTGGAAGGGCTCCTGGATGTTGCCGGAGCCCTTGAATGGCCTCGACTGAGGCCTCGGCTTCAGGAAGATCACCTTAGCACTGTTGATCATATATGGCTGGGTCACACATGCATCCAGAATCCAGTTAATTAGTATGATGTGTCGTCAAGCCAAGTACTACTCTGCTACATACTACAAGTGCATTTCTTCAAGTAAATTAATACTGGTAGTAACATAACAATACAATACCAGTAGCAAGATGTCAGGATAACATAGGACGGTACCAGCATGTGATCCTTCTTCATTTCCTTCTTCTTCTTCATCTTTGTCTTCCCCTTCTTACTCTGTTTCTCTTTCTCCTCACCATTGGTGAAACCAAGTACATGATTGGCCTTCTATGTCAGATTTGGTATTGTCAGTGAGGGAGTACAAATCTACTAGTAAACAATAGCATTATTTTCTCATGGTAGTTGCCAAATAGAGGTGAACACATGCATTAAATATCATTCTTACCTAAGGGAAGGTTAGGGTGCCAATATGGAGGATGAAGATTGGAACACAGATCTCCCGTTGTGCAGTTCCACTGAAATCAACCAATGGTTCCGGTGTGACATTCCAGTTAAAATGCACAAAAATCACTTCTTTTAAGAAGTGTTTGTGCCGTGCACCAAAGGGTCGCAATAGCAACGAGGTGAAATGGATATCCCTATTTGCACAAAAATCTACAAAGGAAATAGTCAGAGTCTCAAACAATTACTAGCAAAAACAATTGGTTAAACTTGTCATGACTTATAACAGTGGCATTGCTTCATTTTACTAGGGGCATTAGATTAAGAATGGCTAAGTGGTTCCTATAAGGGCATGGAACAGTGGGTGCACCAGCAGTCTAGCACCATGTACCTAAACCAGGGCATAAAGTGGTGATTCAGAGTTTGTTTCCCAGAGAAACAAACATCCAAGCAACATATCTGGGTTGGTCCCATTTTTGTTCACTTTAGCCACCTATTCATATGTGTGGATAGAAAATCTAGTCCCGGTCATACTAGTGTGTATAGCATTTCCCCTTTATTTCCCTTTTCGACCAAGAGACCGGTTGGATGGCCAACCTGTACTACTTTCACCCCTTTCCTGTTTGTACCATGTCCTATGTACATACTACATCTTTTCCCCCTTTCTTTCCTGTTTGAACCAAGTACAAGATTCTACTACAAGAAGTAGCCTTACCTCTAACAATAGAAAAAAATAGGTGGCGTTGGACCATCCGATCGAGCCTAGCTACATGGGGGGCTGAGAGGTAGAAAATAATGCACATGCAGTGACGTAACGAGCTGGGGAAGTAGAGCTAGGCTAGTTTTGAAGGAAGATATACCTGAAGGTCGTCGGGGTGTGGCTAGTTGGGGGCGAGAGGCCGGAGCCGCCCACACTATGGCAGCGACAAAGGGATCGAAGGACCTCCCGCACCGGCGCTCGGCCAGAGATAATGGTGCGGCCGGCAGTTGGTCTCCTCCCTCGCCATTGACGACGGACTAAATGCTGCACCTCCTCCCCTTCCCCGGCGGAGGGGATGCATCCGGATCTGTAACCAGCGGTGGTGATAGAAAGACAGTGTGACCACCGCTATCTTGTTTAGATTTGGATAGGATGAGAGTGTGTGAATAGAGCAACCCTAGCAAGCAAGCGCGGAGGCTCCTACCTATATATATAGTGGAGTAGTTTTCTTTTTTCACTCAGTCAAACAATCGTTTAAAATTGTGTATGTGCCAGCTCGCACTTTTTTGAGTGTATTGTCGTTGCAGAGGTGCGACAGGTGCAGCCGGTGGTGGTTGGGGAAGACGCGTGAGCAATTCATTAAACTTGTTATCCAGCTTTGTCTCGAACGACTTCTCCATGCCATCTATCTTCTCCATGGCCTCTTCAAATCTGTTTAGCACATCTCCCACCTGGCCACTCATCATTTGCTGAAATTTATCATGCAACTCCTTGTTCGTCATGTTCTCCCAGTCAATCTCGTCGGCTTGTGATCCTGCCATGGTTAGCAGCAATAGAAACACACAAGAATATGATCCTACAGACTACTAGAAAGTGGTGGTGGTGTGGTGTGGTGTCACAAATCCGTCAAGCAAATCTCAAATTCTTACCAGTTCTTACCCAGCAGCAGGTGGTGATCGGCAACCTTTGTAGTCAAAACTCTCAGAGCTTGGACAGAGCGATTGCCAGGTGGTGTCAAACGCACGATGTAGATGTATGTGGAGCTGGGAAGGCTTATGATGAACTAACCCTAAATTTTTTTTTGGCTTTTTCCTGGACTGTAGGTATGAAGAACAGACTCGATCTAAACTACGAAAAACTGTAAATCTCACCGAGCAACCTGGGAATCTGATACCACTTGATAGAGGCGAGGGTGTCCCGATCTTTCGATGAGATGATAGCTATCGTTTTTGGTGGAGTAGACTTTAACGATCCGACTACGAACGTGCGAGGACGTCGCGCCTTAGCAATCGCTAAACCAACTCCGAGAGGTTATTGACCACGCCGGAGCACAATCAACCTGACCACGAGGGTCTATCTCCTGCAAGCAAACGAAGAACAAGCAAGAAACTAAGATTTGCAATCTGGATATTGCGAATATAAGATGAAAGCTTTATTGATCAAGGTGGGGTTCTGTGACGTCTTGGTCTGGTCGTTGAACACAAACGAAGTACGCGAGGTTGCAGCTATGGCGAACTTTTAATCTAAACAAAACCCAAAGTCTAAACGGTGCCCTAAGGGCTGTATATATGGAGGAAGAGGAGGGGATTTCGTGGCCCTTGAAGGAGGGGTCCGAAACCAACCCTATCTCTTGTTTCCCCACACATACGGACTCTAAAAACAGCCTATACTCAAGTATTTCGAAATTACATGGGCCTGGCCCAATAATAAGGTGACGCAGCACCCATAATAGCCTCTGCACGAAATTTATGAAGTGACATCTTGTATATTTCGTCCAAGGCTTCCTGCACTCATTATGGTGGCTTCAAAGTCCTGAAATCATCACTTGTAACTCCGTTCTTGTTCCCCTTGTGCATGCCATCATCTCCATGCTTGAACTTGCTCCAAGGTTCCTGTTTCTTGTCCAAGCTAGGCCCTTCATTTGTAAGCAAAACAAATGTATCCAATTTAGGCAGCATCATATTCTCATGAACTTTAGAATCATTACCAAGAAACGAAAGTACCTGATATTTTAATTGGCGTGCGCGAGCTCTAGTAATTGGTCCAGTATGTATAGAAGCAGGGGCTGTGGGTGTAACAATGGTATTGATGTCCTCATCATAGACCCTCGTGGTCAGGTCGATCGTGCTCCGCCCATGAAACGTGCAAGCATAGCTTCATTCTCCTCAACAATACCACATCTAATCATGCCAGTTTGTAATTCCTGATAAAATTCTTCTACAGAATTTTTTCCTTGTCTTAAGCGCTGCAATTTTTGAAGTAATTCACATTGATAATATGGTGGAACCCAACGAGTACGCATAGCAGTTTTCAAAGCAGCCCACGTAGCTGGAATAGGATATAATCTACAATGTTCAGACCACCATACACATGCAAAACTAGTGAAAGCACAAACAGCAGCAGCAACACGTCGTTCCTCGGGATATTGTAAACATGTAAAACGTTGTTCAGTTTCTAACTCCCAAGTAAGATATATATCAGGAACATATCTACCCTCGAATGGTGGAATATTCAATTTTAATTTAGGAAGATGGTCATGATCTCGTACCTGAAGTGGTGGTGCAGACCTACCATTGCGATTATTTGCATGTGGACGACCTGGTGCTGGTGGTTGCACGTAGTTATGATTTTGATCAACCTCATCCTCATAATCGCCCGCGTAATCATCCTCCTCCTCGGCACCAGCAGCAGCAGGAGCAGGAGCCAAAGAAGCATCAACAGTAGGTACAGCAGCACCAGAAGTTTGGCCATCCTCAAGAGGAACACGCTTCGCTTGTCCGAACTGATTTGGAAGGGGGCGTTGTTGTTGTCGTTGCAGAGGTGCGACAGGTGCAGCCGGTGGTGGTTGGGGAAGACGCGTGAGCAATTCATTAAACTTGTTATCCAACTTTGTCTCGAACAACTTCTCCATGCCATCTATCTTCTCCATGGCCTCTTCAAATCTGTTTAGCACATCTCCCACCTAGCCACTCATCATTTGCTGAAATTTATCATGCAACTCCTTGTTCGTCATGTTCTCCCAGTCAATCTCGTCGGCTTGTGATCCTGCCATGGTTAGCAGCAATAGAAACACACAAGAATATGATCCTACAGACTACTAGAAAGTGGTGGTGGTGTGGTGTGGTGTCACAAATCCGTCAAGCAAATCTCAAATTCTTACCAGTTCTTACCCAGCAGCAGGTGGTGATCGGCAACCTTTGTAGTCAAAACTCTCAGAGCTTGGACAGAGCGATTGCCAGGTGGTGTCAAACACACGATGTAGATGTATGTGGAGCTGGGAAGGCTTATGATATGGTAGCAAAAAGGGTCAGCAATAATCAATTCAGAGATGCAATGTTGAATAAACTCTCAATGACGGTACTGTGCTGGTCCTAGGCTAGACCGTGCTAGAGACGCGAGCCTAGAACACTAACAAAAATCACGGCGCTGCACGTAAACAAGGGAGTAGCACACTCTGAATTTTTTTCTTTTTTTTTTCTCTTTTTTTTTTTTTGCTCCGCAACAATTTTTTTTCGAAAAAGTCTACAAATGGTCTAAAAACTGCCTAGCCAGAATTTTCCAGACTTAGTTTTTTTTTTGAAACTGGAACTATTTTTCTTCTGCGGGTAGCACGAAAATTGGGGAATCCGACTTGTTCACGACTCGTAGTATCGCGTGATCTGGCACTCTAAAATAAAGGAATAAATACTGGACTCGGACTAGGACTGGTGGCAGAGATGAATCTGGTGGAACTCGGACTGGTGATGGTATATGACGGTAGTATATGTGGGCTCGGATTGGTGGTGGTATATGGACTCGGATCGGTGGTGGTATATGGACTCGGATCGGTGGTGGTATATGGACTCAGAGAAATAGCAGATAAGCGGTGGTGGTATATGGTAGGGGCGATGATGATGGTGCGGCGGCGGCGTGACAACTTGTGAACAGAACTCGAAACTCTAAAGAACTAGACGCTAAGACCAGCAACTTGACACGACGATGCAACCGCAAATTCAACAAAGCAAAAACCCTAAAAAGATTATGCAAAGGCTCAGATTGGTTCGGATATGATGAACTAACCCTAAATTTTTTTTTTGGCTTTTTCCTGGACTGTAGGTATGAAGAACAGACTCGATCTAAACTACGAAAAACTGTAAATCTCACCGAGCAACCTGGGAATCTGATACCACTTGATAGAGGCGAGGGTGTCCCGATCTTTCGATGAGATGATATCTATCGTTTTTGGTGGAGTAGACTTTGACGATCTGACTACGAACATGCGAGGACGTCGCGCCTTAGCAATCGCTAAACCAACTCCGAGAGGTTATTGACCACGCCGGAGCACAATCAACCTGACCCCGTGGGTCTATCTCCTGCAAGCAAACGAAGAACAAGCAAGAAACTAAGATTTGCAATCTGGATATTGCGAATATAAGATGAAAGCTTTATTGATCGAGGTGGGGTTCTGTGACGTCTTGGTCTGGTTGTTGAACACAAACGAAGTACGCGAAGTTGCAGCTATGGCGAACTTTTAATCTAAACAAAACCCAAAGTCTAAACGGTGCCCTAAGGGCTGTATATATGGAGGAAGAGGGGGGGATTTCGTGGCCCTTGAAGGAGGGGTCCGAAACCAACCCTATCTCTTGTTTCCCCACACATACGGACTCTAAAAATAGCCTATACTCAAGTATTTCGAAATTACATGGGCCTGGCCCAATAATAAGGTGACGCAGCACCTGTAATAGCCTCTGGACGAAATTTATGAAGTGGCATCTTGTATTTTTCGTCCAAGGCTTCCTGCACTCCTTATGGTGGCTTCAAAGTCCTGAAATCATCACTTGTAACTCCGTTCTTGTTCCCCTTGCGCATGCCATCATCTCCATGCTTGAACTTGCTCCAAGGTTCCTCTTTCTTGTCCAAGCTAGGCCCTTCATTTGTAAGTAAAACAAATGTATCCAATTTAGGCAGCATCATATTCTCATGAACATTAGAATCATTACCAAGAAACGAAAGTACCTGATAATTTAATTGGCGTGCGCGAGCTCTAGTAATTGGTCCAGTATGTATAGCAGCAGGGGCTGTGGGTGTAACAATGGTATTGATGTCCTCATCACAATATCCCGAGGAACGACGTGTTGCTGCTGCTGTTTGTGCTTTCACTAGTTTTGCATGTGTATGGTGGTCTGAACATTGTAGATTATATCCTATTCCAGCTACGTGGGCTGCTTTGAAAACTGCTATGCGTACTCATTGGGTTCCACCATATTATCAACGTGAATTACTTCAAAAATTGCAGCGCTTAAGACAAGGAAAAAATTCTGTAGAAGAATATTATCAGGAATTACAAACTGGCATGATTAGATGTGGTATTGTTGAGGAGAATGAAGCTATGCTTGCACGTTTCATGGGTGGATTAAATAGAGAGATTCAGACCATTCTAGAGTATAAGGAGTATAATAATATCACTCGTTTATTCCATCTTGCTTGTAAAGCTGAACGTGAAGTGCAGGATCGACAGGCATTGGCGCGAACTAATTTTTCTGCAGGTCGATCTTCATCATGGACACGACGTGCCTCCTCTACTCCCACACGTCCTACTGCGGCACCACTGACTTCAGCCGCCAATTCCAACCGAGATACAAGAAAACAGGCACCACCACCACCATCTGCCAAGAGTACACCTTCTGGGCCTGCCCAGAGCTCTTCTTCATCTATGGCATCAACAGGGCACACACATGATATTATTTGTCGTCGTTGTAAGGGAAGAGGTCATTATGCGAGAGAATGCCAATCTCCGCGTGTTATGATTGCTACTGAGGATGGTGAGTATGAGTCCGCTAGTGATTATGATGAGGAGACTTTGGCTCTTATTACAAGTGAAGAACACGGTGGAGATGATTCTGATCATGAGACGCAATACATGGCTCCTGAAGACGCTGACAGGTATGAATGTTTAGTTGCTCAACGTGTTTTGAGTGTGCAGGTCACACAAGCTGAGCAAAATCAGAGGCATAATTTGTTCCGTACAAAGGGAGTTGTGAAGGAACGTTCTGTTCGCGTCATCATAGATGGAGGGAGCTGCAACAACTTGGCTAGCATGGAGATGGTGGAGAAGCTATCTCTCACCACAAGACCACATCCACATCCTTACTATATCCAATGGTTCACCAACAGCGGCAAGGTTAAGGTAACACGTACTGTTCGTGTGCATTTTAGTATCTCTACATATGCTGATTATGTTGATTGTGATGTGGTACCCATGCAAGCATGTTCATTATTACTTGGTAGACCATGGCTGATAGAGGCGAGGGTGTCCCGATCTTTCGATGAGATGATAGCTATCGTTTTTGGTGGAGTAGACTTTGACGATCCGACTACGAACGTGCGAGGACGTCGCGCCTTAGCAATCGCTAAACCAACTCCGAGAGGTTATTGACCACGCCGGAGCACAATCAACCTGACCACGAGGGTCTATCTCCTGCAAGCAAACGAAGAACAAGCAAGAAACTAAGATTTGCAATCTGGATATTGCGAATATAAGATGAAAGCTTTATTGATCAAGGTGGGGTTCTGTGACGTCTTGGTCTGGTCGTTGAACACAACCGAAGTACGCGAAGCTGCAGCTATGGCAAACTTTTAATCTAAACAAAACCCAAAGTCTAAACGGTGCCCTAAGGGCTGTATATATGGAGGAAGAGGGGGGGATTTCGTGGCCCTTGAAGGAGGGGTCCGAAACCAACCCTATCTCTTGTTTCCCCACACATACGGACTCTAAAAATAGCCTATACTCAAGTATTTCGAAATTACATGGGCCTGGCCCAATAATAAGGTGACGCAGCACCTATAATAGCCTCTGGACGAAATTTATGAAGTGGCATCTTGTATATTTCGTCCAAGGCTTCCTGCACTCCTTATGGTGGCTTCAAAGTCCTGAAATCATCACTTGTAACTCCGTTCTTGTTCCCCTTGCGCATGCCATCATCTCCATGCTTGAACTTGCTCCAAGGTTCCTCTTTCTTGTCCAAGCTAGGCCCTTCATTTGTAAGCAAAACAAATGTATCCAATTTAGGCAGCATCATATTCTCATGAACTTTAGAATCATTACCAAGAAACGAAAGTACCTGATATTTTAATTGGCGTGCGCGAGCTCTAGTAATTGGTCCAGTATGTATAGAAGCAGGGGCTGTGGGTGTAACAATGGTATTGATGTCCTCATCACATACTGGAAACATGGCATGCGCGAGCTCTAGTAATTGGTCCAGTATGCTCTTGTTCGGACTTTGGAAACATGGCAACATTATTTATGGCCCAAAGAATTTGTTATTCATTCTGATCATGAATCTTTGAAACATATTAAAAGTCAAGCCAAACTGAACCGTAGACATGCTAAATGGGTTGAATTCATTGGGACTTTCCCTTATGTCATTAAACACAAGAAGGGTAAAGAAAATGTTATTGCTGATGCATTGTCTCGTCGTTATACTATGCTTTCACAACTTGACTTTAAAATATTTGGTTTGGAGACCATCAAAGATCAATATGTGCATGATGCTGAATTTAAAGATGTATTGCAGAATTGTAAAGAAGGGAGAACATGGAACAAGTTCGTCGTTAACGATGGATTTGTGTTTCGTGCTAACAAGCTATGCATTCCAGCTAGCTCCGTTCGTCTTTTGTTGTTGCAGGAGGCGCATGGAGGAGGATTAATGGGACACTTTGGCGTAAAGAAGACGGAGGATGTACTTGCTACACATTTCTTTTGGCCAAAGATGAGACGGGATGTTGAGCGCTTTGTTGCTCGCTGCACTACATGTCAAAAAGCTAAGTCACGACTCAATCCTCATGGTTTATATATGCCGTTGCGTGTACCTAGTGTTCCATGGGAGGATATATCTATGGACTTTGTTTTGGGTTTACCTCGAACAAAGAAGGGGAGGGATAGCATATTTGTTGTCGTGGATAGGTTCTCGAAAATGGCACACTTTATACCATGTCATAAAAGCGATGATGCTGCTAATGTTGCTGATTTGTTCTTTCGTGAAATTATTCGCTTGCATGGTGTGCCAAATACTATTGTTTCAGATCGTGATACCAAATTTCTTAGCCACTTTTGGAGATGTTTATGGGCTAAGTTGGGGACTAAACTGCTTTTTAGTACTACTTGTCACCCCCAAACTGATGGACAAACTGAAGTAGTCAATAGAACTTTGTCTACTATGCTTAGGGCTGTTTTGAAGAATAACAAGAAAATGTGGGAAGAATGCTTGCCTCATATTGAATTTGCTTATAATCGTTCGTTGCATTCTACTACTAAGATGTGCCCTTTTGAAATTGTGTATGGTTTCCTTCCTCGTGCACCAATTGATTTGTTGCCTCTTCCATCTTCGGAGAAGGTTAATTTTGATGCTAAACAACGTGCTGAATTGATCTTAAAAATGCATGAGTTAACTAAGGAGAACATTGAGCGTATGAATGCTAAATATAAACTTGCTGGAGATAAGGGTAGAAAACATGTTGTGTTTGCACCTGGAGATCTTGTTTGGTTACATTTGCGTAAGGATAGATTTCCTGATTTGCGCAAATCAAAGCTAATGCCACGTGCTGATGGTCCTTTTAAGGTGTTAGACAAAATAAATGATAACGCATATAAACTTGAGCTGCCTGCAGATTTTGGGGTTAGTCCCACTTTTAACATTGCAGATTTGAAGCCTTATTTGGGTGAGGAAGATGAGCTTCTGTCGAGGACGACTTCATTTCAAGAAGGGGAGGATGATGAGGACATCAATACCATTGTTACACCCACAGCCCCTGCTGCTATACATACTGGACCAATTACTAGAGCTCGCGCACGCCAATTAAATTATCAGGTACTTTCGTTTCTTGGTAATGATTCTAATGTTCATGAGAATATGATGCTGCCTAAATTGGATACATTTGTTTTGCTTACAAATGAAGGGCCTAGCTTGGACAAGAAAGAGGAACCTTGGAGCAAGTTCAAGCATGGAGATGATGGCATGCGCAAGGGGAACAAGAACGGAGTTACAAGTGATGATTTCAGGACTTTGAAGCCACCATAAGGAGTGCAGGAAGCCTTGGACGAAATATACAAGATGCCACTTCATAAATTTCGTCCAGAGGCTATTATAGGTGCTGCGTCACCTTATTATTGGGCCAGGCCCATGTAATTTCGAAATACTTGAGTATAGGCTGTTTTTAGAGTCCGTATGTGTGGGGAAACAAGAGATAGGGTTGGTTTCGGACCCCTCCTTCAAGGGCCACGAAATTCCCTCCTCTTCCTCCATATATACAGCCCTTAGGGCACCGTTTAGACTTTGGGTTTTGTTTAGATTAAAAGTTCGCCATAGCTGCAACTTCGCGTACTTCGTTTGTGTTCAACGACCAGACCAAGACGTCACAGAACCCCACCTTGATCAATAAAGCTTTCATCTTATATTCGCAATATCCAGATTGCAAATCTTAGTTTCTTGCTTGTTCTTCGTTTGCTTGCAGGAGATAGACCCTCGTGGTCAGGTTGATTGTGCTCCGGCGTGGTCAATAACCTCTCGGAGTTGGTTTAGCGATTGCTAAGGCGCGACGTCCTCGCACATTCGTAGTCGGATCGTCAAAGTCTACTCCACCAAAAACGATAGCTATCATCTCATCGAAAGATCGGGACACCCTCGCCTCTATCAACACTAGGTACAGGCAAAGGCATATATAAACCATGAGGATTGAGTCGTGACTTAGCTTTTTGACATGTAGTGCAGCGAGCAACAAAGCGCTCAACATCCCGTCTCATCTTTGGCCAAAAGAAATGTGTAGCAAGTACATCCTCCGTCTTCTTTACGCCAAAGTGTCCCATTAATACTCCTCCATGCGCCTCCTGCAACAACAAAAGACGAACGGAGCTAGCTGGAATGCATAGCTTGTTAGCACGAAACACAAATCCATCGTTAACGATGAACTTGTTCCATGTTCTCCCTTCTTTACAATTCTGCAATACATCTTTAAATTCAGCATCATGCACATATTGATCTTTGATGGTCTCCAAACCAAATATTTTAAAGTCAAGTTGTGAAAGCATAGTATAACGACGAGACAATGCATCAGCAATAACATTTTCTTTACCCTTCTTGTGTTTAATGACATAAGGGAAAGTCTCAATGAATTCAACCCATTTAGCATGTCTACGGTTCAGTTTGGCTTGACTTTTAATATGTTTCAAAGATTCATGATCAGAATGAATAACAAATTCTTTGGGCCATAAATAATGTTGCCATGTTTCCAAAGTCCGAACAAGAGCATATAATTCCTTATCATAAGTAGAGTAATTCAGACTAGGCCCACTCAATTTTTCAGAAAAGTATGCAATAGGTTTGCCATCTTGTAATAACAGACCTCCTAATCCAATTCCACTAGCATCACATTCAAGCTCAAAAGTCTTATTAAAATCAGGAAGTTGGAGTAAAGGAGCATGTGTTAACTTATCTTTCAACACCGTGAAGGCTTCTTCCTGTGCGGTACCCCAAACAAAAGGCACATCCTTCTTTGTAAGCTCGTTGAGAGGTGCAGCAATGGTACTGAAATCTCTCACAAAACGCCTATAGAAACCAGCGAGGCCAAGGAAACTCCTCACTTGTGTGACCGTTTTGGGCTGCGGCCAACTCTGAATAGCTTCAATCTTGGCTTTATCAACTTCAATTCCCTGTGGAGTAACAACATAGCCAAGAAAAGATACTCGGTCGGTGCAAAAGGTGCACTTCCCAAGGTTACCAAACAAACGTGCATCACGTAGAGCAATAAAAACAACACGTAAATGTTCCAAATGTTCCTCCAAAG
The DNA here is from genome assembly GCA_011799875.1 of Thinopyrum elongatum. NCBI lineage: Eukaryota > Viridiplantae > Streptophyta > Magnoliopsida > Poales > Poaceae > Thinopyrum > Thinopyrum elongatum. The sequence continues at coordinate 260,042 of JAAAXO010000153.1, read as the reverse complement.
ATCTGCTATAAATCAATATATCATCAAAGTAAACTACCACAAATCGTCCAATGAAAGCACGTAAAACTTCGTTCATTAATCTCATGAAAGTACTAGGTGCATTAGTTAACCCAAAAGGCATGACTAACCACTCATATAAACCGAACTTAGTTTTAAATGCTGTTTTCCATTCATCTCCCAATTTCATACGAATTTGATGGTATCCACTACGCAAATCAACTTTGGAGAATATTGTAGAGCCACTCAATTCATCAAGCATATCATCTAGCCTAGGAATAGGATGACGATAACGAATAGTAATATTATTAATGCCTCTACAATCAACACACATATGCGACGTACCATCCTTTTTTGGCACTAGTATAATAGGAACAGCACAAGGACTAAGAGATTCGCGTATATAACCTTTGTCGAGCAGCTCCTGTACTTGACGCATAATCTCCTTTGTCTCCTCTGGATTGGTACGGTATGGCGCACGGTTTGGCAACGAAGCACCGGGAATTAAGTCAATCTGATGCTCAATCCCGCGAATAGGTGGTAATCCCGGTGGCACGTCTTGTGGAAAGACGTCAGCGAACTCCTGCAAAATGTTAGTGACCGCAGGAGGCAAAGAGGAAGGCGCGTCCTCGAATGAAAATAACGCCTCTTTGCACACAAAAGCATAGCAAACAGAATTGCTGAAATCTAGCTCATCAATATCAGATTTGGTGGCAAGTAAGCATGCACTTTTCAATTTAATTTCAGAAGCAACACTAGATGGTTTATTATTAGGCTTCATTTGTTGCTCAAATTCTTTTGCCACAATCTGATTTTCACTCTTATTTTTCTCCTGCTTTGCTTTACTAGCTCTATTAATATCATCTTCCAAAATAGAATCAGGAGTCATAGGAAGCAAAGTAATATGTTTATCCTTATGAACAAGAGTATACTGATTGTTTCTACCATGGTGTACAGAATTTTTATCAAATTGCCATGGTCTACCAAGTAATAATGAACATGCTTGCATGGGTACCACATCACAATCAACATAATCAGCATATGTAGAGATACTAAAATGCACACGAACAGTACGTGTTACCTTAACCTTGCCGCTGTTGTTGAACCATTGGATATAGTAAGGATGTGGATGTGGTCTTGTGGTGAGAGATAGCTTCTCCACCATCTCCATGCTAGCCAAGTTGTTGCAGCTCCCTCCATCTATGATGACGCGAACAGAACGTTCCTTCACAACTCCCTTTGTATGGAACAAATTATGCCTCTGATTTTGCTCAGCTTGTGTGACCTGCACACTCAAAACACGTTGAGCAACTAAACATTCATACCTGTCAGCGTCTTCAGGAGCCATGTATTGCGTCTCATGATCAGAATCATCTCCACCGTGTTCTTCACTTGTAATAAGAGCCAAAGTCTCCTCATCATAGTCACTAGCGGACTCATACCCACCATCCTCAGTAGCAATCATAACACGCGGAGATTGGCATTCTCTCGCATAATGACCTCTTCCCTTACAACGACGACAAATAATATCATGTGTGTGCCCTGTATGATAGAGGCGAGGGTGTCCCGATCTTTCGATGAGATGATATCTATCGTTTTTGGTGGAGTAGACTTTGACGATCCGACTACGAACATGCGAGGACGTCGCGCCTTAGCAATCGCTAAACCAACTCCGAGAGGTTATTGACCACGCCGGAGCACAATCAACCTGACCCCGAGGGTCTATCTCCTGCAAGCAAACGAAGAACAAGCAAGAAACTAAGATTTGCAATCTGGATATTGCGAATATAAGATGAAAGCTTTATTGATCGAGGTGGGGTTCTGTGACGTCTTGGTCTGGTCGTTGAACACAAACGAAGTACGTGAAGTTGCAGCTATGGCGAACTTTTAATCTAAACAAAACCCAAAGTCTAAACGGTGCCCTAAGGGCTGTATATATGGAGGAAGAGGAGGGGATTTCGTGGCCCTTGAAGGAGGGGTCCGAAACCAACCCTATCTCTTGTTTCCCCACACATACGGACTCTAAAAACAGCCTATACTCAAGTATTTCGAAATTACATGGGCCTGGCCCAATAATAAGGTGACGCATCACCTATAATAACCTCTGGACGAAATTTATGAAGTGACATCTTGTATATTTCGTCCAAGGCTTCCTGCACTCATTATGGTGGCTTCAAAGTCCTGAAATCATCACTTGTAACTCCGTTCTTGTTCCCCTTGTGCATGCCATCATCTCCATGCTTGAACTTGCTCCAAGGTTCCTCTTTCTTGTCCAAGCTAGGCCCTTCATTTGTAAGCAAAACAAATGTATCCAATTTAGGCAGCATCATATTCTCATGAACTTTAGAATCATTACCAAGAAACGAAAGTACCTGATATTTTAATTGGCGTGCGCGAGCTCTAGTAATTGGTCCAGTATGTATAGAAGCAGGGGCTGTGGGTGTAACAATGGTATTGATGTCCTCATCATGGTGTCAAACACACGATCTAGATGTATGTGGAGCTGGGAAGGCTTATGATATGGTAGCAAAAAGGGTCAGCAATAATCAATTCAGAGATGCAATGTTGAATAAACTCTCAACGACGGTACCACTTGATAGAGGCGAGGGTGTCCCGATCTTTCGATGAGATGATAGCTATCGTTTTTGGTGGAGTAGACTTTGACGATCCGACTACGAACGTGCGAGGACGTCGCGCCTTAGCAATCGCTAAACCAACTCCGAGAGGTTATTGACCACGCCGGAGCACAATCAACCTGACCACGAGGGTCTATCTCCTGCAAGCAAACGAAGAACAAGCAAGAAACTAAGATTTGCAATCTGGATATTGCGAATATAAGATGAAAGCTTTATTGATCAAGGTGGGGTTCTGTGACGTCTTGGTCTGGTCGTTGAACACAAACGAAGTACGCGAAGTTGCAGCTATGGCGAACTTTTAATCTAAACAAAACCCAAAGTCTAAACGGTGCCCTAAGGGCTGTATATATGGAGGAAGAGGAGGGGATTTCGTGGCCCTTGAAGGAGGAGTCCGAAACCAACCCTATCTCTTGTTTCCCCACACATACGGACTCTAAAAACAGCCTATACTCAAGTATTTCGAAATTACATGGGCCTGGCCCAATAATAAGGTGACGCAGCACCTATAATAGCCTCTGGACGAAATTTATGAAGTGACATCTTGTATATTTCGTCCAAGGCTTCCTGCACTCATTATGGTGGCTTCAAAGTCCTGAAATCATCACTTGTAACTCCGTTCTTGTTCTCCTTGTGCATGCCATCATCTCCATGCTTGAACTTGCTCCAAGGTTCCTCTTTCTTGTCCAAGCTAGGCCCTTCATTTGTAAGCAAAACAAATGTATCCAATTTAGGCAGCATCATATTCTCATGAACTTTAGAATCATTACCAAGAAACGAAAGTACCTGATATTTTAATTGGCGTGCGCGAGCTCTAGTAATTGGTCCAGTATGTATAGAAGCAGGGGTTGTGGGTGTAACAATGGTATTGATGTCCTCATCATATGGTTTCCTACCTCATGCACCCATTGATTTGTTGCCTCTTCCATCTTCGGGGAAGGTTAATTTTGATGCTAAACAACGTGCTGAATTGATCTTAAAAATGCATGAGTTAACTAAGGAGAACATTGAGCGTATGAATGCTAAATATAAACTTGCTGGAGATAAGGGTAGAAAACATGTTATGTTTGCACCTGGAGATCTTGTTTGGTTACATTTGCGTAAGGATAGATTTCCTGATTTGCGCAAATCAAAGCTAATGGCATGTGCTGATGGTCCTTTTAAGGTGTTAGAGAAAATAAATGATAATGCATATAAACTTGAGCTGCCTACAGATTTTGGGGTTAGTCCCACTTTTAAAATTACAGATTTGAAGCCTTATTTGGGTGAGGAAGATGAGCTTCCGTCGAGGATGACTTCATTTCAAGAAGGGGAGGATGATGAGGACATCAATACCATTGTTACACCCACAGCCCCTGCTGCTATACATACTGGGCCTGATAGAGGCGAGGGTGATAGAGGCGAGGGTGTCCCGATCTTTCGATGAGATGATAGCTATCGTTTTTGGTGGAGTAGACTTTGACGATCCGACTACGAACGTGCGAGGACGTCGCGCCTTAGCAATCGCTAAACCAACTCCGAGAGGTTATTGACCACGCCGGAGCACAATCAACCTGACCACGAGGGTCTATCTCCTGCAAGCAAACGAAGAACAAGCAAGAAACTAAGATTTGCAATCTGGATATTGCGAATATAAGATGAAAGCTTTATTGATCAAGGTGGGGTTCTGTGACGTCTTGGTCTGGTCGTTGAACACAAACGAAGTACGCGAAGTTGCAGCTATGGCGAACTTTTAATCTAAACAAAACCCAAAGTCTAAACGGTGCCCTAAGGGCTGTATATATGGAGGAAGAGGAGGGGATTTCGTGGCCCTTGAAGGAGGGGTCTGAAACCAACCCTATCTCTTGTTTCCCCACACATACGGACTCTAAAAACAGCCTATACTCAAGTATTTCGAAATTACATGGGCCTGGCCCAATAATAAGGTGACGCAACACCCATAATAGCCTCTGCACGAAATTTATGAAGTGACATCTTGTATATTTCGTCCAAGGCTTCCTGCACTCATTATGGTGGCTTCAAAGTCCTGAAATCATCACTTGTAACTCCGTTCTTGTTCCCCTTGTGCATGCCATCATCTCCATGCTTGAACTTGCTCCAAGGTTCCTCTTTCTTGTCCAAGCTAGGCCCTTCATTTGTAAGCAAAACAAATGTATCCAATTTGATAGAGGCGAGGGTGTCCCGATCTTTCGATGAGATGATAGCTATCGTTTTTGGTGGAGTAGACTTTGACGATCCGACTACGAACGTGCGAGGACGTCGCGCCTTAGCAATCGCTAAACCAACTCCGAGAGGTTATTGACCACGCCGGAGCACAATCAACCTGACCACGAGGGTCTATCTCCTGCAAGCAAACGAAGAACAAGCAAGAAACTAAGATTTGCAATCTGGATATTGCGAATATAAGATGAAAGCTTTATTGATCAAGGTGGGGTTCTGTGACGTCTTGGTCTGGTCGTTGAACACAAACGAAGTACGCGAAGTTGCAGCTATGGCGAACTTTTAATCTAAACAAAACCCAAAGTCTAAACGGTGCCCTAAGGGCTGTATATATGGAGGAAGAGTGGGGGATTTCGTGGCCCTTGAAGGAGGGGTCCGAAACCAACCCTATCTCTTGTTTCCCCACACATACGGACTCTAAAAATAGCCTATACTCAAGTATTTCGAAATTACATGGGCCTGGCCCAATAATAAGGTGACGCAGCACCTATAATAGCCTCTGGACGAAATTTATGAAGTGGCATCTTGTATATTTCGTCCAAGGCTTCCTGCACTCCTTATGGTGGCTTCAAAGTCCTGAAATCATCACTTGTAACTCCGTTCTTGTTCCCCTTGCGCATGCCATCATCTCCATGCTTGAACTTGCTCCAAGGTTCATCTTTCTTGTCCAAGCTAGGCCCTTCATTTGTAAGCAAAACAAATGTATCCAATTTAGGCAGCATCATATTCTCATGAACATTAGAATCATTACCAAGAAACGAAAGTACCTGATAATTAAATTGGCGTGCGCGAGCTCTAGTAATTGGTCCAGTATGTATAGCAGCAGGGGCTGTGGGTGTAACAATGGTATTGATGTCCTCATCATCCTCCCCTTCTTGAAATGAAGTCGTCCTCGACGGAAGCTCATCTTCCTCACCCAAATAAGGCTTCAAATCTGCAATGTTAAAAGTGGGACTAACCCCAAAATCTGCAGGCAGCTCAAGTTTATATGCGTTATCATTTATTTTGTCTAACACCTTAAAAGGACCATCAGCACGTGGCATTAGCTTTGATTTGCGCAAATCAGGAAATCTATCCTTACGCAAATGTAACCAAACAAGATCTCCAGGTGCAAACACAACATGTTTTCTACCCTTATCTCCAGCAAGTTTATATTTAGCATTCATACGCTCAATGTTCTCCTTAGTTAACTCATGCATTTTTAAGATCAATTCAGCACGTTGTTTAGCATCAAAATTAACCTTCTCCGAAGATGGAAGAGGCAACAAATCAATAGGTGCACGAGATAGGAAACCATATACAATTTCAAAAGGGCACATCTTAGTAGTAGAATGCAACGAACGATTATAAGCAAATTCAATATGAGGCAAGCATTCTTCCCACATTTTCTTGTTATTCTTCAAAACAGCCCTAAGCATAGTAGACAAAGTTCTATTGACTACTTCAGTTTGTCCATCAGTTTGGGGGTGACAAGTAGTACTAAAAAGCAGTTTAGTCCCCAACTTAGCCCATAAACATCTCCAAAAGTGGCTAAGAAATTTGGTATCACGATCTGAAACAATAGTATTTGGCACACCATGCAAGCGAATAATTTCACGAAAGAACAAATCAGCAACATTAGCAGCATCATCGCTTTTATGACATGGTATAAAGTGTGCCATTTTCGAGAACCTATCCACGACAACAAATATGCTATCCCTCCCCTTCTTTGTTTGAGGTAAACCCAAAACAAAGTCCATAGATATATCCTCCCATGGAACACTAGGTACAGGCAAAGGCATATATAAACCATGAGGATTGAGTCGTGACTTAGCTTTTTGACATGTAGTGCAGCGAGCAACAAAACGCTCAACATCCCGTCTCATCTTTGGCCAAAAGAAATGTGTAGCAAGTATATCCTCCGTCTTCTTCACGCCAAAGTGTCCCATTAATCCTCCTCCATGCGCCTCCTGCAACAACAAAAGACGAACGGAGCTAGCTGGAATGCATAGCTTGTTAGCACGAAACACAAATCCATCGTTAACGACGAACTTGTTCCATGTTCTCCCTTCCTTACAATTCTGCAATACATCTTTAAATTCAGCATCATGCACATATTGATCTTTGATGGTCTCCAAACCAAATATTTTAAAGTCAAGTTGTGAAAGCATAGTATAACGACGAGACAATGCATCAGCAATAACATTTTCTTTACCCTTCTTGTGTTTAATGACATAAGGGAAAGTCTCAATAAATTCAACCCATTTAGCATGTCTACGGTTCAGTTTCTAACTCCGAAGTAAGATATAATTTAGGAAGATGGTCATGATCTCGTACCTGAAGTGGTGGTGCAGACCTACCATTGCGATTATTTGCATGTGGACGACCTGGTGCTGGTGGTTGCACGTAGTTATGATTTTGATCAACCTCATCCTCATAATCGCCCGCGTAATCATCCTCCTCCTCGGCACCAGCAGCAGCAGGAGCAGGAGCCAAAGAAGCATCAACAGTAGGTACAACAGCACCAGAAGTTTGGCCATCCTCAAGAGGAACACGCTTCGCTCGTCCGAACTGATTTGGAAGGGGGCGTTGTTGTTGTCGTTGCAGAGGTGCGACAGGTGCAGCCGGTGGTGGTTGGGGAAGACGCGTGAGCAATTCATTAAACTTGTTATCCAGCTTTGTCTCGAACGACTTCTCCATGCCATCTATCTTCTCCATGGCCTCTTCAAATCTGTTTAGCACATCTCCCACCTAGCCACTCATCATTTGCTGAAATTTATCATGCAACTCCTTGTTCGTCATGTTCTCCCAGTCAATCTCGTCGGCTTGTGATCCTGCCATGGTTAGCAGCAATAGAAACACACAAGAATATGATCCTACAGCCTACTAGAAAGTGGTGGTGGTGTGGTGTGGTGTCACAAATCCGTCAAGCAAATCTCAAATTCTTACCAGTTCTTACCCAGCAGCAGGTGGTGATCGGCAACCTTTGTAGTCAAAACTCTCAGAGCTTGGACAGAGCGATTGCCAGGTGGTGTCAAACGCACGATGTAGATGTATGTGGAGCTGGGAAGGCTTATGATATGGTAGCAAAAAGGGTCAGCAATAATCAATTCAGAGATGCAATGTTGAATAAACTCTCAACGACGGTACTGTGCTGGTCCTAGGCTAGACCGTGCTAGAGACGCGAGCCTAGAACACTAACAAAAATCACGGCGCTGCACGTAAACAAGGGAGGAGCACACTCTGAATTTTTTTCTTTTTTTTTTGCACTTTTTTTTCCTCTTTTTTTTTTTGCTCCGCAACAAATTTTTTTCGAAAAAGTCTACAAATGGTCTAAGAACTGCCTAGCCAGAATTTTCCAGACTTAGTTTTTTTTTTGAAACTGGAACTATTTTTCTTCTGCGGGTAGCGTGAAAATTGGGGAATCCGACTTGTTCACGACTCGTAGTATCGCGTGATCTGGAACTCTAAAATAAAGGAATAAATACTGGACTCGGACTAGGACTGGTGGCAGAGATGAATCTGGTGGAACTCGGACTGGTGATGGTATATGACGATAGTATATGTGGGCTCGGATTGGTGGTGGTATATGGACTCGGATTGGTGGTGGTATATGGACTCGGATCGGTGGTGCTATATGGACTCGGAGAAATAGCAGATAAGCTGTGGTGGTATACGGTAGGGGCGATGATGATGGTGCGGCGGCGGCGTGACAACTTGTGAACAGAACTCGAAACTCTAAAGAACTAGATGCTAAGACCAGCAACTTGACACGACGATGCAACCGCAAATTCAACAAAGCAAAAACCCTAAAAAGATTATGCAAAGGCTCAGATTGGTTCAGATATGATGAACTAACCCTAAATTTTTTTTTTGGCTTTTTCCTGGACTGTAGGTATGAAGAACAGACTCGATCTAAACTACGAAAAACTGTAAATCTCACCGAGCAACCTGGGAATCTGATACCACTTGATAGAGGCGAGGGTGTCCCGATCTTTCGATGAGATGATAGCTATCGTTTTTGGTGGAGTAGACTTTGACGATCCGACTACGAACGTGCGAGGACGTCGCGCCTTAGCAATCGCTAAACCAACTCCGAGAGGTTATTGACCACGCCGGAGCACAATCAACCTGACCACGAGGGTCTATCTCCTGCAAGCAAACGAAGAACAAGCAAGAAACTAAGATTTGCAATCTGGATATTGCGAATATAAGATGAAAGCTTTATTGATCAAGGTGGGGTTCTGTGACGGCTTGGTCTGGTCGTTGAACACAAACGAAGTACGCGAAGTTGCAGCTATGGCGAACTTTTAATCTAAACAAAACGCAAAGTCTAAACGGTGCCCTAAGGGCTGTATATATGGAGGAAGAGGAGGGGATTTCGTGGCCCTTGAAGGAGGGGTCCGAAACCAACCCTATCTCTTGTTTCCCCACACATACGGACTCTAAAAACAGCCTATACTCAAGTATTTCGAAATTACATGGGCCTGGCCCAATAATAAGGTGACGCAGCACCTATAATAGCCTCTGGACGAAATTTATGAAGTGACATCTTGTATATTTCGTCCAAGGCTTCCTGCACTCATTATGGTGGCTTCAAAGTCCTGAAATCATCACTTGTAACTCCGTTCTTGTTCCCCTTGTGCATGCCATCATCTCCATGCTTGAACTTGCTCCAAGGTTCCTCTTTCTTGTCCAAGCTAGGCCCTTCATTTGTAAGCAAAACAAATGTATCCAATTTAGGCAGCATCATATTCTCATGAACTTTAGAATCATTACCAAGAAACGAAAGTACCTGATATTTTAATTGACGTGCGCGAGCTCTAGTAATTGGTCCAGTATGTATAGAAGCAGGGGCTGTGGGTGTAACAATGGTATTGATGTCCTCATCAGAGTATAATAATATCACTCGTTTATTCCATCTTGCTTGTAAAGCTGAACGTGAAGTGCAGGATCGACAGGCATTGGCGCGAACTAATTTTTCTGCAGGTCGATCTTCATCATGGACACCACGTGCCTCCTCTACTCCCACACGTCCTACTGCGGCACCACTGACTTCAGCCGCCAATGCCAACCGAGATACAAGAAAACAGGCACCACCACCACCATCTGCCAAGAGTACACCTTCTGGGCCTGCCCAGAGCTCTTCTTCATCTATGGCATCAACAGGGCACACACATGATATTATTTGTCGTCGTTGTAAGGGAAGAGGTCATTATTCGAGAGAATGCCAATCTCCGCGTGTTATGATTGCTACTGAGGATGGTGGGTATGAGTCCGCTAGTGATTATGATGAGGAGACTTTGGCTCTTATTACAAGTGAAGAACACGGTGGAGATGATTCTGATCATGAGACGCAATACATGGCTCCTGAAGACGCTGACACGTATGAATGTTTAGTTGCTCAACGTGTTTTGAGTGTGCAGGTCACACAAGCTGAGCAAAATCAGAGGCATAATTTGTTCCATACAAAGGGAGTTGTGAAGGAACGTTCTGTTCGCGTCATCATAGATGGAGGGAGCTGCAACAACTTGGCTAGCATGGAGATGGTGGAGAAGCTATCTCTCACCACAAGACCACATCCACATCCTTACTATATCCAATGGTTCAACAACAGCGGCAAGGTTAAGGTAACACGTACTGTTCGTGTGCATTTTAGTATCTCTACATATGCTGATTATGTTGATTGTGATGTGGTACCCATGCAAGCATGTTCATTATTACTTGGTAGACCATGGCAATTTGATAAAAATTCTGTACACCATGGTAGAAACAATCAGTATACTCTTGTTCATAAGGATAAACATATTACTTTGCTTCCTATGACTCCTGATTCTATTTTGGAAGATGATATTAATAGAGCTAGTAAAGCAAAGCAGGAGAAAAATAAGAGTGAAAATCAGATTGTGGCAAAAGAATTTGAGCAACAAATGAAGCCTAATAATAAACCATCTAGTGTTGCTTCTGAAATTAAATTGAAAAGTGCATGCTTACTTGCCACCAAATCTGATATTGATGAGCTAGATTTCAGCAATTCTGTTTGCTATGCTTTTGTGTGCAAAGAGGCGTTATTTTCATTCGAGGACGCGCCTTCCTCTTTGCCTCCTGCGGTCACTAACATTTTGCAGGAGTTCGCTGACGTCTTTCCACAAGACGTGCCACCGGGATTACCACCTATTCGCGGGATTGAGCATCAGATTGACTTAATTCCCGGTGCTTCGTTGCCAAACCGTGCGCCATACCGTACCAATCCAGAGGAGACAAAGGAGATTATGCGTCAAGTACAGGAGCTGCTCGACAAAGGTTATATACGCGAATCTCTTAGTCCTTGTGCTGTTCCTATTATACTAGTGCCAAAAAAGGATGGTACGTCGCGTATGTGTGTTGATTGTAGAGGCATTAATAATATTACTATTCGTTATCGTCATCCTATTCCTAGGCTAGATGATATGCTTGATGAATTGAGTGGCTCTACAATATTCTCCAAAGTTGATTTGCGTAGTGGATACCATCAAATTCGTATGAAATTGGGAGATGAATGGAAAACAGCATTTAAAACTAAGTTCGGTTTATATGAGTGGTTAGTCATGCCTTTTGGGTTAACTAATGCACCTAGTACTTTCAAGAGATTAATGAACGAAGTTTTACGTGCTTTCATTGGACGATTTGTGGTAGTTTACTTTGATGATATATTGATTTATAGCAGATCTTTGGAGGAACATTTGGAACATTTACGTGTTGTTTTTATTGCTCTACGTGATGCACGTTTGTTTGGTAACCTTGGGAAGTGCACCTTTTGCACCGACCGAGTATCTTTTCTTGGCTATGTTGTTACTCCACAGGGAATTGAAGTTGATAAAGTCAAGATTGAAGCTATTGAGAGTTGGCCGCTGCCCAAAACGGTCACACAAGTGAGGAGTTTCCTTGGCCTCGCTGGTTTCTATAGGCGTTTTGTGAGAGATTTCAGTACCATTGCTGCACCTCTCAACGAGCTTACAAAGAAGGATGTGCCTTTTGTTTGGGGTACCGCACAGGAAGAAGCCTTCACGGTGTTGAAAGATAAGTTAACACATGCTCCTTTACTCCAACTTCCTGATTTTAATAAGACTTTTGAGCTTGAATGTGATGCTAGTGGAATTGGATTAGGAGGTGTGTTATTACAAGATGGCAAACCTGTTGCATACTTTTCTAAAAAATTGAGTGGGCCTAGTCTGAATTACTCTACTTATGATAAGGAATTATATGCTCTTGTTCGGACTTTGGAAACATGGCAACATTATTTATGCCCCAAAGAATTTGTTATTCATTCTGATCATGAATCTTTGAAACATATTAAAAGTCAAGCCAAACTGAACCGTAGACATGCTAAATGGGTTGAATTCATTGAGACTTTCCCTTATGTCATTAAACACAAGAAGGGTAAAGAAAATGTTATTGCTGATGCATTGTCTCGTCGTTATACTATGCTTTCACAACTTGACTTTAAAATATTTGGTTTGGAGACCATCAAAGATCAATATGTGCATGATGCTGAATTTAAAGATGTATTGCAGAATTGTAAAGAAGGGAGAACATGGAACAAGTTCGTCGTTAACGATGGATTTGTGTTTCGTGCTAACAAGCTATGCATTCCAGCTAGCTCCGTTCGTCTTTTGTTGTTGCAGGAGGCGCATGGAGGAGGATTAATGGGACACTTTGGCGTAAAGAAGACAGAGGATGTACTTGCTACACATTTCTTTTGGCCAAAGATGAGACGGGATGTTGAGCGCTTTGTTGCTCGCTGCACTACATGTCAAAAAGCTAAGTCACGACTCAATCTTCATGGTTTATATATGCCGTTGCCTGTACCTAGTGTTCCATGGGAGGATATATCTATGGACTTTGTTTTGGGTTTACCTCGAACAAAGAAGGGGAGGGATAGCATATTTGTTGTCGTGGATAGGTTCTCGAAAATGGCACACTTTATACCATGTCATAAAAGCGATGATGCTGCTAATGTTGCTGATTTGTTCTTTCGTGAAATTATTCGCTTGCATGGTGTGCCAAATACTATTGTTTCAGATCGTGATACCAAATTTCTTAGCCACTTTTGGAGATGTTTATGGGCTAAGTTGGGGACTAAACTGCTTTTTAGTACTACTTGTCACCCCCAAACTGATGGACAAACTGAAGTAGTCAATAGAACTTTGTCTACTATGCTTAGGGCTGTTTTGAAGAATAACAAGAAAATGTGGGAAGAATGCTTGCCTCATATTGAATTTGCTTATAATCGTTCGTTGCATTCTACTACTAAGATGTGCCCTTTTGAAATTGTATATGGTTTCCTACCTCGTGCACCTATTGATTTGTTGCCTCTTCCATCTTCGGAGAAGCTTAATTTTGATGCTAAACAACGTGCTGAATTGATCGTAAAAATGCATGAGTTAACTAAGGAGAACATTGAGCGTATGAATGCTAAATATAAACTTGCTGGAGATAAGGGTAGAAAACATGTTGTGTTTGCACCTGGAGATCTTGTTTGGTTACATTTGCGTAAGGATAGATTTCCTGATTTGCGCAAATCAAAGCTAATGCCACGTGCTGATGGTCCTTTTAAGGTGTTAGAGAAAATAAATGATAATGCATATAAACTTGAGCTGCCTGCAGATTTTGGGGTTAGTCCCACTTTTAACATTGCAGATTTGAAGCCTTATTTGGGTGAGGAAGATGAGCTTCCGTCGAGGACGACTTCATTTCAAGAAGGGGAGGATGATGAGGACATCAATACCATTGTTACACCCACAACCCCTGCTGCTATACATACTGGACCAATTACTAGAGCTCGCGCATGCCAATTAAATTATCAGGTACTTTCGTTTCTTGGTAATGATTCTAATGTTCATGAGAATATGATGCTGCCTAAATTGGATACATTTGTTTTGCTTACAAATGAAGGGCCTAGCTTGGACAAGAAAGAGGAACCTTGGAGCAAGTTCAAGCATGGAGATGATGGCATGCGCAAGGGGAACAAGAACGGAGTTACAAGTGATGATTTCAGGACTTTGAAGCCACCATAAGGAGTGCAGGAAGCCTTGGACGAAATATACAAGATGCCACTTCATAAATGTTGTCCAGAGGCTATTATAGGTGCTGCGTCACCTTATTATTGGGCCAAGCCCATGTAATTTCGAAATACTTGAGTATAGGCTATTTTTAGAGTCCGTATGTGTGGGGAAACAAGAGATAGGGTTGGTTTCGGACCCCTCCTTCAAGGGCCACGAAATCCCCCCCCCCCCTCTTCCTCCATATATACAGCCCTTAGGGCACCGTTTAGACTTTGGGTTTTGTTTAGATTAAAAGTTCGCCATAGCTGCAACTTCGCGTACTTCGTTTGTGTTCAACGACCAGACCAAGACGTCACAGAACCCCACCTCGATCAATAAAGCTTTCATCTTATATTCGCAATATCCAGATTGCAAATCTTAGTTTCTTGCTTGTTCTTCGTTTGCTTGCAGGAGATAGACCCTCGGGGTCAGGTTGATTGTGCTCCGGCGTGGTCAATAACCTCTCGGAGTTGGTTTAGCGATTGCTAAGGCGCGACGTCCTCGCACGTTCGTAGTCGGATCGTCAAAGTCTACTCCACCAAAAACGATAGATATCATCTCATCGAAAGATCGGGACACCCTCGCCTCTATCATAGGAACAGCACAAGGACTAAGAGATTCGCGTATATAACCTTTGTCGAGCAGCTCCTGTACTTGACGCATAATCTCCTTCGTCTCCTCTGGATTGGTACGGTATGGCGCACGGTTTGGCAATGAAGCACCGGGAATTAAGTCAATCTGATGCTCAATCCCGCGAATAGGTGGTAATCCCGGTGGCACGTCTTGTGGAAAGACGTCAGCGAACTCCTGCAAAATGTTAGTGACAGCAGGAGGCAAAGAGGAAGGCACGTCCTCGAATGAAAATAACGCCTCTTTGCACACAAAAGCATAGCAAACAGATTTGCTGAAATCTAGCTCATCAATATCAGATTTGGTGGCAAGTAAACATGCACTTTTCAATTTAATTTCAGAAGCAACACTAGATGGTTTATTATTAGGCTTCATTTGTTGCTCAAATTCTTTTGCCACAATCTGATTTTCACTCTTATTTTTCTCCTGTTTTGCTTTACTAGCTCTATTAATATCGTCTTTCAAAATAGAATCAGGAGTCATAGGAAGCAAAGTAATATGTTTATCCTTATGAACAAGAGTATACTGATTGTTTCTACCATGGTGTATAGAATTTTTATCAAATTGCCATTGTCTACCAAGTAATAATGAACATGCTTGCATGGGTACCACATCACAATCAACGTAATCAGCATATGTAGAGATACTAAAATGCACACGAACAGTACGTGTTACCTTAACCTTGCCGCTGTTGTTGAACCATTGGATATAGTAAGGATGCGGATGTGGTCTTGTGGTGAGAGATAGCTTCTCCACCATCTCCATGCTAGCCAAGTTGTTGCAGCTCCCTCCATCTATGATGACGCGAACAGAACGTTCCTTCACAACTCCCTTTGTATGGAACAAATTATGCCTCTGATTTTGCTCAGCTTGTGTGACCTGCACACTCAAAACACGTTGAGCAACTAAACATTCATACCTGTCAGCGTCTTCAGGAGCCATGTATTGCGTCTCATGATCAGAATCATCTCCACCGTGTTCTTCACTTGTAATAAGAGCCAAAGTCTCCTCATCATAGTCACTAGCGGACTCATAGCCCCCATCCTCAGTAGCAATCATAACACGCGGAGATTGGCATTCTCTCGCATAATGACCTCTTCCCTTACAACGACGACAAATAATATCATGTGTGTGCCCTGTTGATGCCATAGATGAAGAAGAACTCTGGGCAGGCCCAGAAGGTGTACTCTTGGCAGATGGTGGTGGTGGTGCCTGTTTTCTTGTATCTCGGTTGGAATTGGCGGCTGAAGTCAGTGGTGCCGCAGTAGGACGTGTGGGAGTAGAGGAGGCACGCGGTGTCCATGATGAAGATCGACCTGCAGAAAAATTAGTTCGCGCCAATGCCTGTCGATCCTGCACTTCACGTTCAGCTTTACAAGCAAGATGGAATAAACGAGTGATATTATTATACTCCTTATACTTTAGAATGGTCTGAATCTCTCTATTTAATCCACCCATGAAACGTGCAAGCATAGCTTCATTCTCCTCAACAATACCACATCTAATCATGCCAGTTTGTAATTCCTAATAATATTCTTCTACAAAAAAAATTCCTTGTCTTAAGCGCTGCAATTTTTGAAGTAATTCACGTTGATAATATGGTGGAACCCAACGAGTACGCATAGCAGTTTTCAAAGCAGCCCACGTAGCTGGAATAGGATATAATCTACAATGTTCAGACCACCATACACATGCAAAACTAGTAAAAGCACAAACAGCAGCAGCAACACGTCTCTCCTCGGGATATTGTAAACATGTAAAACGTTGTTCAGTTTCTAACTCCCAAGTAAGATATATATCAGGAACATATCTACCCTCAAATGGTGGAATATTCAATTTCAGTTTAGGAAGATGGTCATGATCTCGTACCTGAGCTGGTAATGCAGCCCTACCATTGCGATTATTGGCATGTGGACGACCTGGTGCTGGTACGTAGTTCTGATTTTGATCAACCTCATCCTCGTAGTCGCCCGCATAATCGTCCTCCTCAGCGGCAACAGGAGCCATAGAAGCATCAACAGTAGGTGCAACGGCACCAGAAGTTTGACCAGGCTCAAGGGGAACGCGATGTGCTCGTCCCACTTGATTTGGAAGGCGACGTTGTTGTTGTTGTAGAGGTGCGACAGGTGCAGCCGGTGGTGGTTGTGGAAGACGCGCGAGCAATTCATTAAACTTGTTATCGACCTTTGTTTCGAACGTCTTCTCAATTCCATCTATCTTCGAAATGGCCTCTTCAAATCTGTTTAGCACATCTTGCACCTGTCCACTCATCATTTGCTGAAATTTATCATGTAGCTGTTTGTTCGTCATGTTCTCCCAATCAGTCTCATCGGCTTGTGATCCTGCCATGGTTAGCAGCAATAGAAACACACAAAAATATGATCCTACAGACTGCTGGGAAGTGGTTGTGGTGGTGTATCACAAAACCGTCAAGCGAATCTCAAATGCTTACCAGTTCTTAACCAGAAACAGGTGGTGATCGGCAACCGTTGTAGTCAAAACTCTTAAAGATTGGACAGAGCGATTGCCAGGTGGTGTCAAACGCACGACGTAGATGTATGTGGTGCTGGGAAGGCTTATGATATGGTAGCAAAAATATCAGCAATAATCAATTCAGAGATGCAAAGTTGAATAAACACTCAACGACGGTACTGTGTTGGTCCTAGGCTAGAACGTACTAGAGACGCGAGCCTAGAACACTAACAAAATCACGGCGTGGCACGTAAACAAGGGAAGAGCACACTCTAAATTTTTTTTTTTGCGCTCTTTTTTTTTTTTGCGCTCCTTTTTTTTTGCAAGAAAATCACTATAATGGCGAGTGTCTCAAAACTCTTCCCAAGTCAAACTAACAGAATTGGCACAAAAAAAAATTTGACAATTTTTTTTTTCGGAAATCAGGGCAGCGACGACGAAAAAGTGCGACAAAAAATCACTATGATGGCGAGTGTCTCAAAACGCTCCCTGGGACCTAAAAATAGGACAGGGAAAAAAAATTTGACTGCCAAAATTTTGGCCTAAAAACTGCCCGGGGGTCTCCAAAATTTTTTTGACTGCCAAATTTTTTTTTTCCGAAACCTACTCCGGCAAGGAAACACGAATCGGAAACTAGATGGATCTCGAAAAGAATATGGCAGCGGTGGTGGTATATGGATTCAGAGCGGTGGCGGATCACCGGTGGTGGTAGATGGCAGGGGCGATGATGATGGTGCGGCAGCGGCGTGACAACTTATGACCAGAACTCGAAACTCTAAAAGACTAGACGCTAAGACCAGCAACTCGACACGACGATGCAACCGCAGATTCAACAAAGCAAAAACCCTAAAAAGATTATGCAAAGGCTCAGATTGGTTCGGATATGATGAACTAACCCTAATTTTTTTTGGCTTTTTTGTGGACTGTAGGTATGAAGAACAGACTCGATCTAAACTACGAAAAACTATAAAATCTCACCGAGCAACCTGAAAATCTGATACCACTTGATAGAGGCGAGGGTGTCCTGATCTTTCGATGAGATGATAGCTATCGTTTTTGGTGGAGTAGACTTTGACGATCCGACTACGAACGTGCGAGGACGTCGCGCCTTAGCAATCGCTAAACCAACTCCGAGAGGTTATTGACCACGCCGGAGCACAATCAACCTGACCACGAGGGTCTATCTCCTGCAAGCAAATGAAGAACAAGCAAGAAACTAAGATTTGCAATCTGGATATTGCGAATATAAGATGAAAGCTTTATTGATCAAGGTGGGGTTCTGTGACGTCTTGGTCTGGTCGTTGAACACAAACGAAGTACGCGAAGTTGCAGCTATGGCGAACTTTTAATCTAAACAAAACCCAAAGTCTAAACGGTGCCCTAAGGGCTGTATATATGGAGGAAGAGGGGGGGGGGGGATTTCGTGGCCCTTGAAGGAGGGGTCCGAAACCAACCCTATCTCTTGTTTTCCCACATATACGGACTCTAAAAACAGCCTATACTCAAGTATTTCGAAATTACATGGGCCTGGCCCAATAATAAGGTGACGCAGCACATATAATAGCCTCTGGACGAAATTTATGAAGTGGCATCTTGTATATTTCGTCCAAGGCTTCCTGCACTCATTATGGTGGCTTCAAAGTCCTGAAATCATCACTTGTAACTCTGTTCTTGTTCCCCTTGCGCATGCCATCATCTCCATGCTTGAACTTGCTCCAAGGTTCCTCTTTCTTGTCCAAGCTAGGCCCTTCATTTGTAAGCAAAACAAATGTATCCAATTTAGGCAGCATCATATTCTCATGAACATTAGAATCATTACCAAGAAACGAAAGTACCTGATAATTTAATTGGCGTGCGCGAGCTCTAGGAATTGGTCCATTATGTATAGCAGCAGGGGTTGTGGGTGTAACAATGGTATTGATGTCCTCATCACAACACCGTCCTTGGTGTGCTTTGCCGGAAAACTTCCCATGGTTTGTCATGTTGCCCGGTGAGGGTCGGGTTCCAGAGCTAGGATTGAGCTGCGAGCACTACTTGGCTGCCCCGGCCCCGCCGGAGGAGATGATCGATGGTGTCTTGTGCCACACGAGGGCAGAGATGGTGATCAGAAAGTTTTGGGTAATTTCTCCTTTACACAATTAAAAATCTTCAAATAGCTAGTTATTGTACTAATCAATGTTGTCTCTTTGATTGTAGACCTTCTATAGGTGTGAGGAGGGATACGAGGAGGCCGCGGCACAGGTTATCGATGCCGAGTGCAAGCGCCTACTACAGAACTTACGGCATGAGGCTCAGGTGCAGGCTGTTCGAGACTACTACGCCTCGCGTGGTATTAAGAAGCCCAAGTCGGCGTGCCGCGAAAAGTTTCTGAAGAAGGAGCAATACATGACAGTAATTACCTATTCTTAAGGCCTTGTACTTAGTTTCCTTGATTTGATTCGTAGGCGTAGCGCTCAAGTTTCTCTTTACTAACTTAGGTGCCCCAGAGATGGTGTGCGGATCAGATGGATTGTTGGGAGGTGTTGGTGGATGAGTGGTGCTCAGACCAATGGCGCACCCTCCACAACAATGCCAAGGACCGGCGTGCCCAAATGGAAGGTGTGCCACACCATCAAGGCAGCGCCAACTTATTTTAGTTTGGGCGGAACTGGGTATGTGGTTTGCTTCATGATTCATGCAATTCATTCTTCATGCTAGCTTGAGCCCTTTAATTACTAATTTACTCCGTTCCTCTCTTTTAGGCGAAACACAACAAGGTGGAGGTGCCAGAGGTGTACGACCTCTATGCCATGGCCCATACGGGCTCGTACAAGAAGGTCAAGGCATTCTCTGCGTCTGACCTCGATCATCTAGAGAACTTCACCAACATCTCCTCCCACAACAAGCTCGTGAGGTACAGAGATGAGGGGAAGGCGAGGAAAGGGGAGGACTTTAACCCAAGCCAACAGTTTGATCCAGAGCTGGTGATGATATCTGGTGGCGGGAGGTCCCATGGCTCGATAGCCATTGGAGATGGACTTATCCATTGTCCTCGCACTCTCCCGGAGATCAAGGCCGCACCAGTCGAGCTCCGCTCCTGAGATGAGGCCTCGTCAATGGCCAGTCGAGCTCGCCTTCGAGGTTAGTTATACGGACTCAGCTATCTTTCCTCCATTACATTGTGTGTGCGGCCATCGATGATTACAATGCTAACAAGGATGATGTTGCAGGCTGCTCTTCAGAGTGAGAGAGATAGAACCCAGGCGCTTCTGGCGGAGAGGGACCGGTAGGCAGAGGAGAAGCAGTGAGAGTTGGAGGAGAAGACGACAAAGATGTTGGAGGAGGAGAGGGCACGGAATGACATGCAGAACCGGGCCATGTACGAGCTCCTCGTGGTAAGTTTCTTCTGCATATTAGCCAAATAATTCACGTAATGTTTATTTCATTACTAACTAGTATGACTGACTCGTCAAAACCAAATGTGCAGTCTATGTGCGAGAAGGCCGGTCAGACCCCTCAGCCAATGCGAGAGATTACTCCGGGGACCATGGTGAGTGTAATTTGAATGGTCATTAGTTACTAGTCTTAACATTTCAGTGTCATCATGCTAACGAGACATTGCAAATGATCTTTGGTGCAACGTAACTCCAAACAAGCATCGCACGATCCTTCTCCAGGTGGTACTGGCACGAGCCACCCCGGTGCTTCACCTCCGTGATGACGGTAAGTTTTCTATAGTGTTTTCCTTAACAAATGCATAATGACCTAGACTTAGCTTTATTTCCTCCAATATGCTTACCATAATGACCTAGACTTAGCTTACTTAGCTCCAAAATGATCCATTTTACCTAAGTTAGCTCTAAAATGATCTACAATTAGCTTTGTTTCCTCCAAAATGACCTAAGTTAGCTCTAATATGCTTAGTTACCTAGGTTTGCTCAATAATGACATACACTTAGCTTACTTATGTCAAAAATGGCATAATTAGCTTACTTAGGTCAAAAATGGTATAACAACCTTGGTAACCTCATAAATGTCATATACTTAGCTTATTTTCCTCCAAAAGGACATAATAAGCTTAATTAGCTCCAAAATGATCAATTTTACCTAAGTTAGCTCTAATATGCTTAGTTACCTAGGTTAGCTCAATAAAGACCTATACTTAGCCTACTTATGTCAAAAATGGCATTATATGCTTAGTTAACTTAGAAATGGCATAATTAGCTAGGTTAGCTCCAAAATGATCGATTTGACCTAAGTTAGCTCATAAATGATCCATTTTACCTTAGTTAGCTCCAAAATGATCCATTTTACCTAAGTTAGGTCCAAAATGACCCATTTTACCTAGGTTAGCTCCAATATGATCCATTTTACCTAAGTTAGCTAAAAAATGATCCATTTTACCTAAGTTAGCTCATAAATGATCCATTTTACCTTACTTAGCTCCAAAATTATCCATTTTACCTAAGTTAGCTCCAAAATGACCCATTTTACCTAGGTTAGCTCCAAAATGATCCATTTTACCTAACTTAGCTCCAAAATTATCCATTTTACCTAAGTTAGCTCATAAATGATCCATTTTACCTAAGTTAGCTCCAAAATGACCCGTTTTGCAGATTTCATTCACTTTCTTCTTCTTCTTCATTTTCTTCTTCTACTACTTCTAGTCTTCTTCTTCTTCTAGTATTCTTCTCTTCTAACGTTCTTATTTCCCATTTTGCAGATTTCATTCACTTCACGGAAGCTTGCATTGATGGAGGGCTTGTTTTCCCTTTCTGTTTTCATTTTGTAACAATGTGGAACTTGCTATGTGGAACTTGTAATATGTATGGATGAACTATGTATGTTGAACTTGCTATGTATTGGATATCTCATATGAATGTGGAACTTGCTATCTATGTGTTCGATATCTCATATGTTTGCTGTGAAGTATATATATATATATATATATGTGTGTGTGTTTGCTGTGAAATATCATATATTTGCTGTGAAAATGGTTGGATATAAGAAAAAACAGAACAAAA
Organism: Thinopyrum elongatum; assembly: GCA_011799875.1. Taxonomy (NCBI): domain Eukaryota; kingdom Viridiplantae; phylum Streptophyta; class Magnoliopsida; order Poales; family Poaceae; genus Thinopyrum; species Thinopyrum elongatum. The sequence continues at coordinate 238,025 of JAAAXO010000153.1, read as the reverse complement.
TGAGGCAATACAGCCTCTTTGCCATCTGCCATATTGCAAAGTGGCCACGTGGCAGCAACCTGTGCAACCTAGGAGCTGACTCATTTGGTTACTTTGCCTTCTGTGGCAGGCGGCAAAGACTGTGGGAGTTTGCCGTCTGTGGCGGACATCAAAGAGCTGGGTGGAGTGACGCGCCTGCTGATGTCACAAGGCAGACGACAAAGGGGTGGGCATGTTTGCCGTTAGCTGGCAGACGGCAAAGCCTCCCGTTAGCCACCTAACGTGGCTAACGTCTGTTATTTGCCGTCCACGTTCTTTGCCATCTGCCACTGATGGCAACGGGTCTTTGCCGTCCGCTTTGAGAAAGTAGATGGCAAAGAAGTTGTTTACCGTAGCTTACTTTGCCGCACAGCTTTGCCGTCAGCGGCTGACGGTAAAGAGGTTTGCCGTCCGCTTTTGGTTCCTTTGTCGTCTACCATGGCAGACGGCAAAGAAGTTGATTCCTGTAGAGATAGCAATCATGTGAAAAGCATAGAAGTCGATGCCATCAACCGCATGAAATGAGCAAGAATGAATCATGGGCGATGCACTACACATACAAGCATAGTAATCATGTCGTGCAAACTAGTAGAGCGAAGATGCAACATACTGGAGGAAAGCATGGCAATCATGTCATGTGAGAAAATAATATGCATAAACAATGTGCATGATATGTCACAAGCATGAACACAAAGCAGGATCAAGGTATCATCATAAGCATGGGTCACAAATGGAACATGGCAATAACAAGCAATATCTCCACCAACCTTGCAAATACACATATAAGTACTAGAATCAATCATCATGTGAAATGCAAAGCATGGGTCACAAATGCATGACAAAGGCATATAAATGATCATAGCATGAAAAGTGCACATGGAAAGATGGGCATAGTGTAATGGACAATAACCCATAACCATGTGAGGGCCATGTAGAAGAAATGCACGAAATTCTTGCACAAAGAGGGCGGTGGAGGTTAAGAACTCCATGGTGGCGCACATATTCATTGCTCTCTAGAGTTTGTTTAGTCAATTCATGCGCTTGCAAGGTTGACGAGGAAGTATGGGTACCTTCACAACAAGGAAACAAACGAAACAAAGTGTGTGCGTGGTAAATGTACACATCATCCAACATGATGTGTATGTGCACGTGAGAATTAACACAAGGTAGGCATCGCTCAAAGAAATATGATGCAAGGTATAAGAACATTTCATCCAAGATGAAAGAATAGTTGTTATGTATAACACGATGGGGACATAAATTGAGCATGCAAGTATATGGCACATCAATAGCAGTGTTAATCATGGGGAGCATATTGTGCACATAATTATCGGTATCATGCAATGAATGGGATTGATCAAAATCTTCTAAAATGTATGAGAAAACTATGGGGGTCTTCTCATGAGCAATAACGGAAGCGTAGTATGGAGAATATTAAAAACATGGCAACCAATGCATGTCCGAAGCTAGGTGGTCATGGCATGGCATATGATGGCAATGATGCAAAGGGAGCATATAGATATTATCACAAGAAAAACAAATGCCAATAACCATGGGCTTGTCATCTATGCCATATGTGCAAATTGGGTTCATTTTAATGGCATATACATTGTCACTATGATGAGATTGCAAATGTGACATATTGTTGATCTCATGCATAGCATATGAGAAGTCAAGCGGATCGTCAAACATGATGTGACCTAGAGAACTGTCACAAGATATCCTATTCAACATGGCATCACAACTAATAGACACCACATGAGAATCATCATACTCATCATAAATGGGCAATAAATTATCACATGAGGAAGTCTCGCTAGCATGAAGCATGGTAATAGATGGATCAACATCATGCAAGAAATCAATGTCCACTGGGGGACAAGAGCATCAGCTTCACCTATGCTACCTTTCTCTTTGTATCGTCACGTCATCATATATGGGACCTACCACCAAATGAGAAGACACAGTAGAGGTGGAGGTTAAGTTGTTAGAGTTGAAAATGGCCTCACAAGACCTCTCAAGTTCCTCTCTCAGCTCTTCTGGTGGCTCACTCACTCCCGCAAAGTAGGTGCACTCAAACTCACAAATGGTGGAGTCGCTCATCTCACTCAAGTTGTTAGGGTTGTGGCTCTCCTCACATGGGAATTGGGGAACTCGTCATATATGGAGCTAGTGGTGAAGTCGCTCTCACTCTCAATATGGTGGCACAAGTCTTGCAACTCATCATCCTACGCCACCATCGTCGAAGGGAAAATCCCATGCTCAACTATCCCGTGGATGAAGGCCAAAAATGGCACATCATCACTCGCCTCCATGGCCGAAGGGAAAATCCCATGCTCGATCATCTCACACTCGCCTCCAAACTTGGAAGCATCATCCCTGCTCGCCACCTTGTCGCTCACCTCCAAATCTTGGTCCTTGATTGGCTACGTAGTCATAAGCGTCGCTGCACCTTCTTCAAAAAGAGTCATGGTAGACTCGGCATCATCAATGCCACAAAGAGGCATGGTGATGAAGTCAAACTTGGGAGCGTCGTCTTGGAGCTGGTTGGGCTTGCATATCTTGGTTGTAGTATCCTCATGCTCGTTGCCATGGAGCTTGGTCGTCGTGAATTGTGCTTGGGTGGAGAAGTCTTGGCCTTCATGAGTTCTTGTTGTGCCATGAGAGCACCAATGTAGACATCATCGAGAGACTCGTAGTTCTCGAGGAACATAGTCTTGGAGATATCGTTGTTCAATCACATCATCAGGTGGAACTTCATCCACGCTGGCTCAACGCAAGGCTTTCTTCATCTCCTTGATGTACTCGTCGATGGACTAGGATCCTTGGATGGTTGTCACACCCAATATGCCATCCTATCCTCGAGGAACTCGGAGGTCCCTCCAAGGATAGAAGCGCATATTGAAGACGCTTGGCAAGGTCGATATCATTACATCTTACCATGTACATAATAGATGGGGATACATACAAAAGGCATACAATTGCCAAATGAATACATCAATACAAAGCAAATATCATACAGAAGAGCACAAATTTGACTATGGATGAAATCAAACGAAAAACATGAACGACATCCACCCTGGTAGCCCAGGCTGCCGACTAGGAACCTATCCCTTGATCGAAGAAGAAGAAGCAGATGAATAACTCAAAAAAAAATTAAGCATCGCTCTTGATGAGGACATCAATACCATTGTTACACCCACAGCCCCTGCTTCTATACATACTGGACCAATTACTAGAGCTCGCGCACGCCAATTAAATTATCAGGTACTTTCGTTTCTTGGTAATGATTCTAAAGTTCATGAGAATATGATGCTGCCTAAATTGGATACATTTGTTTTGCTTACAAATGAAGGCCCTAGCTTGGACAAGAAAGAGGAACCTTGGAGCAAGTTCAAGCATGGAGATGATGGCATGCACAAGGGGAACAAGAACGGAGTTACAAGTGATGATTTCAGGACTTTGAAGCCACCATAATGAGTGCAGGAAGCCTTGGACGAAATATACAAGATGTCACTTCATAAATTTCGTCCAGAGGCTATTATAGGTGCTGCGTCACCTTATTATTGGGCCAGGCCCATGTAATTTCGAAATACTTGAGTATAGGCTGTTTTTAGAGTCCGTATGTGTGGGGAAACAAGAGATAGGGTTGGTTTCGGACCCCTCCTTCAAGGGCCACGAAATCCCCTCCTCTTCCTCCATATATACAGCCCTTAGGGCACCGTTTAGACTTTGGGTTTTGTTTAGATTAAAAGTTCGCCATAGCTGCAACTTCGCGTACTTCGTTTGTGTTCAACGACCAGACCAAGACGTCACAGAACCCCACCTTGATCAATAAAGCTTTCATCTTATATTCGCAATATCCAGATAGCAAATCTTAGTTTCTTGCTTGTTCTTCGTTTGCTTGCAGGAGATAGACCCTCGTGGTCAGGTTGATTGTGCTCCGGCGTGGTCAATAACCTCTCGGAGTTGGTTTAGCGATTGCTAAGGCGCGACGTCCTCGCACGTTCGTAGTCGGATCGTCAAAGTCTACTCCACCAAAAACGATAGCCATCATCTCATCGAAAGATCGGGACACCCTCGCCTCTATCAAGTGGTATCAGATTCCCAGGTTGCTCGGTGAGATTTACAGTTTTTCGTAGTTAGATCGAGTCTGTTCTTCATACCTACAGTCCAGGAAAAAGCCAAAAAAAAATTAGGGTTAGTTCATCATATCCGAACCAATCTGAGCCTTTGCATAATCTTTTTAGGGTTTTTGCTTTGTTGAATTTGCGGTTGCATCGTCGTGTCAAGTTGCTGGTCTTAGCGTCTAGTTCTTTAGAGTTTCGAGTTCTGTTCACAAGTTGTCACGCCGCCGCCGCACCATCATCATCGCCCCTACCGTATACCACCACAGCTTATCTGCTATTTCTCTGAGTCCATATACCACCACCGATCCGAGTCCATATACCACCACCAATCTGAGTCCATATACCACCACCAATCCGAGCCCACATATACTACCGTCATATACCATCACCAGTCCGAGTTCCACCAGATTCATCTCTGCCACCAGTCCTAGTCCGAGTCCAGTATTTATTCCTTTATTTTAGAGTTCCAGATCACGCGATACTACGAGTCGTGAACAAGTCGGATTCCCCAATTTTCGCGCTACCCGCAGAAGAAAAATAGTTCCAGTTTCAAAAAAAAAAACTAAGTCTGGAAAATTCTGGCTAGGCAGTTTTTAGACCATTTGTAGACTTTTTCGAAAAAAAATTGTTGCGGAGCAAAAAAAAAACAGAGGAAAAAAAAGTGCAAAAAAAAAAAGAAAAAATTCAGAGTGTGCTCCTCCCTTGTTTACGTGCAGCGCCGTGATTTTTGTTAGTGTTCTAGGCTCGCGTCTCTAGCACGGTCTAGCCTAGGACCAGCACAGTACCGTCGTTGAGAGTTTATTCAACATTGCATCTCTGAATTGATTATTGCTGACCCTTTTTGCTACCATATCATAAGCCTTCCCAGCTCCACATACATCTACATCGTGCGTTTGACACCACCTGGCAATCGCTCTGTCCAAGCTCTGAGAGTTTTGACTACAAAGGTTGCCGATCACCACCTGCTGCTGGGTAAGAACTGGTAAGAATTTGAGATTTGCTTGACGGATTTGTGACACCACACCACACCACCACCACTTTCTAGTAGTCTGTAGGATCATATTCTTGTGGGTTTCTATTGCTGCTAACCATGGCAGGATCACAAGCCGACGAGATTGACTGGGAGAACATGACGAACAAGGAGTTGCATGATAAATTTCAGCAAATGATGAGTGGCCAGGTGGGAGATGTGCTAAACAGATTTGAAGAGGCCATGGAGAAGATAGATGGCATGGAGAAGTCATTCGAGACAAAGCTGGATAACAAGTTTAATGAATTGCTCACGCGTCTTCCCCAACCACCACCGGCTGCACCTGTCGCACCTCTGCAACGACAACAACAACGCCCCCTTCCAAATCAGTTCGGACGAGCGAAGCGTGTTCCTCTTGAGGATGGCCAAACTTCTGGTGCTGCTGTACCTACTGTTGATGCTTCTTTGGCTCCTGTTCCTGCTGCTGCTGGTGCCGAGGAGGAGGATGATTACGCGGGCGATTATGAGGATGAGGTTGATCAAAATCATAACTACGTGCAACCGCCAGCACCAGGTCGTCCACATGCAAATAATCGCAATGGTAGGTCTGCACCACCACTTCAGGTACGAGATCATGACCATCTTCCTAAATTAAAATTGAATATTCCACCATTCGAGGGTAGATATGTTCCTGATATATATCTTACTTGGGAGTTAGAAACTGAACAACGTTTTACATGTTTACAATATCCCGAGGAACGACGTGTTGCTGCTGCTGTTTGTGCTTTCACTAGTTTTGCATGTGTATGGTGGTCTGAACATTGTAGATTATATCCTATTCCAGCTACGTGGGCTGCTTTGAAAACTGCTATGCGTACTCGTTGGGTTCCACCATATTATCAACGTGAATTACTTCAAAAATTGCAGCGCTTAAGACAAGGAAAAAATTCTGTAGAAGAATATTATCAGGAATTACAAACTGGCATGATTAGATGTGGTATTGTTGAGGAGAAGGAAGCTATGCTTGCACGTTTCATGGGTGGATTAAATAGAGAGATTCAGACCATTCTAGAGTATAAGGAGTATAATAATATCACTCGTTTATTCCATCTTGCTTGTAAAGCTGAACGTGAAGTGCAGGATCGACAGGCATTGGCGCGAACTAATTTTTCTGCAGGTCGATCTTCATCATGGACACCGCGTGCCTCCTCTACTCCCACACGTCCTACTGCGGCACCACTGACTTCAGCCGCCAATTCCAACCGAGATACAAGAAAACAGGCACCACCACCACCATCTGCCAAGAGTACACCTTCTGGGCCTGCCCAGAGCTCTTCTTCATCTATGGCATCAACAGGGCACACGCATGATATTATTTGTCGTCGTTGTAAGGGAAGAGGTCATTATGCGAGAGAATGCCAATCTCCGCATGTTATGATTGCTACTGAGGATGGTGGGTATGAGTCCGCTAGTGATTATGATGAGGAGACTTTGGCTCTTATTACAAGTGAAGAACACGGTGGAGATGATTCTGATCATGAGACGCAATACATGGCTCCTGAAGACGCTGACAGGTATGAATGTTTAGTTGCTCAACGTGTTTTGAGTGTGCAGGTCACACAAGCTGAGCAAAATCAGAGGCATAATTTGTTCCATACAAAGGGAGTTGTGAAGGAACGTTCTGTTCGCGTCATCATAGATGGAGGGAGCTGCAACAACTTGGCTAGCATGGAGATGGTGGAGAAGCTATCTCTCACCACAAGACCACATCCACATCCTTACTATATCCAATGGTTCAACAACAGCGGCAAGGTTAAGGTAACACGTACTGTTCGTGTGCATTTTAGTATCTCTACATATGCTGATTATGTTGATTGTGATGTGGTACCCATGCAAGCATATTCATTATTACTTGGTAGACCATGGCAATTTGATAAAAATTCTATACACCATGGTAGAAAAAATCAGTATACTCTTGTTCATAAGGATAAACATATTACTTTGCTTCCTATGACTCCTGATTCTATATTGAAAGATGATATTAATAGAGCTAGTAAAGCAAAACAGGAGAAAAATAAGAGTGAAAATCAGATTGTGGCAAAAGAATTTGAGCAACAAATGAAGCCTAATAATAAACCATCTAGTGTTGCTTCTGAAATTAAATTGAAAAGTGCATGCTTACTTGCCACCAAATCTAATATTGATGATCTAGATTTCAGCAATTCTGTTTGCTATGCTTTTGTGTGCAAAGAGGCGTTATTTTCATTCGAGGACGTGCCTTCCTCTTTGCCTCCTGCGGTCACTAACATTTTGCAGGAGTTCGCTGACGTCTTTCCACAAGACGTGCCACCGGGATTACCACCTATTCGCGGGATTGAGCATCAGATTGACTTAATTCCCGGTGCTTCGTTGCCAAACCGTGCGCCATACCGTACCAATCCAGAGGAGACGACGGAGATTATGCGTCAAGTACAGGAGTTGCTCGACAAAGGTTATATACGCGAATCCCTTAGTCCTTGTGCTGTTCCTATTATTCTAGTGCCGAAAAAGGATGGTACATCGCGTATGTGTGTTGATTGTAGAGGAATTAATAATATTACTATTCGTTATCGTCATCCTATTCCTAGACTAGATGATATGCTTGATGAATTGAGTGGCTCTACAATATTCTCCAAAGTTGATTTACGTAGTGGATACCATCAAATTCGTATGAAATTGGGGGATGAATGGAAAACAGCATTTAAAACAAAGTTTGGATTATATGAGTGGTTAGTCATGCCTTTTGGGTTAACTAATGCACCTAGTACTTTCATGAGATTAATGAACGAAGTTTTACGTGCTTTCATTGGACGATTTGTGGTAGTCTATTTTGATGATATACTGATTTATAGCAGATCTTTGGAGGAACATTTGGAACATTTACGTGCTGTTTTTATTGCTTTACGTGATGCACGTTTGTTTGGTAACCTTGGGAAGTGCACCTTTTGCACCGACCGAGTATCTTTTCTTGGCTATGTTGTTACTCCACAGGGAATTGAAGTTGATAAAGCCAAGATTGAAGCTATTGAGAGGTGGCCACAGCCCAAAACGGTCACTCAAGTGAGGAGTTTTCTTGGACTCGCTGGTTTCTATAGGCGTTTTGTGAGAGATTTCAGCACCATTGCTGCACCTCTCAATGAGCTTACAAAGAAGGATGAGCCTTTTGTTTGGGGTACCTCACAGGAAGAAGCCTTCACGGTATTGAAAGATAAGTTGACACATGCTCCTTTACTCCAACTTCCTGATTTTAATAAGACTTTTGAGCTTGAATGTGATGCTAGTGGAATTGGATTAGGAGGTGTTTTATTACAAGATGGCAAACCTGTTGCATACTTTTCTGAAAAATTGAGTGGGCCTAGTCTGAACTATTCTACTTATGATAAAGAATTATATGCTCTTGTTCGGACCTTAGAAACATGGCAACATTATTTATGGCCCAAAGAATTTGTTATACATTCTGATCATGAATCTTTGAAACACATTAAAAGTCAAGCAAAACTGAACCGTAGACATGCTAAATGGGTTGAATTTATTGAGACTTTCCCTTATGTCATTAAACACAAGAAGGGTAAAGAAAATGTTATTGCTGATGCATTGTCTCGTCGTTATACTATGCTTTCACAACTTGACTTTAAAATATTTGGTTTGGAGACCATCAAAGATCAATATGTGCATGATGCTGAATTTAAAGATGTATTGCAGAATTGTAAGGAAGGGAGAACATGGAACAAGTTCGTCGTTAACGATGGATTTGTGTTTCGTGCGAACAAGCTATGCATTCCAGCTAGCTCCGTTCGTCTTTTGTTGTTGCAGGAGGCGCATGGAGGAGGATTAATGGGACACTTTGGCGTGAAGAAGACGGAGGATATACTTGCTACACATTTCTTTTGGCCAAAGATGAGACGGGATGTTGAGCGTTTTGTTGCTCGCTGCACTACATGTCAAAAAGCTAAGTCACGACTCAATCCTCATGGTTTATATATGCCTTTGCCTGTACCTAGTGTTCCTTGGGAGGATATATCTATGGACTTTGTTTTAGGTTTACCTCGAACAAAGAAGGGGAGGGATAGCATATTTGTTGTCGTGGATAGGTTCTCGAAAATGGCACACTTTATACCATGTCATAAAAGCGATGATGCTGTTAATGTTGCTGATTTGTTCTTTCGTGAAATTATACGCTTGCATGGTGTGCCAAATACTATTGTTTCAGATCGTGATACGAAATTTCTTAGCCACTTTTGGAGATGTTTATGGGTTAAGTTGGGGACTAAACTGCTTTTTAGTACTACATGTCACCCCCAAACTGATGGACAAACTGAAGTAGTCAATAGAACATTGTCTACTATGCTTAGGGCTGTTTTGAAGAATAACAAGAAAATGTGGGAAGAATGCTTGCCTCATATTGAATTTGCTTATAATCGTTCATTGCATTCTACTACTAAGATGTGTCCTTTTGAAATTGTGTATGGTTTCCTTCCTCGTGCACCAATTGATTTGTTGCCTCTTCCATCTTCGGAGAAGATTAATTTTCATGCTAAACAACGTGCTGAATTGATCTTAAAAATGCATGAGTTAACTAAGGAGAACATTGAGCGTATGAATGCTAAATATAAACTTGCTGGAGATAAGGGTAGAAAACATGTTGTGTTTGCACCTGGAGATCTTGTTTGGTTACATTTGCGTAAGGATAGATTTCCTGATTTGCGCAAATCAAAGCTAATGCCACGTGCTGATGGTCCTTTTAAGGTGTTAGAGAAAATAAATGAGAACGCATATAAACTTGAGCTGCCTGCAGATTTTGGGGTTAGTCCCACTTTTAACATTGCAGATCTGAAGCCTTATTTGGGTGAGGAAGATGAGCTTCCGTCGAGGACGACTTCATTTCAAGAAGGGGAGGATGATGAGGACATCAATACCATTGTTACACCCACAGCCCCTGCTTCTATACATACTGGACCAATTACTAGAGCTCGCGCACGCCAATTAAATTATCAGGTACTTTCGCTTCTTGGTAATGATTCTAAAGTTCATGAGAATATGATGCTGCCTAAATTGGATACATTTGTTTTGCTTACAAATGAAGGGCCTAGCTTGGACAAGAAAGAGGAACCTTGGAGCAAGTTCAAGCATGGAGATGATGGCATGCGCAAGGGGAACAAGAACGGAGTTACAAGTGATGATTTCAGGACTTTGAAGCCACCATAAGGAGTGCAGGAAGCCTTGGACGAAATATACAAGATGCCACTTCATAAATTTCGTCCAGAGGCTATTATAGGTGCTGCGTCACCTTATTATTGGGCCAGGCCCATGTAATTTCGAAATACTTGAGTATAGGCTATTTTTAGAGTCCGTATGTGTGGGGAAACAAGAGATAGGGTTGGTTTCGGACCCCTCCTTCAAGGGCCACGAAATCCCCCCCTCTTCCTCCATATATACAGCCCTTAGGGCACCGTTTAGACTTTGAGGATTTGTTTAGTTAAAAGTTAGCCATTGCAACTTCGTGTACTTCGTTTGTGTCCAACGACCAGACCAAGACCGCTTTCGGATCCTCACCTTTATCAATAGCTTCAATCTTGGCTTTATCAACTTCAATTCCCTGTGGAGTAACAACATAGCCAAGAAAAGATACTCGGTCGGTGCAAAAGGTGCACTTCCCAAGGTTACCAAACAAACGTGCATCACGTAAAGCAATAAATACAGCACGTAAATGTTCCAAATGTTCCTCCAAAGATCTGCTATAAATCAGTATATCATCAAAATAGACTACCACAAATCGTCCAATGAAAGCACGTAAAACTTCGTTCATTAATCTCATGAAAGTACTAGGTGCATTAGTTAACCCAAAAGGCATGACTAACCACTCATATAATCCAAACTTTGTTTTAAATGCTGTTTTCCATTCATCCCCCAATTTCATACGAATTTGATGGTATCCACTACGCAAATCAACTTTGGAGAATATTGTAGAGCCACTCAATTCATCAAGCATATCATCTAGTCTAGGAATAGGATGACGATAACGAATAGTAATATTATTAATGCCTCTACAATCAACACACATACACGATGTACCATCCTTTTTCGGCACTAGAATAATAGGAACAGCACAAGGACTAAGGGATTCGCGTATATAACCTTTGTCGAGCAACTCCTGGATTTGACGCATAATCTCCTTCGTCTCCTCTGGATTAGTACGGTATGGTGCACGGTTGGGTAGCGATGCACCGGGAATTAAGTCAATCTGATGCTCAATCCCTCGAATAGGTGGTAATCCCGGAGGCACATCTTGTGGAAAGACGTCGGCGAACTCCTGCAAAATGTTAGTAACAGCAGGAGGCAAAGAGGAAGGCATGTCCTCGAATGAAAATAATGCCTCTTTGCACACAAAAGCATAGCAAACAGATTTGCTGAAATCTAGATCATCAATATCAGATTTGGTGGCAAGTAAACATGCACTTTTCAATTTAATTTCACAAGCAACACTAGATGGTTTATTATTAGGATTCATTTGTTGCTCAAATTCTTTTGCCACAATCTGATTTTCACTCTTATTTTGCTCCTGTTTTGCCTTACTAGCTCTATTAATATCATCTTTCAAAATAGAATCAGGAGACATAGGAAGCAAAGTAATATGTTTATCCTTATGAACAAGAGTATACTGATTGTTTCTACCATGGTGTACAGAACTTTTATCAAATTGCCATGGTCTACCAAGTAATAAGGAACATGCTTGCATGGGTACCACATCACAATCAACAAAATCAGCATACGTAGAGATACTAAAATGCACACGAACAGTACGTGTTACCTTAACCTTGCCGCTGTTGTTGAACCATTGGATATAGTAAGGATGTGGATGTGGTCTTGTGGTGAGAGAGAGCTTCTCCACCATCTCCATGCTAGCCAAGTTGTTGCAGCTCCCTCCATCTATGATGACGCGAACAGAACGTTCCTTCACAACTCCCTTTGCATGGAACAAATTATGCCTCTGATTTTGCTCAGCTTTTGTGACCTGCACACTTAAAACACGTTGAGCAACTAAACATTCATACCTGTCAGCGTCTTCAGGAGCCATGTATTGCGTCTCTTGTTCAGAATCATCTCCACCGTGTTCTTCACATGTAATGAGAGCCAAAGTCTCCTCATCATAGTCACTAGCGGACTCATACCCACCATCCTCGGTAGCAATCATCACACGCTGAGATTTGCATTCTCTCGCATAATGACCTCTTCCCTTACAACGACGACAAATAATATCACTTGTATGCCCTGTTGATGCCATGGAAGAAGAAGAACTCTGTGCAGGCCCGGTAGGTGTGCTCTTGGCAGATAGTGGTGGTTGTGCCTGCTTCCTTGTATCACGGCTGGAGGTGGCAGCTGATGGAGGTGTCGGTGCAATAGAATGTGTGGAAGTAGAGGATGCACGCGGTGTCCACGATGAAGGTCGACCTGCAGAAAAGTTAGTCCGCGCCAATGCCTGTCGATCCTGCACTTCACGTTCAGCTTTACAAGCAAGATGGAATAAACGAGTGATATTATTATACTCCTTATACTCTAGAATGGTCTGAATCTCTCTATTTAATCCACCCATAAAACGTGCAAGCATAGCTTCATTCTCCTCAACAATACCACATCTAATCATGCCAATTTGTAATTCCTGATAATATTCTTCTACAGAATTTTTTCCTTGTCTTAAGCGCTGCAATTTTTGAAGTAATTCACGTTGATAATATGGTGGAACCCAAAGAGTACGCATAGCAGTTTTCAAAGCAGCCCAAGAAGTTGGAATAGGATATAATCTACAATGTTCAGACCATCATACACATGCAAAACTAGTAAAAGCACAAACAGCAGCAGCAACACGTCTCTCCTCGGGATATTGTAAACATGTAAAACGTTGTTCAGTTTCTAACTCCCAAGTAAGATATATATCAGGAACATATCTACCCTCGAATGGTGGAATATTCAGTTTTAATTTAGGAAGATGGTCATGATCTCGTACCTGAAGTGGTGGTGCAGGCCTACCATTGCGATTATTTGCATGTGGACGACCTGGTGCTGGTGGTTGCACGTAGTTATGATTTTGATCAACCTCATCCTCATAATCGCCCGCGTAATCATCCTCCTCCTCGGCACCAGCAGCAGCAGGAGCAGGAGCCAAAGAAGCATCAACAGTAGGTACAGCAGCACCAGAAGTTTGGCCATCCTCAAGAGGAACACGCTTCGCTCGTTCGAACTGATTTGGAAGGGGGCGTTGTTGTTGTCGTTGCAGAGGTGCGACAGGTGCAGCCGGTGGTGGTTGGGGAAGACGCGTGAGCAATTCATTAAACTTGTTATCCAGCTTTGTCTCGAACGACTTCTCCATGCCATCTATCTTCTCCATGGCCTCTTCAAATCTGTTTAGCACATCTCCCACCTGTCCACTCATCATTTGCTGAAATTTATCATGCAACTCCTTGTTCGTCATGTTCTCCCAGTCAATCTCGTCGGCTTGTGATCCTGCCATGGTTAGCAGCAATAGAAACACACAAGAATATGATCCTACAGACTACTAGAAAGTGGTGGTGGTGTGGTGTGGTGTCACAAATCCGTCAAGCAAATCTCAAATTCTTACCAGTTCTTACCCAGCAGCAGGTGGTGATCGGCAACCTTTGTAGTCAAAACTCTCAGAGCTTGGACAGAGCGATTGCCAGGTGGTGTCAAACGCACGATGTAGATGTATGTGGAGCTGGGAAGGCTTATGATATGGTAGCAAAAAGGGTCAGCAATAATCAATTCAGAGATGCAATGTTGAATAAACTCTCAACGACGGTACTGTGCTGGTCCTAGGCTAGACCGTGCTAGAGACGCGAGCCTAGAACACTAACAAAAATCACGGTGCTGCACGTAAACAAGGGAGGAGCACACTCTGAATTTTTTTTTTTGCACTTTTTTTTTCCTTTTTTTTTTGCTCCGCAACAATTTTTTTTCGAAAAAGTCTACAAATGGTCGCCTAGCCAGAATTTTCCAGACTTAGTTTTTTTTTTTTGAAACTGGAACTATTTTTCTTCTGCGGGTAGCGCGAAAATTGGGGAATCCGACTTGTTCACGACTCGTAGTATCGCGTGATCTGGAACTCTAAAATAAAGGAATAAATACTGGACTCGGACTAGGACTGGTGGCAGAGATGAATCTGGTGGAACTCGGACTGGTGATGGTATATGACGGTAGTATATGTGGGCTCGGATTGGTGGTGGTATATGGACTCGGATTGGTGGTGGTATATGGACTCGGATCGGTGGTGGTATATGGACTCAGAGAAATAGCAGATAAGCTGTGGTGGTATACGGTAGGGGCGATGATGATGGTGCGGCGGCGGCGTGACAACTTGTGAACAGAACTCGAAACTCTAAAGAACTAGACGCTAAGACCAGCAACTTGACACGACGATGCAACCGCAAATTCAACAAAGCAAAAACCCTAAAAAGATTATGCAAAGGCTCAGATTAGTTCGGATATGATGAACTAACCCTAAATTTTTTTTTTTGGCTTTTTCCTGGACTGTAGGTATGAAGAACAGACTCGATCTAAACTACGAAAAACTGTAAATCTCACCAAGCAACCTGGGAATCTGATACCACTTGATAGAGGCGGGGGTGTCCCGATCTTTCGATGAGATGATAGCTATCGTTTTTGGTGGAGTAGACTTTGACGATCCGACTACGAAAGTGCGAGGACGTCGCGCCTTAGCAATCGCTAAACCAACTCCGAGAGGTTATTGACCACGCCGGAGCACAATCAACCTGACCACGAGGGTCTATCTCCTGCAAGCAAACGAAGAACAAGCAAGAAACTAAGATTTGCAATCTGGATATTGCGAATATAAGATGAAAGCTTTATTGATCAAGGTGGGGTTCTGTGACGTCTTGGTCTGGTCGTTGAACACAAACGAAGTACGCGAAGTTGCAGCTATGGCGAACTCTTAATCTAAACAAAACCCAAAGTCTAAACGGTGCCCTAAGGGCTGTATATATGGAGGAAGAGGGGGGGATTTCGTGGCCCTTGAAGGAGGGGTCCGAAACCAACCCTATCTCTTGTTTCCCCACACATACGGACTCTAAAAATAGCCTATACTCAAGTATTTCGAAATTACATGGGCCTGGCCCAATAATAAGGTGACGCAGCACCTATAATAGCCTCTGGACGAAATTTATGAAGTGGCATCTTGTATATTTCGTCCAAGGCTTCCTGCACTCCTTATGGTGGCTTCAAAGTCCTGAAATCATCACTTGTAACTCCGTTCTTGTTCCCCTTGCGCATGCCATCATCTCCATGCTTGAACTTGCTCCAAGGTTCCTCTTTCTTGTCCAAGCTAGGCCCTTCATTTGTAAGCAAAACAAATGTATCCAATTTAGGCAGCATCATATTCTCATGAACTTTAGAATCATTACCAAGAAGCGAAAGTACCTGATAATTTAATTGGCGTGCGCGAGCTCTAGTAATTGGTCCAGTATGTATAGAAGCAGGGGCTGTGGGTGTAACAATGGTATTGATGTCCTCATCATCCTCCCCTTCTTGAAATGAAGTCGTCCTCGACGGAAGCTCATCTTCCTCACCCAAATAAGGCTTCAGATCTGCAATGTTAAAAGTGGGACTAACCCCAAAATCTGCAGGCAGCTCAAGTTTATATGCGTTCTCATTTATTTTCTCTAACACCTTAAAAGGACCATCAGCACGTGGCATTAGCTTTGATTTGCGCAAATCAGGAAATCTATCCTTACGCAAATGTAACCAAACAAGATCTCCAGGTGCAAACACAACATGTTTTCTACCCTTATCTCCAGCAAGTTTATATTTAGCATTCATACGCTCAATGTTCTCCTTAGTTAACTCATGCATTTTTAAGATCAATTCAGCACGTTGTTTAGCATGAAAATTAATCTTCTCCGAAGATGGAAGAGGCAACAAATCAATTGGTGCACGAGGAAGGAAACCATACACAATTTCAAAAGGACACATCTTAGTAGTAGAATGCAATGAACGATTATAAGCAAATTCAATATGAGGCAAGCATTCTTCCCACATTTTCTTGTTATTCTTCAAAACAGCCCTAAGCATAGTAGACAATGTTCTATTGACTACTTCAGTTTGTCCATCAGTTTGGGGGTGACATGTAGTACTAAAAAGCAGTTTAGTCCCCAACTTAACCCATAAACATCTCCAAAAGTGGCTAAGAAATTTCGTATCACGATCTGAAACAATAGTATTTGGCACACCATGCAAGCGTATAATTTCACGAAAGAACAAATCAGCAACATTAACAGCATCATCGCTTTTATGACATGGTATAAAGTGTGCCATTTTCGAGAACCTATCCACGACAACAAATATGCTATCCCTCCCCTTCTTTGTTCGAGGTAAACCTAAAACAAAGTCCATAGATATATCCTCCCAAGGAACACTAGGTACAGGCAAAGGCATATATAAACCATGAGGATTGAGTCGTGACTTAGCTTTTTGACATGTAGTGCAGCGAGCAACAAAACGCTCAACATCCCGTCTCATCTTTGGCCAAAAGAAATGTGTAGCAAGTATATCCTCCGTCTTCTTCACGCCAAAGTGTCCCATTAATCCTCCTCCATGCGCCTCCTGCAACAACAAAAGACGAACGGAGCTAGCTGGAATGCATAGCTTGTTCGCACGAAACACAAATCCATCGTTAACGACGAACTTGTTCCATGTTCTCCCTTCCTTACAATTCTGCAATACATCTTTAAATTCAGCATCATGCACATATTGATCTTTGATGGTCTCCAAACCAAATATTTTAAAGTCAAGTTGTGAAAGCATAGTATAACGACGAGACAATGCATCAGCAATAACATTTTCTTTACCCTTCTTGTGTTTAATGACATAAGGGAAAGTCTCAATAAATTCAACCCATTTAGCATGTCTACGGTTCAGTTTTGCTTGACTTTTAATGTGTTTCAAAGATTCATGATCAGAATGTATAACAAATTCTTTGGGCCATAAATAATGTTGCCATGTTTCTAAGGTCCGAACAAGAGCATATAATTCTTTATCATAAGTAGAATAGTTCAGACTAGGCCCACTCAATTTTTCAGAAAAGTATGCAACAGGTTTGCCATCTTGTAATAAAACACCTCCTAATCCAATTCCACTAACATCACATTCAAGCTCAAAAGTCTTATTAAAATCAGGAAGTTGGAGTAAAGGAGCATGTGTCAACTTATCTTTCAATACCGTGAAGGCTTCTTCCTGTGAGGTACCCCAAACAAAAGGCACATCCTTCTTTGTAAGCTCATTGAGAGGTGCAGCAATGGTGCTGAAATCTCTCACAAAACGCCTATAAAAACCAGCGAGTCCAAGAAAACTCCTCACTTGAGTGACCGTTTTGGGCTGTGGCCAACTCTCAATAGCTTCAATCTTGGCTTTATCAACTTCAATTCCCTGTGGAGTAACAACATAGCCAAGAAAAGATACTCGGTCGGTGCAAAAGGTGCACTTCCCAAGGTTACCAAACAAACGTGCATCACGTAAAGCAATAAAAACAGCACGTAAATGTTCCAAATGTTCCTCCAAAGATCTGCTATAAATCAGTATATCATCAAAATAGACTACCACAAATCGTCCAATGAAAGCACGTAAAACTTCGTTCATTAATCTCATGAAAGTACTAGGTGCATTAGTTAACCCAAAAGGCATGACTAACCACTCATATAATCCAAACTTTGTTTTAAATGCTGTTTTCCATTCATCCCCCAATTTCATACGAATTTGATGGTATCCACTACGTAAATCAACTTTGGAGAATATTGTAGAGCCACTCAATTCATCAAGCATATCATCTAGTCTAGGAATAGGATGACGATAACGAATAGTAATATTATTAATTCCTCTACAATCAACACACATACGCGATGTACCATCCTTTTTCGGCACTAGAATAATAGGAACAGCACAAGGACTAAGGGATTCGCGTATATAACCTTTGTCGAGCAACTCCTGTACTTGACGCATAATCTCCGTCGTCTCCTCTGGATTGGTACGGTATGGCGCACGGTTTGGCAACGAAGCACCGGGAATTAAGTCAATCTGATGCTCAATCCCGCGAATAGGTGGTAATCCCGGTGGCACGTCTTGTGGAAAGACGTCAGCGAACTCCTGCAAAATGTTAGTGACCGCAGGAGGCAAAGAGGAAGGCACGTCCTCGAATGAAAATAACGCCTCTTTGCACACAAAAGCATAGCAAACAGAATTGCTGAAATCTAGATCATCAATATTAGATTTGGTGGCAAGTAAGCATGCACTTTTCAATTTAATTTCAGAAGCAACACTAGATGGTTTATTATTAGGCTTCATTTGTTGCTCAAATTCTTTTGCCACAATCTGATTTTCACTCTTATTTTTCTCCTGTTTTGCTTTACTAGCTCTATTAATATCATCTTTCAATATAGAATCAGGAGTCATAGGAAGCAAAGTAATATGTTTATCCTTATGAACAAGAGTATACTGATTTTTTCTACCATGGTGTATAGAATTTTTATCAAATTGCCATGGTCTACCAAGTAATAATGAATATGCTTGCATGGGTACCACATCACAATCAACATAATCAGCATATGTAGAGATACTAAAATGCACACGAACAGTACGTGTTACCTTAACCTTGCCGCTGTTGTTGAACCATTGGATATAGTAAGGATGTGGATGTGGTCTTGTGGTGAGAGATAGCTTCTCCACCATCTCCATGCTAGCCAAGTTGTTGCAGCTCCCTCCATCTATGATGACGCGAACAGAACGTTCCTTCACAACTCCCTTTGTATGGAACAAATTATGCCTCTGATTTTGCTCAGCTTGTGTGACCTGCACACTCAAAACACGTTGAGCAACTAAACATTCATACCTGTCAGCGTCTTCAGGAGCCATGTATTGCGTCTCATGATCAGAATCATCTCCACCGTGTTCTTCACTTGTAATAAGACCCAAAGTCTCCTCATCATAATCACTAGCGGACTCATACCCACCATCCTCAGTAGCAATCATAACACGCGGAGATTGGCATTCTCTCGCATAATGACCTCTTCCCTTACAACGACGACAAATAATATCATGTGTGTGCCCTGTTGATGCCATAGATGAAGAAGAGCTCTGGGCAGGCCCAGAAGGTGTACTCTTGGCAGATGGTGGTGGTGGTGCCTGTTTTCTTGTATCTCGATTGGAATTGGCGGCTGAAGTCAGTGGTGCCGCAGTAGGACGTGTGGGAGTAGAGGAGGCACGCGGTGTCCATGATGAAGATCGACCTGCAGAAAAATTAGTTCGCGCCAATGCCTGTCGATCCTGCACTTCACGTTCAGCTTTACAAGCAAGATGGAATAAACGAGTGATATTATTATACTCCTTATACTCTAGAATGGTCTGAATCTCTCTATTTAATCCACCCATGTGATAGAGGCGGGGGTGTCCCGATCTTTCGATGAGATGATAGCTATCGATTTGGTGGAGTCGACTTTGACGATCCGACTACGAGCGTGCGAGGACGTCGCGCCTTAGCAATCGCTAAACCAACTCCGAGAGGTTATTGACCACGCCGGAGCACAATCAACCTGACCCCGAGGGTCTATCTCCTGCAAGCAAACGAAGAACAAGCAAGAAACTAAGATTTGCAATCTGGATATTGCGAATATAAGATGAAAGCTTTATTGATCGAGGTGGGGTTCTGTGACGTCTTGGTCTGGTCGTTGAACACAAACGAAGTACGCGAAGTTGCAGCTATGGCGAACTTTTAATCTAAACAAAACCCAAAGTCTAAACGGTGCCCTAAGGGCTGTATATATGGAGGAGGAGGGTGGGATTTCGTGGCCCTTGAAAGAGGGGTCCGAAACCAACCCTATCTCTTGTTTCCCCACACATACGGACTCTAAAAACAGCCTATACTCAAGTATTTCGAAATTACATGGGCCTGGCCCAATAATAAGGTGACGCAGCACCTATAATAGCCTCTGGACGAAATTTATGAAGTGACATCTTGTATATTTCGTCCAAGGCTTCCTGCACTCATTATGGTGGCTTCAAAGTCCTGAAATCATCACTTGTAACTCCGTTCTTGTTCCCCTTGTGCATGCCATCATCTCCATGCTTGAACTTGCTCCAAGGTTCCTCTTTCTTGTCCAAGCTAGGGCCTTCATTTGTAAGCAAAACAAATGTATCCAATTTAGGCAGCATCATATTCTCATGGACTTTAGAATCATTACCAAGAAACGAAAGTACCTGATAATTTAATTGGCGTGCGCGAGCTCTAGTAATTGGTCCAGTATGTATAGAAGCAGGGGCTGTGGGTGTAACAATGGTATTGATGTCCTCATCACCTTATGAACAAGAGTATACTGATTGTTTCTACCATGGTGTACAGAATTTTTATCAAATTGCCATGGTCTACCAAGTAATAATGAACATGCTTGCATGGGTACCACATCACAATCAACATAATCAGCATATGTAGAGATACTAAAATGCACACGAACAGTACGTGATACCTTAACCTTGCCGCTGTTGTTGAACCATTGGATATAGTAAGGATGTGGATGTGGTCTTGTGGTGAGAGATAGCTTCTCCACCATCTCCATGCTAGCCAAGTTGTTGCAGCTCCCTCCATCTATGATGACGCGAACAGAACGTTCCTTCACAACTCCCTTTGTATGGAACAAATTATGCCTCTGATTTTGCTCAGCTTGTGTGACCTGCACACTCAAAACACGTTGAGCAACTAAACATTCATACCTGTCAGCGTCTTCAGGAGCCATGTATTGCGTCTCATGATCAGAATCATCTCCACTGTGTTCTTCACTTGTAATAAGAGCCAAAGTCTCCTCATCATAATCACTAGCGGACTCATACCCACCATCCTCAGTAGCAATCATAACACGCGGAGATTGGCATTCTCTCGCATAATGACCTCTTCCCTTACAACGACGACAAATAATATCATGTGTGTGCCCTGTTGATGCCATAGATGAAGAAGAGCTCTGGGCAGGCCCAGAAGGTGTACTCCTGGCAGATGGTGGTGGTGGTGCCTGTTTTCTTGTATCTCGGTTGGAATTGGCGGCTGAAGTCAGTGGTGCCGCAGTAGGACGTGTGGGAGTAGAGGAGGCACGCGGTGTCCATGATGAAGATCGACCTGCAGAAAAATTAGTTCGCGCCAATGCCTGTCGATCCTGCACTTCACGTTCAGCTTTACAAGCAAGATGGAATAAACGAGTGATATTATTATACTCCTTATACTCTAGAATGGTCTGAATCTCTCTATTTAATCCACCCATGAAACGTGCAAGCATAGCTTCATTCTCCTCAACAATACCACATCTAATCATGCCAGTTTGTAATTCCTGATAATATTCTTCTACAGCATTTTTTCCTTGTCTTAAGCGCTGCAATTTTTGAAGTAATTCACGTTGATAATATGGTGGAACCCAACGAGTACGCATAGCAGTTTTCAAAGCAGCCCACGTAGCTGGAATAGGATATAATCTACAATGTTCAGACCACCATACACATGCAAAACTAGTGAAAGCACAAACAGCAGCAGCAACACGTCGTTCCTCGGGATATTGTAAACATGTAAAACGTTGTTCAGTTTCTAACTCCCAAGTAAGATATATATCAGGAACATATCTACCCTCGAATGGTGGAATATTCAATTTTAATTTAGGAAGATGGTCATGATCTCGTACCTGAAGTGGTGGTGCAGGCCTACTATTGCGATTATTTGCATGTGGACGACCTGGTGCTGGTGGTTGCACGTAGTTATGATTTTGATCAACCTCATCCTCATAATCGCCCGCGTAATCATCCTCCTCCTCGGCACCAGCAGCAGCAGGAGCAGGAGCCAAAGAAGCATCAACAGTAGGTACAGCAGCACCAGAAGTTTGGCCATCCTCAAGAGGAACACGCTTCGCTCGTCCGAACTGATTTGGAAGGGGGCGTTGTTGTTGTCGTTGCAGAGGTGCGACAGGTGCAGCCGGTGGTGGTTGGGGAAGACGCGTGAGCAATTCATTAAACTTGTTATCCAGCTTTGTCTCGAACGACTTCTCCATGCCATCTATCTTCTCCATTGATGAGGACATCAATACCATTGTTACACCCACAACCCCTGCTTCTATACATACTGGACCAATTACTAGAGCTCGCGCACGCCAATTAAAATATCAAGTACTTTCGTTTCTTGGTAATGATTCTAAAGTTCATCAGAATATGATGCTGCCTAAATTGGATACATTTGTTTTGCTTACAAATGAAGGGCCTAGCTTGGACAAGAAAGAGGAACCTTGGAGCAAGTTCAAGCATGGAGATGATGGCATGCACAAGGGGAACAAGAACGGAGTTACAAGTGATGATTTCAGGACTTTGAAGCCACCATAATGAGTGCAGGAAGCCTTGGACGAAATATACAAGATGTCACTTCATAAATTTCGTCCAGAGGCTATTATAGGTGCTGCGTCACCTTATTATTGGGCCAGGCCCATGTAATTTCGAAATACTTGAGTATAGGCTGTTTTTAGAGTCCGTATGTGTGGGGAAACAAGAGATAGGGTTGGTTTCGGACCCCTCCTTTAAGGGCCACGAAATCCCCTCCTCTTCCTCCATATATACAGCCCTTAGGGCACCGTTTAGACTTTGGGTTTTGTTTAGATTAAAAGTTCGCCATAGCTGCAACTTCGCGTACTTCGTTTGTGTTCAACGACCAGACCAAGACGTCACAGAACCCCACCTTGATCAATAAAGCTTTCATCTTATATTCGCAATATCCAGATTGCAAATCTTAGTTTCTTGCTTGTTCTTCGTTTGCTTGCAGGAGATAGACCCTCGTGGTCAGGTTGATTGTGCTCCGGCGTGGTCAATAACCTCTCGGAGTTGGTTTAGCGATTGCTAAGGCGCGACGTCCTCGCACGTTCGTAGTCGGATCGTTAAAGTCTACTCCACCAAAAACGATAGCTATCATCTCATCGAAAGATCGGGACACCCTCGCCTCTATCAACAACTCCCTTTGTATGGAACAAATTATGCCTCTGATTTTGCTCAGCTTGTGTGACCTGCACACTCAAAACACGTTGAGCAACTAAACATTCATACCTGTCAGCGTCTTCAGGAGCCATGTATTGCGTCTCATGATCAGAATCATCTCCACCGTGTTCTTCACTTGTAATAAGAGCCAAAGTCTCCTCATCATAATCACTAGCGGACTCATACCCACCATCCTCAGTAGCAATCATAACACGCGGAGATTGGCATTCTCTCGCATAATGACCTCTTCCCTTACAACGACGACAAATAATATCATGTGTGTGCCCTGTTGATGCCATAGATGAAGAAGAGCTCTGGGCAGGCCCAGAAGGTGTACTCTTGGCAGATGGTGGTGGTGGTGCCTGTTTTCTTGTATCTCGATTGGAATTGGCGGCTGAAGTTAGTGGTGCCGCAGTAGGACGTGTGGGAGTAGAGGAGGCACGCGGTGTCCATGATGAAGATCGACCTGCAGAAAAATTAGTTCGCGCCAATGCCTGTCGATCCTGCACTTCACGTTCAGCTTTACAAGCAAGATGGAATAAACGAGTGATATTATTATACTCCTTATACTCTAGAATGGTCTGAATCTCTCTATTTAATCCACCCATGAAACGTGCAAGCATAGCTTCATTCTCCTCAACAATACCACATCTAATCATGCCAGTTTGTAATTCCTGATAATATTCTTCTACAGAATTTTTTCCTTGTCTTAAGCGCTGCAATTTTTGAAGTAATTCACGTTGATAATATGGTGGAACCCAACGAGTACGCATAGCAGTTTTCAAAGCAGCCCACGTAGCTGGAATAGGATATAATCTACAATGTTCAGACCACCATACACATGCAAAACTAGTGAAAGCACAAACAGCAGCAGCAACACGTCGTTCCTCGGGATATTGTAAACATGTAAAACGTTGTTCAGTTTCTAACTCCCAAGTAAGATATATATCAGGAACATATCTACCCTCGAATGGTGGAATATTCAATTTTAATTTAGGAAGACGGTCATGATCTCGTAACTGAAGTGGTGGTGCAGGCCTACCATTGCGATTATTTGCATGTGGACGACCTGGTGCTGGTGGTTGCACGTAGTTATGATTTTGATCAAACTCATCCTCATAATCGCCCGCGTAATCATCCTCCTCCTCGGCACTAGCAGCAGCAGGAGCAGGAGCCAAAGAAGCATCAACAGTAGGTACAGCAGCACCAGAAGTTTGGCCATCCTCAAGAGGAACACGCTTCGCTCGTCCGAACTGATTTGGAAGGGGGCGTTGTTGTTGTCGTTGCAGAGGTGCGACAGGTGCAGCCGGTGGTGGTTGGGGAAGACGCGTGAGCAATTCATTAAACTTGTTATCCAGCTTTGTCTCGAACGACTTCTCCATGCCATCTATCTTCTCCATGGCCTCTTCAAATCTGTTTAGCACATCTCCCACCTGGCCACTCATCATTTGCTGAAATTTGTCATGCAACTCCTTGTTCGTCATGTTCTCCCAGTCAATCTCGTCGGCTTGTGATCCTGCCATGGTTAGCAGCAATAGAAACACACAAGAATATGATCCTACAGACTACTAGAAAGTGGTGGTGGTGTGGTGTGGTGTCACAAATCCGTCAAGCAAATCTCAAATTCTTACCAGTTCTTACCCAGCAGCAGGTGGTGATCGGCAACCTTTGTAGTCAAAACTCTCAGAGCTTGGACAGAGCGATTGCCAAGTGGTGTCAAACGCACGATGTAGATGTATGTGGAGCTGGGAAGGCTTATCATATGGTAGCAAAAAGGGTCAGCAATAATCAATTCAGAGATGCAATGTTGAATAAACTCTCAACGACGGTACTGTGCTGGTCCTAGGCTAGACCGTGCTAGAGACGCGAGCCTAGAACACTAACAAAAATCACGGCGCTGCACGTAAACAAGGGAGGAGCACACTCTGAATTTTTTTTTTTTTTTTGCTCCGCAACAAATTTTTTTCGAAAAAGTCTACAAATGGTCTAAAAACTGCCTAGCCAGAATTTTCCAGACTTAGTTTTTTTTTTTTGAAACTGGAACTATTTTTCTTCTGCGGGTAGCACGAAAATTGGGGAATCCGACTTGTTCACGACTCGTAGTATCGCGTGATCTGGAACTCTAAAATAAAGGAATAAACACTGGACTCGGACTAGGACTGGTGGCAGAGATGAATCTGGTGGAACTCGGACTGGTGATGGTATATGACGGTAGTATATGTGGGCTCGGATTGGTGGTGGTATATGGACTCGGATCGGTGGTGGTATATGGACTCAGAGAAATAGCAGATAAGCTGTGGTGGTATATGGTAGGGGCGATGATGAAGGTGCGGCGGCGGCGTGACAACTTGTGAACAGAACTTGAAACTCTAAAGAACTAGACGCTAAGACCAGCAACTTGACACGACGATGCAACCGCAAATTCAACAAAGCAAAAACCCTAAAAAGATTATGCAAAGGCTCAGATTGGTTCGGATATGATGAACTAACCCTAAATTTTTTTTTTGGCTTTTTCCTGGACTGTAGGTATGAAGAACAGACTCGATCTAAACTACGAAAAACTGTAAATCTCACCGAGCAACCTGGGAATCTGATACCACTTGATAGAGGCGAGGGTGTCCCGATCTTTCGATGAGATGATATCTATCGTTTTTGGTGGAGTAGACTTTGACGATCCGACTACGAACGTGCGAGGACGTCGCGCCTTAGCAATCGCTAAACCAACTCCGAGAGGTTATTGACCACGCCGGAGCACAATCAACCTGACCCCGAGGGTCTATCTCCTGCAAGCAAACGAAGAACAAGCAAGAAACTAAGATTTGTAATCTGGATATTGCGAATATAAGATGAAAGCTTTATTGATCGAGGTGGGGTTCTGTGACGTCTTGGTCTGGTCGTTGAACACAAACGAAGTACGCGAAGTTGCAGCTATGGCGAACTTTTAATCTAAACAAAACCCAAAGTCTAAACGGTGCCCTAAGGGCTGTATATATGGAGGAAGAGGAGGGGATTTCGTGGCCCTTGAAGGAGGGGTCCGAAACCAACCCTATCTCTTGTTTCCCCACACATACGGACTCTAAAAACAGCCTATACTCAAGTATTTCGAAATTACATGGGCCTGGCCCAATAATAAGGTGACGCAGCACCTATAATAGCCTCTGTACGAAATTTATGAAGTGACATCTTGTATATTTCGTCCAAGGCTTCCTGCACTCATTATGGTGGCTTCAAAGTCCTGAAATCATCACTTGTAACTCCGTTCTTGTTCCCCTTGTGCATGCCATCATCTCCATGCTTGAACTTGCTCCAAGGTTCCTCTTTCTTGTCCAAGCTAGGGCCTCCATTTGTAAGCAAAACAAATGTATCCAATTTAGGCAGCATCATATTCTCATGAACTTTAGAATCATTACCAAGAAACGAAAGTACCTGATAATTTAAATGGCGTGCGCGAGCTCTAGTAATTGGTCCAGTATGTATAGAAGCAGGGGCTGTGGGTGTAACAATGGTATTGATGTCCTCATCATCCTCCCCTTCTTGAAATGAAGTCGTCCTCGACGGCAGCTCATCTTCCTCACCCAAATAAGGCTTCAGATCTGCAATGTTAAAAGTGGGACTAACCCCAAAATCTGCAGGCAGCTCAAGTTTATATGCATTATCATTTATTTTCTCTAACACCTTAAAAGGACCATCAGCACGTGGCATTAGCTTTGATTTGCGCAAATCAGGAAATCTATCCTTACGCAAATGTAACCAAACAAGATCTCCAGGTGCAAACACAACATGTTCTACCCTTATCTCCAGCAAGTTTATATTTAGCATTCATACGCTCAATGTTCTCCTTAGTTAACTCATGCATTTTTAAGATCAATTCAGCTCGTTGTTTAGCGTCAAAATTAACCTTCTCCGAAGATGGAAGAGGCAACAAATCAATTGGTGCACGAGGAAGGAAACCATACACAATTTCAAAAGGACACATCTTAGTAGTAGAATGCAATGAACGATTATAAGCAAATTCAATATGAGGCAAGCATTCTTCCCACATTTTCTTGTTATTCTTCAAAACAGCCCTAAGCATAGTAGACAATGTTCTATTGACTACTTCAGTTTGTCCATCAGTTTGGGGGTGACATGTAGTACTAAAAAGCAGTTTAGTCCCCAACTTAGCCCATAAACATCTCCAAAAGTGGCTAAGAAATTTAGTATCACGATCTGAAACAATAGTATTTGGCACACCATGCAAGCGTATAATTTCACGAAAGAACAAATCAGCAACATTAACAGCATCATCGCTTTTATGACATGGTATAAAGTGTGCCATTTTCGAGAACCTATCCATGACAACAAATATGCTATCCCTCCCCTTCTTTGTTCGAGGTAAACCTAAAACAAAGTCCTCCATGCGCCTCCTGCAACAACAAAGGACGAACGGAGCTAGCTGGAATGCATAGCTTGTTAGCACGAAACACAAATCCATCGTTAACGACGAACTTGTTCCAAGTTCTCCCTTCCTTACAATTCTGCAATACATCTTTAAATTCAGCATCATGCACATATTGATCTTTGATGGTCTCCAAACCAAATATTTTAAAGTCAAGTTGTGAAAGCATAGTATAACGACGAGACAATGCATCAACAATAACATTTTCTTTACCCTTCTTGTGTTTAATGACATAAGGGAAAGTCTCAATAAATTCAACCCATTTAGCATGTCTACGGTTCAGTTTTGCTTAACTTTTAATGTGTTTCAAAGATTCATGATCAGAATGTATAACAAATTCTTTGGGCCATAAATAATGTTGCCATGTTTCTAAGGTCCGAACAAGAGCATATAATTCTTTATCATAAGTAGAATAGTTCAGACTAGGCCCACTCAATTTTTCAGAAAAGTATGCAACAGGTTTGCCATCTTGTAATAAAACACCTCCTAATCCAATTCCACTAGCATCACATTCAAGCTCAAAAGTCTTATTAAAATCAGGAAGTTGGAGTAAAGGAGCATGTGTCAACTTATCTTTCAATACCGTGAAGGCTTCTTCCTGTGAGGTACCCCAAACAAAAGGCACATCCTTCTTTGTAAGCTCATTGAGAGGTGCAGCAATGGTACTGAAATCTCTCACAAAACGCCTATAGAAACCAGCGAGGCCAAGGAAACTCCTCACTTGTGTGACCGTTTTGGGCTGCGGCCAACTCTCAATAGCTTCAATCTTGGCTTTATCAACTTCAATTCCCTGTGGAGTAACAACATAGCCAAGAAAAGATACTC
Organism: Thinopyrum elongatum; assembly: GCA_011799875.1. Taxonomy (NCBI): domain Eukaryota; kingdom Viridiplantae; phylum Streptophyta; class Magnoliopsida; order Poales; family Poaceae; genus Thinopyrum; species Thinopyrum elongatum. Next base: position 209,545 of record JAAAXO010000153.1, on the reverse strand, counting down.
GGTCGGTGCAAAAGGTGCACTTCCCAAGGTTACCAAACAAACGTGCATCACGTAGAGCAATAAAAACAACACGTAAATGTTCCAAATGTTCCCCCAAAGATCTGCTATAAATCAATATATCATCAAAGTAAACTACCACAAATCGTCCAATGAAAGCACGTAAAACTTCGTTCATTAATCTCATGAAAGTACTAGGTGCATTAGTTAACCCAAAAGGCATGACTAACCACTCATATAAACCGAACTTAGTTTTAAATGCTGTTTTCCATTCATCTCCCAATTTCATACGAATTTGATGGTATCCACTACACAAATCAACTTTGGAGAATTTTGTAGAGCCACTCAATTCATCAAGCATATCATCTAGCCTAGGAATAGGATGACGATAACGAATAGTAATATTATTAATGCCTCTACAATCAATACACATACGCGACGTACCATCCTTTTTTGGCACTAGTATAATAGGAACAGCACAAGGACTAAGAGATTCGCGTATATAACCTTTGTCGAGCAGCTCCTGTACTTGACGCATAATCTCCTTCGTCTCCTCTGGATTGGTATGGTATGGCGCACGGTTTGGCAACGAAGCACCGGGAATTAAGTCAATCTGATGCTCAATCCCGCGAATAGGTGGTAATCCCGGTGGCACGTCTTGTGGAAAGACGTCAGCGAACTCCTGCAAAATGTTAGTGACCGCAGGAGGCAAAGAGGAAGGCACGTCCTCGAATGAAAATAACGCCTCTTTGCACACAAAAGCATAGCAAACAGAATTGCTGAAATCTAGCTCATCAATATCAGATTTGGTGGCAAGTAAGCATGCACTTTTCAATTTAATTTCAGAAGCAACACGCGGAGATTGGCATTCTCTCGCATAATGACCTCTTCCCTTACAACGACGACAAATAATATCATGTGTGTGCCCTGTTGATGCCATAGATGAAGAAGAGCTCTGGGCAGGCCCAGAAGGTGTACTCTTGGCAGATGGTGGTGGTGGTGCCTGTTTTCTTGTATCTCGGTTGGCATTGGCGGCTGAAGTCAGTGGTGCCGCAGTAGGACGTGTGGGAGTAGAGGAGGCACGTGGTGTCCATGATGAAGATCGACCTGCAGAAAAATTAGTTCGCGCCAATGCCTGTCGATCCTGCACTTCACGTTCAGCTTTACAAGCAAGATGGAATAAACGAGTGATATTATTATACTCCTTATACTCTAGAATGGTCTGAATCTCTCTATTTAATCCACCCATGAAACATGCAAGCATAGCTTCATTCTCCTCAACAATACCACATCTAATCATGCCAGTTTGTAATTCCTGATAATATTCTTCTACAGAATTTTTTCCTTGTCTTAAGCGCTGCAATTTTTGAAGTAATTCACGTTGATAATATGGTGGAACCCAACGAGCACGCATAGCAGTTTTCAAAGCAGCCCACGTAGCTGGAATAGGATATAATCTACAATGTTCAGACCACCATACACATGCAAAACTAGTGAAAGCACAAACAGCAGCAGCAACACGTCGTTCCTCGGGATATTGTAAACATGTAAAACGTTGTTCAGTTTCTAACTCCCAAGTAAGATATATATCAGGAACATATCTACCCTCGAATGGTGGAATATTCAATTTTAATTTAGGAAGATGGTCATGATCTCGTACCTGAAGTGGTGGTGCAGACCTACCATTGCGATTATTTGCATGTGGACGACCTGGTGCTGGTGGTTGCACGTAGTTATGATTTTGATCAACCTCATCCTCCTAATCGCCCGCGTAATCATCCTCCTCCTCGGCACCAGCAACAGCAGGAGCAGGAGCCAAAGAAGCATCAACAGTAGGTACAGCAGCACCAGAAGTTTGGCCATCCTCAAGAGGAACACGCTTCGCTCGTCCAAACTGATTTGGAAGGGGGCGTTGTTGTTGTCGTTGCAGAGGTGCGACAGGTGCAGCCGGTGGTCGTTGGGGAAGACGCGTGAGCAATTCATTAAACTTGTTATCCAGCTTTGTCTCGAACGACTTCTCCATGCCATCTATCTTCTCCATGGCCTCTTCAAATCTGTTTAGCACATCTCCCACCTGGCCACTCATCATTTGCTGAAATTTATCATGCAACTCCTTGTTCGTCATGTTCTCCCAGTCAATCTCGTCGGCTTGTGATCCTGCCATGGTTAGCAGCAATAGAAACACACAAGAATATGATCCTACAGACTACTAGAAAGTGGTGGTGGTGTGGTGTGGTGTCACAAATCCGTCAAGCAAATCTCAAATTCTTACCAGTTCTTACCCAGCAGCAGGTGGTGATCGGCAACCTTTGTAGTCAAAACTCTCAGAGCTTGGACAGAGCGATTGCCAGGTGGTGTCATGATAGAGGCGAGGGTGTCCCGATCTTTCGATGAGATGGTAACTATCGATTTGGTGGAGCCGACTTTGATGATACGACTACAAACGTGCACGACGTTGCGCCTTAGCAATCGCTAAACCAATCTCCTGAGGTTACTGACGATGCTGGAAGCACGATCAACCTGACCACGAAGGTCTATTCCTGCACGCAATCGAAGAACAAGCAAGAATATGATAATGCAATCTGAATATTGCGAATATAGGTGAAGTATTGATAATGGTGGGGATCCGAAAGCGGTCTTGGTCTGGTCGTTGGACACAAACGAAGTACACGAAGTTGCAATGGCTAACTTTTAACTAAACAAATCCCAAGCAAAAAGCTACTAGATGGATCTACTTATATAAGAGCAAGGGGTGGCGGCCAAGGAGGTGGGAGGACGTCCCAAGGCATCCTAAAACTAACCCTAGGTCGTACAAGGCCAATGGGCCCAAGTGGAGGTGATGCAACACCTTTGGACTTGTAGTTTGACTCGGATTCTGCTGCAGCGTCAGATTGTTTCATTGATAACTCAACGCTCCGGACGAATTTTAAGGTGAATCCAATTGGGTTGGAAAGAGCACAAAATCTACTTTCCAACAAAAAAAGAATCATCCAATTCGGAGTCCGTATGAAAAAGTTCTTGGCGTTTTGAGTCAGTTATGTCTATGCAGTCCGAATCTGAATCCAGAACGTGAGAGACTTGGACTCTATCTTCTCTTGGCCCAAAAGTGACGTGAAAGGACTTTTTGAACAGCACCTAAACTTCTTTCTTTCCCTTATCTTCATATGTGAATTGTACAAATGTCCCATACACCTGCAATTAGACATGGCACAAAAGTTTGTGAAGTATTTTTGTCATGGATGACACAAATAAATTATTGCATAGTTTGCATTAGAAATCACCTCACAAATATACATGTATGCAATATTTTTGGTCATATCCAAGGTAGTCATGTCCTCATCATCCTCCCCTTCTTGAAAACAAAGCCGTCCTCGGCGTTGCTTAAGCTGAAATGTGGCTAATTAAAGAGACAAGGTGTACATGTTGTATATGTATATGTCATCCAGTTTTACTTCCCTTAGTTTTTGCATATATGACACATGTATACATGAGTAACCTTCATAGTTCATAAATTCTAAAGCCAAAATATTATCACAAGAAGTAGAAGGCATGAAAATATTGCAACTCAGTTTGCACATATAAGTGAAGCTCTTATTCATTTCAAAAGGTTGACAATGTTCATCATTAAACCATCCTAACATTGGTGAATAAACCTTAGTTGCATCAAATTTACATGCTACAACATGCTTAAATAAGCAAACATGCAATAAGTCATTGGTCACAGAATCATCACCAAGATTAGAGGTCATATTAAAATGATTAAACATTGGTTCTTTTGCATCAACAATTAATTCAATGGGTGCACTCAAAATTGTTGGTATTTCAGTTGTTTGATCACATGACGCATTCATGACAGTAACACAATTCTCTAAAATAGGTGACGTGCCCAAATCAATAGGTAACTCAACACATGATGTATTCAAGTTAACTAGGCATGCATCATTCTCATGTGAAAGTGGAAAATATGTACCTTTGTCATTACCTCTTATGATCAACTCAGATGATGTAGGCACTCTCGGTGGTGATGTGTCACATGGTGGAGATGTAGTCATCGCAACAACGGATGTGGTTGTCATAGTACGCCTAGTAGTTGAAGAAACATCTGTATCAACACTTGGAATGTGCACTGTACGCTTGTTCTCCTTGTGGGCAACACGTCGTTTTATTTCCTGTTCAGCTTTGCAAGCAAGACGAAACAAATGGTCCATAGGATAACACTCTTCATGAATTAGTATCTCTTGAATATCACGGTTTAATCCTCCCCAAAATCTATCCATAAAATCTTCTTCACTTTCTTCTAAAAATGAGTGCAATAATGTAGTTTGTAAATCATCATAGTATTTTGTTACCGTGTCACTGCCTTGTTTTAAATGTTGTAATTTCTTAATCATGCCACGAGTATAATAAACATCAACGAATCTATCTCTCATGATAAGTTTTAAATCATCCCAAGTAGTAGGTATAAGATCAGGGTTTAACCGACAATATTCACTCCACCAAACTAAAGCAAAACTACCGAAAGTACTAATCGCAGCTTGAAATTTTCCACGCTCATCAAAATTATGGGAAGCAAATATAGCATTAATTTTGTACTCCCATTCAATATATAAATCAGGTCTAAAACGACCAGTAAATGGTGTCATGGAAACATTAACCTGATTATGTGCATTCTCATGTTGTTGCTCCTCTTGTGACGGTTGTTGTATTTTCTTAGGTGGTGGCAAATCTCCCACGATCGATGAAGCCCAAGAACTAACAACTCCGGAACCTGCCATGATTAGTAGAAACAAAAAAAAATTGAGAATAATGTTCCTATGAACTACTAGGATGTGGTGGTAAAGCACTCACAGTAAAGCAAATATCAATATCTTACAAGTTCTTACCATGCAGCAGGTGGTGACGGGCAACCAGCGGTTTCAAATAACTCCGAAGATTGAGTAAAGCGATTGCCAGGCGAATGTACGTATACACGGTGTAAAAATATGTGGAGCTGGATTGGCTATATATGGTAGCAAAAGATTAGCAATAATCAATTCAGAGATGCAATGTTGAATACACGCTCAACGACGGTACTGTGCTGGTCCTAGGCTAGACCGGACTAGAGACGCGAGCCTAGAACACTAATGAGGTCACGGCGTAGCACAACTAGCATCAATAAAGGATATGAAGTAGCTCTGGACAGCAAAATATAAGTGAAGATCACAATGGCAGTAAAAATAATGATGAGAAACAACTACCAAGTAGCATATACCAACAATTCTCTCTCCAACTTTACTCTATAAAAGTTTGTGCCAATTTTATGATAATTTTTCTCAAGAAAGGCACTAACTCAAGCTTTCAAATGCAAAAAGAATCACTTAATTCCGAGTTGATATGAGGAGTCAAAAAATTCTAAAACTGGCCTGAAAAACTGGAACAAGCTGTGTTCGCGAACTTCGGAGGGCAAAAAGACCTATTTATAAGCCGATTTTGAGGTGTCAAATATTGAACTAGCTTCTGCAACTATTTAGATGCGGCTCGTCGCTAGCTTTAATTTGAGTACTCACGGAGCCAAAACAGACTTCGTATGAAAAAGATATGCCTGTTTTACTGAACACTGCGCAAAACAGATTCCAATCCGAATTCAGCTACGAGATTGAGTCTAGATAGATCCGAATTTTGTTTTTTTTCTTCTCTCTCTTTTTTTTCTCACACTTTCTTTTCTTTTTCTTTCTCTCTTTTTTTTCTCTGATTTTTTTTACCTTTTTTTCTCTCTTTTTTTTCTGTGTATTTTTTTTCCCTCTCTCCCTCTTTTCAAAACAAACTAGTTAAGATGCAGATTGGATCAAGCAAAGATGTGAACGACCTCAACTATGATTATGACAATGAATGGTGGGTAGCACGTGGTGGAAATTGATGGATGGGATGGTGGATAGCGGAAGGAATAATGATGCAGCGGTGGCGCGACTAATGTGAACAGAACTCGAAACTCTAAACGAACTAGACACTAAGACCAGCAACTCGACACGACGATGCAACCGATAATTCAACTATACAAGCACTGAAAAGAAAAATGCGAAGGCTCAGACTGGCTTGGATAAAGGATGAATAGATCTAACTTTTTTTTTTGGCTTTTTCCTGGACAATAGGTAAGAAAATAAATCTAACCTAGGGAAAATGATGAGGACATGAATACCTTGGATACGACCAAAAATATTGCATACATGTATATTTGTGAGGTGATTTCTAATGCAAACTATGCAATAATTTATTTGTGTCATCCAGGACAAAAATACTTCACAAACTTTTGTGCCATGTCTAATTGCAGGTGTATGGGACATTTGTACAATTCACATATGAAGATAAGGGAAAACGAGAAGTTTAGGTCTGTTCAAAAAGTCCTCTCACGTCACTTTTGGGCCAAGAGAAGATAGAGTCCAAGTCTCTCACGTTCTGGATTCAGATTCGGACTGCACAGACATACCTGACTCAAAACGCCAAGAACTTTTTCATACGGACTCCGAATTGGGTGATTCTTTTTTTGTTGGAAAGTAGATTTCGTGCTCTTTCCAACCCAATTGGATTCACCTTAAAATTCATCCGGAGCTATGAGTTATCGACGAAACAATCTAACGCTGTAGCAGAATCCGAGTCAAACTACAAGTCCAAAGGTGTTGCATCACCTCCACTTGGGCCCATGAGCCTTGTACGACCTAGGGTTAGTTTTAGGCTGCCTTGGGACGTCCTCCCACCTCCTTGGCCGCCACCCCTTACTCCTATATAAGTAGATCCATCTAGTAGCTTTTTCCTTGGGATTTGTTTAGTTAAAAGTTAGCCATTGCAACTTCGTGTACTTCGTTTGTGTCCAACGACCAGACCAAGACCGCTTTCGGATCCCCACCTCTATCAATACTTCATCTATATTCACAATATTCAGATTGCATTATCATATTCTTGCTTGTTCTTCGATTGCGTGCAGGAATAGACCTTCGTGGTCAGGCTGATCGTGCTTTCAGTATCGTCAGTAACCTCGGGAGATTGGTTTAGCGATTGCTAAGGCGCAACGTCGTGCACGTTTGTAGTCGGATCGTCAAAGTCGACTCCACCAAATCGATAGCTATCATCTCATCGAAAGATCGGGACACCCCCTCCTCTATCACATACGGACTCTAAAAATAGCCTATACTCAAGTATTTCGAAATTACATGGGCCTGGCCCAATAATAAGGCCTCTGGATGAAATTTATGAAGTGGCATCTTGTATATTTCGTCCAAGGCTTCCTGCACTCCTTATGGTGGCTTCAAAGTCCTGAAATCATCACTTGTAACTCCGTTTTTGTTCCCCTTGCGCATGCCATCATCTCCATGCTTGAACTTGCTCCAAGGTTCCTCTTTCTTGTCCAAGCTAGGCCATTCATTTGTAAGCAAAACAAATGTATCCAATTTAGGCAGCATCATATTCTCATGAACATTAGAATCATTACCAAGAAACGAAAGTACCTGATAATTTAATTGGCGTGCGCGAGCTCTAGTAATTGGTCCAGTATGTATAGCAGCAGGGGCTGTGGGTGTAACAATGGTATTGATGTCCTCATCATCCAGAATGGCGTTTCTAGTGCATATTTAAGCACTTTGAAGCCTCCGTGATGACCTACAAGGACATGGACGAAATATACAAGATGCCACTTCATAAATTTCGTCCAGAGGCTATTATAGGTGCTGCGTCACCTTATTATTGGGCCAGGCCCATGTAATTTCGAGACAAAGCTGGATAACAAGTTTAATGAATTGCTCACGCGTCTTCCCCAACCACCACCGGCTGCACCTGTCGCACCTCTGCAACGACAACAACAACGCCCCCTTCCAAATCAGTTCGGACGAGCGAAGCGTGTTCCTCTTGAGGATGGCCAAACTTCTGGTGCTGCTGTACCTACTGTTGATGCTTCTTTGGCTCCTGCTCCTGCTGCTGCTGGTGCCGAGGAGGAGGATGATTACGCGGGCGATTATGAGGATGAGGTTGATCAAAATCATAACTACGTGCAACCACCAGCACCAGGTCGTCCACATGCAAATAATCGCAATGGTAGGCCTGCACCACCACTTCAGGTACGAGATCATGACCATCTTCCTAAATTAAAATTGAATATTCCACCATTCGAGGGTAGATATGTTCCTGATATATATCTTACTTGGGAGTTAGAAACTGAACAACGTTTTACATGTTTACAATATCCCGAGGAACGACGTGTTGCTGCTGCTGTTTGTGCTTTCACTAGTTTTGCATGTGTATGGTGGTCTGAACATTGTAGATTATATCCTATTCCAGCTACGTGGGCTGCTTTGAAAACTGCTATGCGTACTCGTTGTGATAGAGGCGAGGGTGTCCCGATCTTTCGATGAGATGATAGCTATCGTTTTTGGTGGAGTAGACTTTGACGATCCGACTACGAACGTGCGAGGACGTCGCGCCTTAGCAATCGCTAAACCAACTCCGAGAGGTTATTGACCACGCCGGAGCACAATCAACCTGACCACGAGGGTCTATCTCCTGCAAGCAAATGAAGAACAAGCAAGAAACTAAGATTTGCAATCTGGATATTGCGAATATAAGGTGAAAGCTTTATTGATCAAGGTGGGGTTCTGTGACGTCTTGGTCTGGTCGTTGAACACAAACGAAGTACGCGAAGTTGCAGCTATGGCGAACTTTTAATCTAAACAAAACCCAAAGTCTAAACGGTGCCCTAAGGGCTGTATATATGGAGGAAGAGGAGGGGATTTCGTGGCCCTTGAAGGAGGGGTCCGAAACCAACCCTATCTCTTGTTTCCCCACACATACGGACTCTAAAAACAGCCTATACTCAAGTATTTCGAAATTACATGGGCCTGGCCCAATAATAAGGTGACGCAGCACCTATAATAGCCTCTGGACGAAATTTATGAAGTGACATCTTGTATATTTCGTCCAAGGCTTCCTGCACTCATTATGGTGGCTTCGAAGTCCTGAAATCATCACTTGTAACTCCGTTCTTGTTCCCCTTGTGCATGCCATCATCTCCATGCTTGAACTTGCTCCAAGGTTCCTCTTTCTTGTCCAAGCTAGGCCCTTCATTTGTAAGCAAAACAAATGTATCCAATTTAGGCAGCATCATATTCTCATGAACTTTAGAATCATTCCCAAGAAACGAAAGTACCTGATATTTTAATTGGCGTGCGCGAGCTCTAGTAATTGGTCCAGTATGTATAGAAGCAGGGGCTGTGGGTGTAACAATGGTATTGATGTCCTCATCATCCTCCCCTTCTTGAAATGAAGTCGTCCTCGACGGAAGCTCATCTTCCTCACCCAAATAAGGCTTCAGATCTGCAATGTTAAAAGTGGGACTAACCCCAAAATCTGCAGGCAGCTCAAGTTTATATGCATTATCATTTATTTTCTCTAACACCTTAAAAGGACCATCAGCACGTGGCATTAGCTTTGATTTGCGCAAATCAGGAAATCTATCCTTACGCAAATGTAACCAAACAAGATCTCCAGGTGCAAACACAACATGTTTTCTACCCTTATCTCCAGCAAGTTTATATTTTGCATTCATACGCTCAATGTTCTCCTTAGTTAACTCATGCATTTTTAAGATCAATTCAGCACGTCGTTTAGAATCAAAATTAACCTTCTCCGAAGATGGAAGAGGCAACAAATCAATTGGTGCACGAGGAAGGAAACCATACACAATTTCAAAAGGACACATCTTAGTAGTAGAATGCAATGAACGATTATAAGCAAATTCAATATGAGGCAAGCATTCTTCCCACATTTTCTTGTTATTCTTCAAAACAGCCCTAAGCATAGTAGACAATGTTCTATTGACTACTTCAGTTTGTCCATCAGTTTGGGGGTGACATGTAGTACTAAAAAGCAGTTTAGTCCCCAACTTAGCCCATAAACATCTCCAAAAGTGGCTAAGAAATTTAGTATCACGATCTGAAACAATAGTATTTGGCACACCATGCAAGCGTATAATTTCACGAAAGAACAAATCAGCAACATTAACAGCATCATCGCTTTTATGACATGGTATAAAGTGTGCCATTTTCGAGAACCTATCCACGACAACAAATATGCTATCCCTCCCCTTCTTTGTTCGAGGTAAACCTAAAACAAAGTCCATAGATATATCCTCCCAAGGAACACTAGGTACAGGCAAAGGCATATATAAACCATGAGGATTGAGTCGTGACTTAGCTTTTTGACATGTAGTGCAACGAGCAACAAAACGCTCAACATCCCGTCTCATCTTTGGCCAAAAGAAATGTGTGGCAAGTATATCCTCCGTCTTCTTCACGCCAAAGTGTCCCATTAATCCTCCTCCATGCGCTTCCTGCAACAACAAAAGACGAACAGAGCTAGCTGGAATGCATAGCTTGTTAGCACGAAACACAAATCCATCGTTAACGACGAACTTGTTCCATGTTCTCCCTTCCTTACAATTCTGCAATACATCTTTAAATTCAGCATCATGCACATATTGATCTTTGATGGTCTCCAAACCAAATTTTTTAAAGTCAAGTTGTGAAAGCATAGTATAACGACGAGACAATGCATCAGCAATAACATTTTCTTTACCCTTCTTGTGTTTAATGACATAAGGGAAAGTCTCAATAAATTCAACCCATTTAGCATGTCTACGGTTCAATTTTGCTTGACTTTTAATGTGTTTCAAAGATTCATGATCAGAATGTATAACAAATTCTTTGGGCCATAAATAATGTTGCCATGTTTCTAAGGTCCGAACAAGAGCATATAATTCTTTATCATAAGTAGAATAGTTCAGACTAGGCCCACTCAATTTTTCAGAAAAGTATGCAACAGGTTTGCCATCTTGTAATAAAACACCTCCTAATCCAATTCCACTAGCATCACATTCAAGCTCAAAAGTCTTATTAAAATCAGGAAGTTGGAGTAAAGGAGCATGTGTCAACTTATCTTTCAATACCGTGAAGGCTTCTTCCTGTGAGGTACCCCAAACAAAAGGCACATCCTTCTTTGTAAGCTCATTGAGAGGTGCAGCAATGGTGCTGAAATCTCTCACAAAACGCCTATAGAAACCAGCGAGTCCAAGAAAACTCCTCACTTGGGTGACTGTTTTGGGCTGTGGCCAACTCTCAATAGCTTCAATCTTGGCTTTATCAACTTCAATTCCCTGTGGAGTAACAACATAGCCAAGAAAAGATACTCGGTCGGTGCAAAAGGTGCACTTCCCAAGGTTACCAAACAAACGTGCATCACGTAAAGCAATAAAAACAGCACGTAAATGTTCCAAATGTTCCTCCAAAGATCTGCTATAAATCAGTATATCATCAAAATAGACTACCGCAAATCGTCCAATGAAAGCACGTAAAACTTCGTTCATTAATCTCATGAAAGTACTAGGTGCATTAGTTAACCCAAAAGGCATGACTAACCACTCATATAATCCAAACTTTGTTTTAAATGCTGTTTTCCATTCATCCCCCAATTTCATACGAATTTGATGGTATCCACTACGCAAATCAACTTTGGAGAATATTGTAGAGCCACTCAATTCATCAAGCATATCATCTAGTCTAGGAATAGGATGACGATAACGAATAGTAATATTATTAATGCCTCTACAATCAACACACATACGCGATGTACCATCCTTTTTCGGCACTAGAATAATAGGAACAGCACAAGGACTAAGGGATTCGCGTATATAACCTTTGTCGAGCAACTCCTGTACTTGACGCATAATCTCCTTCGTCTCCTCTGGATTGGTACGGTATGGCGCACGGTTTGGCAACGAAGCACCGGGAATTAAGTCAATCTGATGCTCAATCCCGCGAATAGGTGGTAATCCCGTTGGCACGTCTTGTGGAAAGACGTCAGCGAACTCCTGCAAAATGTTAGTGACCGCAGGAGGCAAAGAGGAAGGCACGTCCTCGAATGAAAATAACGCCTCTTTGCACACAAAAGCATAGCAAACAGAATTGCTGAAATCTAGATCATCAATATCAGATTTGGTGGCAAGTAAGCATGCACTTTTCAATTTAATTTCAGAAGCAACACTAGATGGTTTATTATTAGGCTTCATTTGTTGCTCAAATTCTTTTGCCACAATCTGATTTTCACTCTTATTTTTCTCCTGTTTTGCTTTACTAGCTCTATTAATATCATCTTTCAAAATAGAATCAGGAGTCATAGGAAGCAAAGTAATATGTTTATCCTTATGAACAAGAGTATACTGATTGTTTCTACCATGGTGTACAGAATTTTTATCAAATTGCCATGGTCTACCAAGTAATAATGAACATGCTTGCATGGGTACCACATCAGAATCAACATAATCAACATATGTAGAGATACTAAAATGCACACGAACAGTACGTGTTACCTTAACCTTGCCGCTGTTGTTGAACCATTGGATATAGTAAGGATGTGGATGTGGTCTTGTGGTGAGAGATAGCTTCTCCACCATCTCCATGCTAGCCAAGTTGTTGCAGCTCCCTCCATCTATGATGACGCGAACAGAACGTTCCTTCACAACTCCCTTTGTATGGAACAAATTATGCCTCTGATTTTGCTCAGCTTGTGTGACCCGCACACTCAAAACACGTTGAGCAACTAAACATTCATACCTGTCAGCGTCTTCAGGAGCCATGTATTGCGTCTCATGATCAGAATCATCTCCACCGTGTTCTTCACTTGTAATAAGAGCCAAAGTCTCCTCATCATAGTCACTAGCGGACTCATACCCACCATCCTCAGTAGCAATCATAACACGCGGAGATTGGCATTCTCTCGCATAATGACCTCTTCCCTTACAACGACGACAAATAATATCATGTGTGTGCCCTGTTGATGCCATAGATGAAGAAGAGCTCTGGGCAGGCCCAGAAGGTGTACTCTTGGCAGATGGTGGTGGTGGTGCCTGTTTTCTTGTATCTCGGTTGGAATTGGCGGCTGAAGTCAGTGGTGCCGCAGTAGGACGTGTGGGAGTAGAGGAGGCACGCGGTGTCCATGATGAAGATCGACCTGCAGAAAAATTAGTTCGCGCCAATGCCTGTCGATCCTGCACTTCACGTTCAGCTTTACAAGCAAGATGGAATAAACGAGTAGTATTATTATACTCCTTATACTATAGAATGGTCTGAATCTCTCTATTTAATCCACCCATGAAACGTGCAAGCATAGCTTCATTCTCCTCAACAATACCACATCTAATCATGCCAGTTTGTAATTCCTGATAATATTCTTCTACAGAATTTTTTCCTTGTCTTAAGCGCTGCAATTTTTGAAGTAATTCACGTTGATAATATGGTGAAACCCAACGAGTACGCATAGCAGTTTTCAAAGCAGCCCACGTAGCTGGAATAGGATATAATCTACAATGTTCAGACCACCATACACATGCAAAACTAGTGAAAGCACAAACAGCAGCAGCAACACGTCGTTCCTCGGGATATTGTAAACATGTAAAACATTGTTCAGTTTCTAACTCCCAAGTAAGATATATATCAGGAACATATCTTCCCTCGAATGGTGGAATATTCAATTTTAATTTAGGAAGATGGTCATGATCTCGTACCTGAAGTGGTGGTGCAGGCCTACCATTGCGATTATTTGCATGTGGACGACCTGGTGCTGGTGGTTGCACGTAGTTATGATTTTGATCAACCTCATCCTCATAATCGCCCGCGTAATCATCCTCCTCCTCGGCACCAGCAGCAGCAGGAGCAGGAGCCAAAGAAGCATCAACAGTAGGTACAGCAGCACCAGAAGTTTGGCCATCCTCAAGAGGAACACGCTTCGCTCGTCCGAACTGATTTGGAAGGGGGCGTTGTTGTTGTCGTTGCAGAGGTGCGACAGGTGCAGCCGGTGGTGGTTGGGGAAGACGCGTGAGCAATTCATTAAACTTGTTATCCAGCTTTGTCTCGAAATTACATGGGCCTGGCCCAATAATAAGGTGACGCAGCACCTATAATAGCCTCTGGACGAAATTTATGAAGTGGCATCTTGTATATTTCGTCCATGTCCTTGTAGGTCATCACGGAGGCTTCAAAGTGCTTAAATATGCACTAGAAACGCCATTCTGGATGATGAGGACATCAATACCATTGTTACACCCACAGCCCCTGCTGCTATACATACTGGACCAATTACTAGAGCTCGCGCACGCCAATTAAATTATCAGGTACTTTCGTTTCTTGGTAATGATTCTAATGTTCATGAGAATATGATGCTGCCTAAATTGGATACATTTGTTTTGCTTACAAATGAATGGCCTAGCTTGGACAAGAAAGAGGAACCTTGGAGCAAGTTCAAGCATGGAGATGATGGCATGCGCAAGGGGAACAAAAACGGAGTTACAAGTGATGATTTCAGGACTTTGAAGCCACCATAAGGAGTGCAGGAAGCCTTGGACGAAATATACAAGATGCCACTTCATAAATTTCATCCAGAGGCCTTATTATTGGGCCAGGCCCATGTAATTTCGAAATACTTGAGTATAGGCTATTTTTAGAGTCCGTATGTGATAGAGGAGGGGGTGTCCCGATCTTTCGATGAGATGATAGCTATCGATTTGGTGGAGTCGACTTTGACGATCCGACTACAAACGTGCACGACGTTGCGCCTTAGCAATCGCTAAACCAATCTCCCGAGGTTACTGACGATACTGAAAGCACGATCAGCCTGACCACGAAGGTCTATTCCTGCACGCAATCGAAGAACAAGCAAGAATATGATAATGCAATCTGAATATTGTGAATATAGATGAAGTATTGATAGAGGTGGGGATCCGAAAGCGGTCTTGGTCTGGTCGTTGGACACAAACGAAGTACACGAAGTTGCAATGGCTAACTTTTAACTAAACAAATCCCAAGGAAAAAGCTACTAGATGGATCTACTTATATAGGAGTAAGGGGTGGCGGCCAAGGAGGTGGGAGGACGTCCCAAGGCAGCCTAAAACTAACCCTAGGTCGTACAAGGCTCATGGGCCCAAGTGGAGGTGATGCAACACCTTTGGACTTGTAGTTTGACTCGGATTCTGCTACAGCGTCAGATTGTTTCGTCGATAACTCATAGCTCCGGATGAATTTTAAGGTGAATCCAATTGGGTTGGAAAGAGCACGAAATCTACTTTCCAACAAAAAAAAGAATCACCCAATTCGGAGTCCGTATGAAAAAGTTCTTGGCGTTTTGAGTCAGGTATGTCTGTGCAGTCCGAATCTGAATCCAGAACGTGAGAGACTTGGACTCTATCTTCACTTGGCCCAAAAGTGACGTGAGAGGACTTTTTGAACAGCACCTAAACTTCTCGTTTTCCCTTATCTTCATATGTGAATTGTACAAATGTCCCATACACCTGCAATTAGACATGGCACAAAAGTTTGTGAAGTATTTTTGTCCTGGATGACACAAATAAATTATTGCATAGTTTGCATTAGAAATCACCTCACAAATATACATGTATGCAATATTTTTGGTCGTATCCAAGGTATTCATGTCCTCATCAGACCCCTCCTTCAAGGGCCACGAAATCCCCTCCTCTTCCTCCATATATACAGCCCTTAGGGCACCGTTTAGACTTTGGGTTTTGTTTAGATTAAAAGTTCGCCATAGCTGCAACTTCGCGTACTTCGTTTGTGTTCAACGACCAGACCAAGACGTCACAGAACCCCACCTTGATCAATAAAGCTTTCATCTTATATTCGCAATATCCAGATTGCAAATCTTAGTTTCTTGCTTGTTCTTCGTTTGCTTGCAGGAGATAGACCCTCGGGGTCAGGTTGATTGTGCTCCGGCGTGGTCAATAACCTCTCGGAGTTGGTTTAGCGATTGCTAAGGCGCGACGTCCTCGCACGTTCGTAGTCGGATCGTCAAAGTCTACTCCACCAAAAACGATAGATATCATCTCATCGAAAGATCGGGACACCCTCGCCTCTATCAAGTGGTATCAGAGCTCCAGGTTGCTCGGTGAGATTTACAGTTTTTCGTAGTTTAGATCGAGTCTGTTCTTCATACCTACAGTCCAGGAAAAAGCCAAAAAAAATTTAGGGTTAGTTCATCATATCCGAACCAATCTGAGCCTTTGCATAATCTTTTTAGGGTTTTTGCTTTGTTGAATTTGCGGTTGCATCGTCGTGTCAAGTTGCTGGTCTTAGCGTCTAGTTCTTTAGAGTTTCGAGTTCTGTTCACAAGTTGTCACGCCGCCGCCGCACCATCATCATCGCCCCTACCGTATACCACCACAGCTTATCTGCTATTTCTCTGAGTCCATATACCACCACCGATCCGAGTCCATATACCACCACCAATCCGAGTCCATATACCACCACCAATCCGAGCCCACATATACTACCGTCATATACCATCACCAGTCCGAGTTCCACCAGATTCATCTCTGCCACCAGTCCTAGTCCGAGTCCAGTATTTATTCCTTTATTTTAGAGTTCCAGATCACGCGATACTACGAGTCGTGAACAAGTCGGATTCCCCAATTTTCGCGCTACCCGCAGAAGAAAAATAGTTCCAGTTTCAAAAAAAAAAAACTAAGTCTGGAAAATTCTGGCTAGGCGACCATTTGTAGACTTTTTCGAAAAAAAATTGTTGCGGAGCAAAAAAAAAAGGAAAAAAAAAGTGCAAAAAAAAAAATTCAGAGTGTGCTCCTCCCTTGTTTACGTGCAGCACCGTGATTTTTGTTAGTGTTCTAGGCTCGCGTCTCTAGCACGGTCTAGCCTAGGACCAGCACAGTACCGTCGTTGAGAGTTTATTCAACATTGCATCTCTGAATTGATTATTGCTGACCCTTTTTGCTACCATATCATAAGCCTTCCCAGCTCCACATACATCTACATCGTGCGTTTGACACCACCTGGCAATCGCTCTGTCCAAGCTCTGAGAGTTTTGACTACAAAGGTTGCCGATCACCACCTGCTGCTGGGTAAGAACTGGTAAGAATTTGAGATTTGCTTGACGGATTTGTGACACCACACCACACCACCACCACTTTCTAGTAGTCTGTAGGATCATATTCTTGTGTGTTTCTATTGCTGCTAACCATGGCAGGATCACAAGCCGACGAGATTGACTGGGAGAACATGACGAACAAGGAGTTGCATGATAAATTTCAGCAAATGATGGGTGGCCAGGTGGGAGATGTGCTAAACAGATTTGAAGAGGCCATGGAGAAGATAGATGGCATGGAGAAGTCGTTCGAGACAAAGCTGGATAACAAGTTTAATGAATTGCTCACGCGTCTTCCCCAACCACCACCGGCTGCACCTGTTGCACCTCTGCAACGACAACAACAACGCCCCCTTCCAAATCAGTTCGGACGAGCGAAGCGTGTTCCTCTTGAGGATGGCCAAACTTCTGGTGCTGCTGTACCTACTGTTGATGCTTCTTTGGCTCCTGCTCCTGCTGCTGCTGGTGCTGAGGAGGAGGATGATTACGCGGGCGATTATGAGGATGAGGTTGATCAAAATCATAACTACGTGCAACCACCAGCACCAGGTCGTCCACATGCAAATAATCGCAATAGTAGGTCTGCACCACCACTTCAGGTACGAGATCATGACCATCTTCCTAAATTAAAATTGAATATTCCACCATTCGAGGGTAGATATGTTCCTGATATATATCTTACTTGGGAGTTAGAAACTGAACAACGTTTTACATGTTTACAATATCCCGAGGAACGACGTGTTGCTGCTGCTGTTTGTGCTTTCACTAGTTTTGCATGTGTATGGTGGTCTGAACATTGTAGATTATATCCTATTCCAGCTACGTGGGCTGCTTTGAAAACTGCTATGCGTACTCGTTGGGTTCCACCATATTATCAACGTGAATTACTTCAAAAATTGCAGCGCTTAAGACAAGGAAAAAATGCTGTAGAAGAATATTATCAGGAATTACAAACTGGCATGATTAGATGTGGTATTGTTGAGGAGAATGAAGCTATGCTTGCACGTTTCATGGGTGGATTAAATAGAGAGATTCAGACCATTCTAGAGTATAAGGAGTATAATAATATCACTCGTTTATTCCATCTTGCTTGTAAAGCTGAACGTGAAGTGCAGGATCGACAGGCATTGGCGCGAACTAATTTTTCTGCAGGTCGATCTTCATCATGGACACCGCGTGCCTCCTCTACTCCCACACGTCCTACTGCGGCACCACTGACTTCAGCCGCCAATTCCAACCGAGATACAAGAAAACAGGCACCACCACCACCATCTGCCAAGAGTACACCTTCTGGGCCTGCCCAGAGCTCTTCTTCATCTATGGCATCAACAGGGCACACACATGATATTATTTGTCGTCGTTGTAAGGGAAGAGGTCATTATGCGAGAGAATGCCAATCTCCACGTGCTATGATTGCTACTGAGGATGGTGGGTATGAGTCCGCAAGTGACTATGATGAGGAGACTTTGGCTCTTATTACAAGTGAAGAACACGGTGGAGATGATTCTGATCATGAGACGCAATACATGGCTCCTGAAGACGCTGACAGGTATGAATGTTTAGTTGCTCAACGTGTTTTGAGTGTGCAGGTCACACAAGCTGAGCAAAATCAGAGGCATAATTTGTTCCATACAAAGGGAGTTGTGAAGGAACATTTTGTTCGCGTCATCATAGATGGAGGGAGCTGCAACAACTTGGCTAGCATGGAGATGGTGGAGAAGCTATCTCTCACCACAAGACCACATCCACATCCTTACTATATCCAATGGGTCAACAACAGCGGCAAGGTTAAGGTAACACGTACTGTTCGTGTGCATTTTAGTATCTCTACATATGCTGATTATGTTGATTGTGATGTGGTACCCATGCAAGCATGTTCATTATTACTTGGTAGACCATGGCAATTTGATAAAAATTCTGTACACCATGGTAGAAACAATCAGTATACTCTTGTTCATAAGGATAAACATATTACTTTGCTTCCTATGACTCCTGATTCTATTTTGAAAGATGATATTAATAGAGCTAGTAAAGCAAAGCAGGAGAAAAATAAGAGTGAAAATCAGATTGTGGCAAAAGAATTTGAGCAACAAATGAAGCCTAATAATAAACCATCTAGTGTTGCTTCTGAAATTAAATTGAAAAGTGCATGCTTACTTGCCACCAAATCTGATATTGATGAGCTAGAGTTCAGCAATTCTGTTTGCTATGCTTTTGTGTGCAAAGAGGCGTTATTTTCATTCGAGGACGTGCCTTCCTCTTTGCCTCCTGCGGTCACTAACATTTTGCAGGAGTTCGCTGATGTCTTTCCACAAGACGTGCCACCGGGATTACCACCTATTCGCGGGATTGAGCATCAGATTGACTTAATTCCCGGTGCTTCGTTGCCAAACCGTGCGCCATACCGTACCAATCCAGAGGAGACGAAGGAGATTATGCGTCAAGTACAGGAGCTGCTCGACAAAGGTTATATACGCGAATCTCTTAGTCCTTGTGCTGTTCCTATTATACTAGTGCCAAAAAAGGATGGTACGTCGCGTATGTGTGTTGATTGTAGAGGCATTAATAATATTACTATTCGTTATCGTCATCCTATTCCTAGGCTAGATGATATGCTTGATGAATTGAGTGGCTCTACAATATTCTCCAAAGTTGATTTGCGTAGTGGATACCATCAAATTCGTATGAAATTGGGAGATGAATGGAAAACAACATTTAAAACTAAGTTCGGTTTATATGAGTGGTTAGTCATGCCTTTTGGGTTACCAAGAAACGAAAGTACCTGATAATTTAATTGGCCGCTTTCGGATCCCCACCTCTATCAATACTTCATCTATATTCGCAATATTCAGATTGCATTATCAAATTCTTGCTTGTTCTTCGATTGCGTGCAGGAATAGACCTTCGTGGTCAGGCTGATCGTGCTTTCAGTATCGTCAGTAACCTCGGGAGATTGGTTTAGCGATTGCTAAGGCGCAACGTCGTGCACGTTTGTAGTCGGATCGTCAAAGTCGACTCCACCAAATCGATAGCTATCATCTCATCGAAAGATCGGGACACCCCCTCCTCTATCACATACGGACTCTAAAAATAGCCTATACTCAAGTATTTCGAAATTACATGGGCCTGGCCCAATAATAAGGCCTCTGGATGAAATTTATGAAGTGGCATCTTGTATATTTCGTCCAAGGCTTCCTGCACTCCTTATGGTGGCTTCAAAGTCCTGAAATCATCACTTGTAACTCCGTTTTTGTTCCCCTTGCGCATGCCATCATCTCCATGCTTGAACTTGCTCCAAGGTTCCTCTTTCTTGTCCAAGCTAGGCCATTCATTTGTAAGCAAAACAAATGTATCCAATTTAGGCAGCATCATATTCTCATGAACATTAGAATCATTACCAAGAAACGAAAGTACCTGATAATTTAATTGGCGTGCGCGAGCTCTAGTAATTGGTCCAGTATGTATAGCAGCAGGGGCTGTGGGTGTAACAATGGTATTGATGTCCTCATCATCCAGAATGGCGTTTCTAGTGCATATTTAAGCACTTTGAAGCCTCCGTGATGACCTACAAGGACATGGACGAAATATACAAGATGCCACTTCATAAATTTCGTCCAGAGGCTATTATAGGTGCTGCGTCACCTTATTATTGGGCCAGGCCCATGTAATTTCGAAATACTTGAGTATAGGCTATTTTTAGAGTCCGTATGTGTGGGGAAACAAGAGATAGGGTTGGTTTCGGACCCCTCCTTCAAGGGCCACGAAATCCCCCCCTCTTCCTCCATATATACAGCCCTTAGGGCACCATTTAGACTTTGGGTTTTGTTTAGATTAAAAGTTCGCCATAGCTGCAACTTCGTGTACTTCGTTTGTGTTCAACGACCAGACCAAGACGTCACAGAACCCCACCTTGATCAATAAAGCTTTCATCTTATATTCGCAATATCCAGATTACAAATCTTAGTTTCTTGCTTGCTCTTCGTTTGCTTGCAGGAGATAGACCCTCGTGGTCAGGTTGATTGTGCTCCGGCGTGGTCAATAACCTCTCGGAGTTGGTTTAGCGATTGCTAAGGCGCGACGTCCTCGCACGTTCGTAGTCGGATCGTCAAAGTCTACTCCACCAAAAATGATAGCTATCATTTCATCGAAAGATCGGGACACCCTCGCCTTTATCAAGTGGTATCAGTTTTCAGGTTGCTCGGTGAGAATTTTCAGTTATCCCTAGATTAGATTTATTTTCTTACCTATTGTCCAAAGAAAAAGCCACAAAAAAAGTTAGATATGTTCATCCTTTGTCCAAGCCAGTCTGAGCCTTCGCAATTTTCTTTTCAGTGCTTGTATAGTTGAATTATCGGTTGCATCGTCCTGTCGAGTTGCTGGTCTTAGTGTCTAGTTCGTTTAGAGTTTCGAGTTATGTTCACATTAGTCACGCCACCGCTGCATCATTATTCCTTCCGCTATCCACCATCCCATCCATCAATTTCCACCATGTGCTACCCACCGTTCATTGTCATAATCATAGTTGAGGTCGTTCACATCTTTGCTTGATCCAATCTGCATCTTATCTAGTTTGTTTTGAAAAGAGGGAGAGAGAACAAAAAAGACAGAGAAAAAAAAAGAGAGAGAGAAAAAAGTCAGAAAAAAAAAGAGAAAAAAAGTGAGAGAAAAAAAAAGAGAAGAAAAAAAACACAAAATTCGGATCTATCTAGACTCACTCTCGTACCTGAATTCGGATTCGAATCTGTTTTGCGCACTGTTCAGTAAAATAGGCGTATCTTCCTCATACGAAGTCCGTTTTGGCTCTGTGAGTACTCAAATTAAAGCTAGCGACGAGCCACATCTAAATAGTTGCAGAAGCTTTTTCAATATTTGATACCTCAAAATCGACTTTTAAATAGGTCTTTTTGCCCTCCGAAGTTCGTGAACACAGCTTGTTCAAGTTTTTCAGGCCAGTTTTAGAATTTTTTGACTCCTCATATCAACTCAGAATTGAGTGATTCTTTTTGCGTTTGAAAGCTTGAGTCAGTGCCATTCTTGAGAAAAATTATCAGAAAATTGGCAAAAACTTTTCTAGAGGAAAGTTGGAGAGAAAGTTGTTGGTATATCCTGCTTCGCAGTTATTTCACATCATTATCTTTACTGCTATTGTGGTATTCACTTTTATCTTACCGTCCAGGGCTACTTCATATCCTTTATTGATGCTAGTTGTGCTACGCCGTGACCTCATTAGTGTTCTAGGCTCGCGTCTCTTGTCCGGTCTAGCCTAGGACCAGCACAGTACCGTCGTTGAGCGTTTATTCAACTTTGCATCTCTGAATTGATTATTGCTGACATTTTTGCTACCATATCATAAGCCTTCCCAGCACCACATACATCTACGTCGTGCGTTTGACACCACCTGGCAATCGCTCTGTCCAATCTTTAAGAGTTTTGACTACAACGATTGCCGATCACCACCTGCTGCTGGGTAAGAACTGGTAAGCATTTGAGATTCGCTTGACGGTTTTGTGATACACCACCACCACCACTTCGTAGTAGTCTGTAGGATCATATTCTTGTGTGTTTCTATTGCTGCTAACCATGGCAGGATCACAAGCCGATAAGACTGATTGGGAGAACATGACGAACAAACAGCTACATGATAAATTTCAGCAAATGATGAGTGGACAGGTGCAAGATGTGCTAAACAGATTTGAAGAGGCCATGGAGAAGATAGATGGAATTGAGAAGACGTTCGAAACAAAGCTCGATAACAAGTTTAATGAATTGCTCGCGCGTCTTCCACAACCACCGCCGGCTGCACCTGTCGCACCTCTACAACAACAACAACGTCGCCTTCCAAATCAAGTGGGACGAGCACAGCGCGTTCCCCTTGAGCCTGGTCAAACATCTGGTGCCGCTGCACCTACTGTTGATGCTTCTATGGCTCCTGTTGCCGCTGAGGAGGACGATTATGCGGGCGATTACGAGGATGAGGTTGATCAAAATTAGAACTACGTGCATCCACCACCACCAGGTCGTCCACATGCAAATAATCGCAATGGTAGGGCTGCATTACCAGCTCAGGTACGAGATCATGACCATCTTCCTAAACTGAAATTGAATATTCCACCATTTGAGGGTAGATATGTTCCTGATATATATCTTACTTGGGAGTTAGAAACTGAACAACGTTTTACATGTTTACAATATCCCGAGGAGAGACGTGTTGCTGCTGCTGTTTGTGCTTTTACTAGTTTTGCATGTGTATGGTGGTCTGAACATTGTAGATTATATCGTATTCCAACTACTTGGGCTGCTTTGAAAACTGCTATGCGTACTCGTTGGGTTCCACCATATTATCAACGTGAATTACTTCAAAAATTGCAGCGCTTAAGACAAGGAAAAAATTCTGTAGAAGAATATTATCAGGAATTACAAACTGGCATGATTAGATGTGGTATTGTTGAGGAGAATGAAGCTATGCTTGCACGTTTTATGGGTGGATTAAATAGAGAGATTCAGACCATTCTAGAGTATAAGGAGTATAATAATATCACTCGTTTATTCCATCTTGCTTGTAAAGCTGAACGTGAAGTGCAGGATCGACAGGCATTGGCGCGGACTAACTTTTCTACAGGTCGACCTTCATCGTGCACTCCGCGTGCATCCTCTACTTCCACACATTCTACTGCACCGACACCTCCATCAGCTGCCACCTCCAGCCGTGATACAAGGAAGCAGGCACAACCACCACTATCTACCAAGAGCACACCTACCGGGCCTGCACAGAGTTCTTCTTCTTCCATGGCATCAACAGGGCACACAAGTGATATTATTTGTCGTCGTTGTAAGGGAAGAGGTCATTATGCGAGAGAATGCAAATCTCAGCGTGTCATGATTGCTACCGAGGATGGTGGGTATGAGTCCGCTAGTGACTATGATGAGGAGACTTTGGCTCTTATTACAAGTGAAGAACACGGTGGAGATGACTCTGATCATGAGACGCAATACATGGCTCTTGAAGATGCTGACAGGTATGAATGTTTAGTTGCTCAACGTGTTTTGAGTGTGCAGGTCACACAAGCTGAGCAAAATCAGAGGCATAATTTGTTCCATACAAAGGGAGTTGTGAAGGAACGTTCTGTTCGCGTCATCATAGATGGAGGGAGCTGCACCAACTTGGCTAGCACGGAGATGGTGGAGAAGCTATCTCTCACCACAAGACCACATCCACATCCTTACTATATCCAATGGTTCAACAACAACGGCAAGGTTAAGGTAACACGTACTGTTCGTGTGCATTTTAGTATCTCTACATATGCTGATTATGTTGATTGTGATGTGGTACCCATGCAAGCATGTTCATTATTACTTGGTAGACCATGGCAATTTGATAAAAATTCTGTACACCATGGTAGAAACAATCAGTATACTCTTGTTCATAAGGATAAACATATTACTTTGCTTCCTATGACTCCTGATTCTATTTTGAAAGATGATATTAATAGAGCTAGTAAAGCAAAACAGGAGAAAAATAAGAGTGAAAATCAGATTATGGCAAAAGAATTTGAGCAACAAATGAAGCCTAATAATAAACCATCTAGTGTTGCTTCTGAAATTAAATTGAAAGGTGCATGTTTACTTGCCACCAAATCTGATATTGATGAGCTAGATTTCAGCAAATCTGTTTGCTATGCTTTTGTGTGCAAAGAGGCGTTATTTTCATTCGAGGACGTGCCTTCCTCTTTGCCTCCTGCTGTCACTAACATTTTGCAGGAGTTCGCTGACGTCTTTCCACAAGACGTGCCACCGGGATTACCACCTATTCGTGGGATTGAGCATCAGATTGACTTAATACCCGGTGCTTCCTTGCCAAACCGTGCGCCATACCGTACAAATCCAGAGGAGACGAAGGAGATTTTGCGTCAAGTACAGGAGCTGCTCGACAAAGGTTATATAGGCGAATCTCTTAGTCCTTGTGCTGTTCCTATTATACTAGTGCCAAAAAAGGATGGTACGTCGCGTATGTGTGTTGATTGTAGAGGCATTAATAATATTACTATTCGTTATCGTCATCCTATTCCTAGGCTAGATGATATGCTTGATGAATTGAGTGGTTCTATAATATTCTCCAAAGTTGATTTGCGTAGTGGATACCATCAAATTCGTATGAAATTGGGAGATGAATGGAAAACAGCAATTAAAACTAAGTTCGGTTTATATGAGTGGTTAGTCATGCCTTTTGGCTTAACTAATGCACCTAGTACTTTCATGAGATTAATGAATGAAGTTTTACGTGCTTTCATTGGACGATTTGTGGTAGTTTACTTTGATGATATATTGATTTATAGCAGATCTTTGGAGGAACATTTGGAACATTTACGTGCTGTTTTTATTGCTCTACGTGATGCACGTTTGTTTGGTAACCTTGGGAAGTGCACCTTTTGCACCGACCGAGTATCTTTTCTTGGCTATGTTGTTACTCCACAGGGAATTGAAGTTGATAAAACCAAGATTGAAGCTATTGAGAGTTGGCCGCAGCCCAAAACGGTCACACAAGTGAGGAGTTTCCTTGGCCTCGCTGGTTTCTATAGGCGTTTTGTGAGAGATTTCAGTACCATTGCTGCACCTCTCAACGAGCTTACAAAGAAGGATGTGCCTTTTGTTTGGGGTACCGCACAGGAAGAAGCCTTCACGGTGTTGAAAGATAAGTTAACACATGCTCCTTTACTCCAACTTCCTGATTTTAATAAGACTTTTGAGCTTGAATGTGATGCTAGTGGAATTGGATTAGGAGGTGTGTTATTACAAGATGGCAAACCTGTTGCATACTTTTCTGAAAAATTGAGTGGGCCTAGTCTGAATTACTCTACTTATGATAAGGAATTATATGCTCTTGTTCGGACTTTGGAAACATGGCAACATTATTTATGGCCCAAAGAATTTGTTATTCATTCTGATCATGAATCTTTGAAACATATTAAAAGTCAAGCCAAACTGAACCGTAGACATGCTAATTGGGTTGAATTCATTGAGACTTTCCCTTATGTCATTAAACACAAGAAGGGTAAAGAAAATGTTATTGCTGATGCATTGTCTCGTCGTTATACTATGCTTTCACAACTTGACTTTAAAATATTTGGTTTGGAGACCATCAAAGATCAATATGTGCATGATGCTGAATTTAAAGATGTATTGCAGAATTGTAAAGAAGGGAGAACATGGAACAAGTTCGTCGTTAACGATGGATTTGTGTTTCGTGCTAACAAGCTATGCATTCCAGCTAGCTCCGTTCGTCTTTTGTTGTTGCAGGAGGCGCATGGAGGAGGATTAATGGGACACTTTGGCGTAAAGAAGACGGAGGATGTACTTGCTACACATTTCTTTTGGCCAAAGATGAGACGGGATGTTGAGCGCTTTGTTGCTCGCTGCACTACATGTCAAAAAGCTAAGTCACGACTTAATCCTCATGGTTTATATATGCCTTTGCCTGTACCTAGTGTTCCATGGGAGGATATATCTATGGACTTTGTTTTGGGTTTACCTCGAACAAAGAAGGGGAGGGATAGCATATTTGTTGTCGTGGATAGGTTCTCGAAAATGGCACACTTCATACCATGTCATAAAACCGATGATGCTGCTAATGTTGCTGATTTGTTCTTTCGTGAAATTATTCGCTTGCATGGTGTGCCAAATACTATTGTTTCAGATCGTGATACTAAATTTCTTAGCCACTTTTGGAGATGTTTATGGGCTAAGTTGGGGACTAAACTGCTTTTTAGTTCTACTTGTCACCCCCAAACTGATGGACAAACTGAAGTAGTCAATAGAACATTGTCTACTATGCTTAGGGCTGTTTTGAAGAATAATAAGAAAATGTGGGAAGAATGCCTGCCTCATATTGAATTTGCTTATAATCGTTCCTTGCATTCTACTACTAAGATGTGCCCTTTTGAAATTGTGTATGGTTTCCTACCTCGTGCACCCATTGATTTGTTGCCTCTTCCATCTTCGAAGAAGGTTAATTTTGATGCTAAACAACGTGCTGAATTGATCTTAAAAATGCATGAGTTAACTAAGGAAAATATTGAGCGCCTGAATGCTAAATATAAACTTGCTGGAGATAAGGGTAGAAAACATGTTGTCTTTGCACCTGGAGATCTTGTTTGGTTACATTTGCGTAAGGATAGGTTTTCGGATTTGCGCAAGTCAAAGCTAATGCCACGTGCTGATGGTCCTTTTAAGGTGGTAGAGAAAATAAATGATAATGCATACAAACTTGAGCTGCCTGCAGATTTTGGAGTTAGTCCCACTTTTAACATTGCAGATTTGAATCCTTATTTGGGTGAGGAAAATGAGCTTCCGTCGAGGACGACTTCATTTCAAGAAGGGGAGGATGATGAGGACATCAATACCGCTGTTACACCCACAGCTCCTACTGCTACATATACTAGACCAATTACTAGAGCTCGCGCAGGCCAATTAAATTATCAGGTACTTTCGTTTCTTCGTAATGATTCTAATGTTCATGAGAATATGATGCTTCCTAAATTGGATGCATTTGTATTGATTACTAATGAAGGGCCTAGCATGGACAAGAGGGATGAACAGTGGAGCAGGATCAAGCATGGAGATGAAGGCGTGCGTGAAGGGATCCAGAATGGCGTTTCTAGTGCATATTTAAGCACTTTGAAGCCTCCGTGATGACCTACAAGGACATGGACGAAATATACAAGATGCCACTTCATAAATTTCGTCCAGAGGCTATTATAGGTGCTGCGTCACCTTATTATTGGGCCAGGCCAATGTAATTTCGAAATACTTGAGTATAGGCTATTTTTAGAGTCTGTATGTGATGAGGACATCAATACCATTGTTACACCCACAGCCCCTGCTTCTATACATACTGGACCAATTACTAGAGCTCGCTCACGCCAATTAAAAAATCAGGTACTTTCGTTTCTTGGTAATGATTCTAAAGTTCATGAGAATATGATGCTGCCTAAATTGGATACATTTGTTTTGCTTACAAATGAAGGGCCTAGCTTGGACAAGAAAGAGGAACCTTGGAGCAAGTTCAAGCATGGAGATGATGGCATGCACAAGGGGAACAAGAACGGAGTTACAAGTGATGATTTCAGGACTTTGAAGCCACCATAATGAGTGCTGGAAGCCTTGGACGAAATATACAAGATGTCACTTCATAAATTTCGTCCAGAGGCTATTATAGGTGCTGCGTCACCGTATTATTGGGCCAGGCCCATGTAATTTCGAAATACTTGAGTATAGGCTATTTTTAGAGTCCGTATGTGTGGGGAAACAAGAGATAGGGTTGGTTTCGGACCCCTCCTTCAAGGGCCACGAAATTCCCCCCTCTTCCTCCATATATACAGCCTTTAGGGCACCGTTTAGACTTTGGGTTTTGTTTAGATTAAAAGTTCGCCATAGCTGCAACTTCGCGTACTTCGTTTGTGTTCAACAACCAGACCAAGACGTCACAGAACCCCACCTCGATCAATAAAGCTTTCATCTTATATTCGCAATATCCAGATTGCAAATCTTAATTTCTTGCTTGTTCTTCGTTTGCTTGCAGGAGATAGACCCTCGGGGTCAGGTTGATTGTGCTCCGGCGTGGTCAATAACCTCTCGGGGTTGGTTTAGCGATTGCTAAGGCGCGACGTCCTCGCACGTTCGTAGTCGGATCGTCAAAGTCTACTCCACCAAAAACGATAGATATCATCTCATCGAAAGATCGGGACACCCTCGCCTCTATCAGTATGTGTGGGGAAACAAGAGATAGGGTTGGTTTCGGACCCCTCCTTCAAGGGCCACGAAATCCCCCCCTCTTCCTCCATATATACAGCCCTTAGGGCACCGTTTAGACTTTGGGTTTTGTTTAGATTAAAAGTTCGCCATAGCTGCAACTTCGCGTACTTCGTTTGTGTTCAACGACCAGACCAAGACGTCACAGAACCCCACCTTGATCAATAAAGCTTTCATCTTATATTCGCAATATCCAGATTGCAAATCTTAGTTTCTTGCTTGTTCTTCGTTTGCTTGCAGGAGATAGACCCTCGTGGTCAGGTTGATTGTGCTCCGGCGTGGTCAATAACCTCTCGGAGTTGGTTTAGCGATTGCTAAGGCGCGACGTCCTCGCACGTTCGTAGTCGGATTGTCAAAGTCTACTCCACCAAAAACGATAGCTATCATCTCATCGAAAGATCGGGACACCCTCGCCTTTATCACGTGGTCAATAACCTCTCGGAGTTGGTTTAGCGATTGCTAAGGCGCAACATCGTGCATGTTTGTAGTCGGATCGTCAAAGCCGTCTCCACCAAATCGATAGTTATCATCTCATCGAAAGATTGGGCCCCTCGCCTCTATCAAGTGGTATCAGTTTTCAGGTTGCTCGGTGAGATTTTCCAGTTTTCCTAGTCTAGATTGCATCTGTTCTTCATACCTAGAGTCCAGGAAAACCACAAAAAAAAACTATAGATTAGTTTATCCTTGTTCCAGACAGTCTGAGCCTTTTCGCCATTACCACTTATGATGAGGACATCAATACCATTGTTACACCCACAGCCCCTGCTTCTATACATACTGGACCAATTACTAGAGCTCGCGCACGCCAATTAAAATATCAGGTACTTTCGTTTCTTGGTAATGATTCTAAAGTTCATGAGAATATGATGCTGCCTAAATTGGATACATTTGTTTTGCTTACAAATGAAGGGCCTAGCTTGGACAAGAAAGAGGAACCTTGGAGCAAGTTCAAGCATGGAGATGATGGCATGTACAAGGGGAACAAGAACGGAGTTACAAGTGATGATTTCAGGACTTTGAAGCCACCATAATGAGTGCAGGAAGCCTTTGACGAAATATACAAGATGTCACTTCATAAATTTCGTCCAGAGGCTATTATAGGTGCTGCGTCACCTTATTATTGGGCCAGGCCCATGTAATTTCGAAATACTTGAGTATAGGCTGTTTTTTGAGTCCGTATGTGTGGGGAAACAAGAGATAGGGTTGGTTTCGGACCCCTCCTTCAAGGGCCACGAAATCCCCTCCTCTTCCTCCATATATACAGCCCTTAGGGCACCGTTTAGACTTTGGGTTTTGTTTAGATTAAAAGTTCGCCATAGCTGCAACTTCGCGTACTTCGTTTGTGTTCAACGACCAGACCAAGACGTCACAGAACCCCACCTTGATCAATAAAGCTTTCATCTTATATTCGCAATATCCAGATTGCAAATCTTAGTTTCTTGCTTGTTCTTCGTTTGCTTGCAGGAGATAGACCCTCGTGGTCAGGTTGATTGTGCTCCGGCGTGGTCAATAACCTCTCGGAGTTGGTTTAGCGATTGCTAAGGCGCGACGTCCTCGCACGTTCGTAGTCGGATCGTCAAAGTCTACTCCACCAAAAACGATAGCTATCATCTCATCGAAAGATCGGGACACCCTCGCCTCTATCAAGTGGTATCAGATTCCCAGGTTGCTCGGTGAGATTTGCAGTTTTTCGTAGTTTAGATCGAGTCTGTTCTTCATACCTACAGTCCAGGAAAAAGCCAAAAAAATAATTTAGGGTTAGTTCATCATATCCGAACCAATCTGAGCCTTTGCATAATCTTTTTAGGGTTTTTGCTTTGTTGAATTTGCGGTTGCATCGTCGTGTCAAGTTGCTGGTCTTAGCGTCTAGTTCTTTAGAGTTTCGAGTTCTGTTCACAAGTTGTCACGCCACCGCCGCACCATCATCATCGCCCCTACCATATACCACCACCGATCCGAGTCCAGATACCACCACCGATCCAAGTCCATATACCACCACCAATCCGAGCCCACATATACTACCGTCATATACCATCACCAGTCCGAGTTCCACCATATTCATCTCTGCCACCAGTCCTAGTCCGAGTCCAGTATTTATTCCTTTATTTTAGAGTTCCAGATCACGCGATACTACGAGTCGTGAACAAGTCGGATTCCCCAATTTTCGTGCTACCCGCAGAAAAAAAATAGTTCCAGTTTCAAAAAAAAAAAAACTAAGTCTGGAAAATTCTGGCTAGGCAGTTTTTAGACCATTTGTAGACTTTTTCGAAAAAAATTGTTGCGGAGCAAAAAAAAAAAAGAGGAAAAAAAAAGTGCAAAAAAAAAAGAAGAAAAAAATTCAGAGTGTGCTCCTCCCTTGTTTACGTGCAGCGCCGTGATTTTTGTTAGTGTTCTAGGCTCGCGTCTCTAGCACGGTCTAGCCTAGGACCAGCACAGTACCGTCGTTGAGAGTTATTCAACATTGCATCTCTGAATTGATTATTGCTGACCCTTTTTGCTACCTTATCATAAGCCTTCCCAGCTCCACATACATCTACATCGTGCGTTTGACACCACCTGGCAATCGCTCTATCCAAGCTCTGAGAGTTTTGACTACAAAGGTTGCCGATCACCACCTGCTGCTGGGTAAGAACTGGTAAGAATTTGAGATTTGCTTGACGGATTTGTGACACCACACCACACCACCACCACTTTCTAGTAGTCTGTAGGATCGTATTCTTGTGTGTTTCTATTGTTGCTAACCATGGCAGGATCACAAGCCGACGAGATTGACTGGGAGAACATCATGAACAAGGAGTTGCATGATAAATTTCAGCAAATGATGAGTGGCCAGGTGGGAGATGTGCTAAACAGATTTGAAGAGGCCATGGAGAAGATAGATGGCATGGAGAAGTCGTTCGAGACAAAGCTGGATAACAAGTTTAATGAATTGCTCACGCGTCTTCCCCAACCACCACCGGCTGCACCTGTCGCACCTCTGCAACGACAACAACAACGCCCCCTTCCAAATCAGTTCGGACGAGTGAAGCGTGTTCCTCTTGAGGATGGCCAAACTTCTGGTGCTGCTGTACCTACTGTTAATGCTTCTTTGGCTCCTGCTCCTGCTGCTGCTGGTGCCGAGGAGGGGGATGATTACGCGGGCGATTATGAGGATGAGGTTGATCAAAATCATAACTACGTGCAACCACCAGCACCAGGTCGTCCACATGCAAATAATCGCAATGGTAGGTCTGCACCACCACTTCAGGTACGAGATCATGACCATCTTCCTAAATTAAAATTGAATATTCCACCATTCGAGGGTAGATATGTTCCTGATATATATCTTACTTGGGAGTTAGAAACTGAACAACGTTTTACATGTTTACAATATCCCGAGGAACGACGTGTTGCTGCTGCTGTTTGTGCTTTCACTAGTTTTGCATGTGTATGGTGGTCTGAACATTGTAGATTATATTTTATTCCAGCTACGTGGGCTGCTTTGAAAACTGCTATGCGTACTCGTTGGGTTCCACCATATTATCAACGTGAATTACTTCAAAAATTGCAGCGCTTAAGACAAGGAAAAAATTCTGTAGAAGAATATTATCAGGAATTACAAACTGGCATGATTAGATGTGGTATTGTTGAGGAGAATGAAGCTATGCTTGCATGTTTCATGGCTGGATTAAATAGAGAGATTCAGACCATTCTAGAGTATAAGGAGTATAATAATATCACTCGTTTATTCCATCTTGCTTGTAAAGCTGAA
The DNA here is from genome assembly GCA_011799875.1 of Thinopyrum elongatum. NCBI lineage: Eukaryota > Viridiplantae > Streptophyta > Magnoliopsida > Poales > Poaceae > Thinopyrum > Thinopyrum elongatum. The sequence continues at coordinate 177,033 of JAAAXO010000153.1, read as the reverse complement.
CGTGAAGTGCAGGATCGACAGGCATTGGCGCGAACTAATTTTTCTGCAGGTCGATCTTCATCATGGACACCACGTGCCTCCTCTACTCCCACATGTCCTACTGCGGCACCACTGACTTCAGCCGCCAATTCCAACCGAGATACAAGAAAACAGGCACCACCACCACCATCTGCCAAGAGTACACCTTCTGGGCCTGCCCAGAGCTCTTCTTCATCTATGGCATCAACAGGGCACACACATGATATTATTTGTCGTCGTTGTAAGGGAAGAGGTCATTATGCGAGAGAATGCCAATCTCCGCGTGTTATGATTGCTACTGAGGATGGTGGGTATGAGTCCGCTAGTGACTATGATGAGGAGACTTTGGCTCTTGTTACAAGTGAAGAACACGGTGGAGATGATTCTGATCATGAGACGCAATACATGGCTCCTGAAGACGCTGACAGGTATGAATGTTTAGTTGCTCAACGTGTTTTGAGTGTGCAGGTCACACAAGCTGAGCAAAATCAGAGGCATAATTTGTTCCATACAAAGGGAGTTGTGAAGGAACGTTCTGTTCGCGTCATCATAGATGGAGGGAGCTGCAACAACTTGGCTAGCATGGAGATGGTGGAGAAGCTATCTCTCACCACAAGACCACATCCACATCCTTACTATATCCAATGGTGCAACAACAGCGGCAAGGTTAAGGTAACACGTACTGTTCGTGTGCATTTTAGTATCTCTACATATGCTGATTATGTTGATTGTGATGTGGTACCCATGCAAGCATGTTCATTATTACTTGGTAGACCATGGCAATTTGATAAAAATTCTGTACACCATGGTAGAAACAATCAGTATACTCTTGTTCATAAGGATAAACATATTACTTTGCTTCCTATGACTCCTGATTCTATTTTGAAAGATGATATTAATAGAGCTAGTAAAGCAAAACAGGAGAAAAATAAGAGTGAAAATCAGATTGTGGCAAAAGAATTTGAGCAACAAATGAAGCCTAATAATAAACCATCTAGTGTTGCTTCTGAAATTAAATTGTAAAGTGCATGCTTACTTGCCACCAAATCTGATATTGATGATCTAGATTTCAGCAATTCTGTTTGCTATGCTTTTGTGTGCAAAGAGGCGTTATTTTCATTCGAGGACGTGCCTTCCTCTTTGCCTCCTGCGGTCACTAACATTTTGCAGGAGTTCGCTGACGTCTTTCCACAAGACGTGCCACCGGGATTACCACCTATTCGCGGGATTGAGCATCAGATTGACTTAATTCCCGGTGCTTCGTTGCCAAACCGTGCGCCATACCGTACCAATCCAGAGGAGACGAAGGAGATTATGCGTCAAGTACAGGAGTTGCTCGACAAAGGTTATATACGCGAATCCCTTAGTCCTTGTGCTGTTCCTATTATTCTAGTGCCGAAAAAGGATGGTACATCGCGTATGTGTGTTGATTGTAGAGGCATTAATAATATTACTATTCGTTATCGTCATCCTATTCCTAGACTAGATGATATGCTTGATGAATTGAGTGGCTCTACAAACAAAGTTTGGATTATATGAGTGGTTAGTCATGCCTTTTGGGTTAACTAATGCACCTAGTACTTTCATGAGATTAATGAACGAAGTTTTACGTGCTTTCATTGGACGATTTGTGGTAGTCTATTTTGATGATATACTGATTTATAGCAGATCTTTGGAGGAACATTTGGAACATTTATGTGCTGTTTTTATTGCTTTACGTGATGCACGTTTGTTTGGTAACCTTGGGAAGTGCACCTTTTGCACCGACCGAGTATCTTTTCTTGGCTATGTTGTTACTCCACAGGGAATTGAAGTTGATAAAGCCAAGATTGAAGCTATTGAGAGTTGGCCACAGCCCAAAACGGTCACTCAAGTGAGGAGTTTTCTTGGACTCGCTGGTTTCTATAGGCGTTTCGTGAGAGATTTCAGCACCATTGCTGCACCTCTCAATGAGCTTACAAAGAAGGATGTGCCTTTTGTTTGGGGTACCTCACAGGAAGAAGCCTTCACGGTATTGAAAGATAAGTTGACACATGCTCCTTTACTCCAACTTCCTGATTTTAATAAGACTTTTGAGCTTGAATGTGATGCTAGTGGAATTGGATTAGGAGGTGTTTTATTACAAGATGGCAAACCTGTTGCATACTTTTCTGAAAAATTGAGTGGGCCTAGTCTGAACTATTCTACTTACGATAAAGAATTATATGCTCTTGTTCGGACCTTAGAAACATGGCAACATTATTTATGGCCCAAAGAATTTGTTATACATTCTGATCATGAATCTTTGAAACACATTAAAAGTCAAGCAAAACTGAACCGTAGACATGCTAAATGGGTTGAATTTATTGAGACTTTCCCTTATGTCATTAAACACAAGAAGGGTAAAGAAAATGTTATTGCTGATGCATTGTCTCATCGTTATACTATGCTTTCACAACTTGACTTTAAAATATTTGGTTTGGAGACCATCAAAGATCAATATGTGCATGATGCTGAATTTAAAGATGTATTGCAGAATTGTAAGGAAGGGAGAACATGGAACAAGTTCGTCGTTAACGATGGATTTGTGTTTCGTGCTAACAAGCTATGCATTCCAGCTAGCTCCGTTCGCCTTTTGTTGTTGCAGGAGGCGCATGGAGGAGGATTAATGGGACACTTTGGCATGAAGAAGACGGAGGATATACTTGCTACACATTTCTTTTGGCCAAAGATGAGACGGGATGTTGAGCGTTTTGTTGCTCGCTGCACTACATGTCAAAAAGCTAAGTCACGACTCAATCCTCATGGTTTATATATGCCTTTGCCTGTACCTAGTGTTCCTTGGGAGGATATATCTATGGACTTTGTTTTAGGTTTACCTCGAACAAAGAAGGGGAGGGATAGCATATTTGTTGTCGTGGATAGGTTCTCGAAAATGGCACACTTTATACCATGTCATAAAAGCGATGATGCTGTTAATGTTGCTGATTTGTTCTTTCGTGAAATTATACGCTTGCATGGTGTGCCAAATACTATTGTTTCAGATCGTGATACTAAATTTCTTAGCCACTTTTGGAGATGTTTATGGGCTAAGTTAGGGACTAAACTGCTTTTTAGTACTACATGTCACCCCCAAACTGATGGACAAACTGAAGTAGTCAATAGAACATTGTCTACTATGCTTAGGGCTGTTTTGAAGAATAACAAGAAAATGTGGGAAGAATGCTTGCCTCATATTGAATTTGCTTATAATCGTTCATTGCATTCTACTACTAAGATGTGTCCTTTTGAAATTGTGTATGGTTTCCTTCCTCGTGCACCAATTGATTTGTTGCCTCTTCCATCTTCGGAGATGGTTAATTTTGATGCTAAACAACGTGCTGAATTGATCTTAAAAATGCATGAGTTAACTAAGGAGAACATTGAGCGTATGAATGCTAAATATAAACTTGCTGGAGATAAGGGTAGAAAACATGTTGTGTTTGCACCTGGAGATCTTGTTTGGTTACATTTGCGTAAGGATAGATTTCCTGATTTGCGCAAATCAAAGCTAATGCCACGTGCTGATGGTCCTTTTAAGGTGTTAGAGAAAATAAATGATAATGGATATAAACTTGAGCTGCCTGCAAATTTTGGGGTTAGTCCCACTTTTAACATTGCAGATCTGAAGCCTTATTTGGGTGAGGAAGATGAGCTTCCGTCGAGGACGCCTTCATTTCAAGAAGGGGAGGATGATGAGGACATCAATACCATTGTTACACCCACAGCCCCTGCTTCTATACATACTGGACCAATTACTAGAGCTCGCGCACGCCAATTAAAATATCAGGTACTTTCGTTTCTTGGTAATGATTCTAAAGTTCATGAGAATATGATGCTGCCTAAATTGGATACATTTGTTTTGCTTACAAATGAAGGGCCTAGCTTGGACAAGAAAGAGGAACCTTGGAGCAAGTTCAAGCATGGAGATGATGGCATGCACAAGGGGAACAAGAACGGAGTTACAAGTGATGATTTCAGGACTTCGAAGCCACCATAATGAGTGCAGGAAGCCTTGGACGAAATATACAAGATGTCACTTCATAAATTTCGTCCAGAGGCTATTATAGGTGCTGCGTCACCTTATTATTGGGCCAGGCCCATGTAATTTCGAAATACTTGAGTATAGGCTGTTTTTAGAGTCCGTATGTGTGGGGAAACAAGAGATAGGGTTGGTTTCGGACCCTTCCTTCAAGGGCCACGAAATCCCCTCCTCTTCCTCCATATATACAGCCCTTAGGGCACCGTTTAGACTTTGGGTTTTGTTTAGATTAAAAGTTCGCCATAGCTGCAACTTCGCGTACTTCGTTTGTGTTCAACGACCAGACCAAGACGTCACAGAACCCCACCTTGATCAATAAAGCTTTCATCTTATATTCCCAATATCCAGATTGCAAATCTTAGTTTCTTGCTTGTTCTTCGTTTGCTTGCAGGAGATAGACCCTCGTGGTCAGGTTGATTGTGCTCCGGCGTGGTCAATAACCTCTCGGAGTTGGTTTAGCGATTGCTAAGGCGCGACGTCCTCGCACGTTCGTAGTCGGATCGTCAAAGTCTACTCCACCAAAAACGATAGCTATCATCTCATCGAAAGATCGGGACACCCTCGCCTCTATCACAAGACCACATCCACATCCTTACTATATCCAATGGTTCAACAACAGCGGCAAGGTTAAGGTAACACGTACTGTTCGTGTGCATTTTAGTATCTCTACATATGCTGATTATGTTGATTGTGATGTGGTACCCATGCAAGCATGTTCATTATTACTTGGTAGACCATGGCAATTTGATAAAAATTCTGTACACCATGGTAGAAACAATCAGTATACTCTTGTTCATAAGGATAAACATATTACTTTGCTTCCTATGACTCCTGATTCTATTTTGAAAGATGATATTAATAGAGCTAGTAAAGCAAAACAGGAGAAAAATAAGAGTGAAAATCAGATTGTGGCAAAAGAATTTGAGCAACAAATAAAGCCTAATAATAAACCATCTAGTGTTACTTCTGAAATTAAATTGAAAAGTGCATGCTTACTTGCCACCAAATCTGATATTGATGATCTAGATTTCAGCAATTCTGTTTGCTATGCTTTTGTGTGCAAAGAGGCGTTATTTTCATTCGAGGACGTGCCTTCCTCTTTGCCTCCTGCGGTCACTAACATTTTGCAGGAGTTCGCTGACGTCTTTCCACAAGACGTGCCACCGGGATTACCACCTATTCGCGGGATTGAGCATCAGATTGACTTAATTCCCGGTGCTTCGTTGCCAAACCGTGCGCCATACCGTACCAATCCAGAGGAGACGAAGGAGATTATGCGTCAAGTACAGGAGTTGCTCGACAAAGGTTATATACGCGAATCCCTTAGTCTTTGTGCTGTTCCTATTATTCTAGTGCCGAAAAAGGATGGTACATCGCGTATGTGTGTTGATTGTAGAGGCATTAATAATATTACTATTCGTTATCGTCATCCTATTCCTAGACTAGATGATATGCTTGATGAATTGAGTGGCTCTACAATATTCTCCAAAGTTGATTTGCGTAGTGGATACCATCAAATTCGTATGAAATTGGGGGATGAATGGAAAACAGCATTTAAAACAAAGTTTGGATTATATGAGTGGTTAGTCATGCCTTTTGGGTTACCTAATGCACCTAGTACTTTCATGAGATTAATGAACGAAGTTTTACGTGCTTTCATTGGACGATTTGTGGTAGTCTATTTTGATGATATACTGATTTATAGCAGATCTTTGGAGGAACATTTGGAACATTTACGTGCTGTTTTTATTGCTTTACGTGATGCACGTTTGTTTGGTAACCTTGGGAAGTGCACCTTTTGCACCGACCGAGTATCTTTTCTTGGCTATGTTGTTACTCCACAGGGAATTGAAGTTGATAAAGCCAAGATTGAAGCTATTGAGAGTTGGCCACAGCCCAAAACGGTCACTCAAGTGAGGAGTTTTCTTGGACTCGCTGGTTTCTATAGGCGTTTTGTGAGAGATTTCAGCACCATTGCTGCACCTCTCAATGAGCTTACAAAGAAGGATGTGCCTTTTATTTGGGGTACCTCACAGGAAGAAGCCTTCACGGTATTGAAAGATAAGTTGACACATGCTCCTTTACTCTAACTTCCTGATTTTAATAAGACTTTTGAGCTTGAATGTGATGCTAGTGGAATTGGATTAGGAGGTGTTTTATTACAAGATGGCAAACCTGTTGCATACTTTTCTGAAAAATTGAGTGGGCCTAGTCCGAACTATTCTACTTATGATAAAGAATTATATGCTCTTGTTCGGACCTTAGAAACATGGCAACATTATTTATGGCCCAAAGAATTTGTTATACATTCTGATCATGAATCTTTGAAACACATTAAAAGTCAAGCAAAACTGAACCGTAGACATGCTAAATGGGTTGAATTTATTGAGACTTTCCCTTATGTCATTAAACACAAGAAGGGTAAAGAAAATGTTATTGCTGATGCATTGTCTCATCGTTATACTATGCTTTCACAACTTGACTTTAAAATATTTGGTTTGGAGACCATCAAAGATCAATATGTGCATGATGCTGAATTTAAAGATGTATTGCAGAATTGTAAGGAAGGGAGAACATGGAACAAGTTCGTCGTTAACGATGGATTTGTGTTTCGTGCTAACAAGCTATGCATTCCAGCTAGCTCCGTTCGCCTTTTGTTGTTGCAGGAGGCGCATGGAGGAGGATTAATGGGACACTTTGGCATGAAGAAGACGGAGGATATACTTGCTACACATTTCTTTTGGCCAAAGATGAGACGGGATGTTGAGCGTTTTGTTGCTCGCTGCACTACATGTCAAAAAGCTAAGTCACGACTCAATCCTCATGGTTTATATATGCCTTTGCCTGTACCTAGTGTTCCTTGGGAGGATATATCTATGGACTTTGTTTTAGGTTTACCTCGAACAAAGAAGGGGAGGGATAGCATATTTGTTGTCGTGGATAGGTTCTCGAAAATGGCACACTTTATACCATGTCATAAAAGCGATGATGCTGTTAATGTTGCTGATTTGTTCTTTCGTGAAATTATACGCTTGCATGGTGTGCCAAATACTATTGTTTCAGATCGTGATACGAAATTTCTTAGCCACTTTTGGAGATGTTTATGGGCTAAGTTGGGGACTAAACTGCTTTTTAGTACTACATGTCACCCCCAAACTGATGGACAAACTGAAGTAGTCAATAGAACATTGTCTACTATGCTTAGGGCTGTTTTGAAGAATAACAAGAAGGTTAATTTTGATGCTAAACAACGTGCTGAATTGATCTTAAAAATGCATGAGTTAACTAAGGAGAACATTGAGCGTATGAATGCTAAATATAAACTTGCTGGAGATAAGGGTAGAAAACATGTTGTGTTTGCACCTGGAGATCTTGTTTGGTTACATTTGCGTAAGGATAGATTTCCTGATTTGCGCAAATCAAAGCAAATGCCACGTGCTGATGGTCCTTTTAAGGTGTTAGAGAAAATAAATGATAATGCATATAAACTTGAGCTGCCTGCAGATTTTGGGGTTAGTCCCACTTTTAACATTGCAGATCTGAAGCCTTATTTGGGTGAGGAAGATGAGCTTCCGTCGAGGACGACTTCATTTCAAGAAGGGGAGGATGATGAGGACATCAATACCATTGTTACACCCACAACCCCTGCTTCTATACATACTGGACCAATTACTAGAGCTCGCGCACGCCAATTAAAATATCAGGTACTTTCGTTTCTTGGTAATGATTCTAAAGTTCATGAGAATATGATGCTGCCTAAATTGGATACATTTGTTTTGCTTACAAATGAAGGGCCTAGCTTGGACAAGAAAGAGGAACCTTGGAGCAAGTTCAAGCATGGAGATGATGGCATGCACAAGGGGAACAAGAACGGAGTTACTAGTGATGATTTCAGGACTTTGAAGCCACCATAATGAGTGCAGGAAGCCTTGGACGAAATATACAAGATGTCACTTCATAAATTTCGTCCAGAGGCTATTATAGGTGTTGCGTCACCTTATTATTGGGCCAGGCCCATGTAATTTCGAAATACTTGAGTATAGGCTGTTTTTAGAGTCCGTATGTGTGGGGAAACAAGAGATAGGGTTGGTTTCGGACCCCTCCTTCAAGGGCCACGAAATCCCCTCCTCTTCCTCCATATATACAGCCCTTAGGGCACCGTTTAGACTTTGGGTTTTGTTTAGATTAAAAGTTCGCCATAGCTGCAACTTCGCGTACTTCGTTTGTGTTCAACGACCAGACCAAGACGTCACAGAACCCCACCTTGGTCAATAAAGCTTTCATCTTATATTCGCAATATCCAGATTGCAAATCTTAGTTTCTTGCTTGTTCTTCGTTTGCTTGCAGGAGATAGACCCTCGTGGTCAGGTTGATTGTGCTCCGGCGTGGTCAATAACCTCTCGGAGTTGGTTTAGCGATTGCTAAGGCGCGACGTCCTCGCACGTTCGTAGTCGGATCGTCAAAGTCTACTCCACCAAAAACGATAGCTATCATCTCATCGAAAGATCGGGACACCCTCGCCTCTATCAACTTAGTTTTTGTTTTGTTGAATTTTTCGGTTGCATCGTGTGTCGAGTTGCTGGTTTTAGTGTCTAGATTTTTAGACTTTCGAGTTCTGGTCACGTTTTGTTCATGTCGCATCCGCATACACCATCTTTGTTGTCATTTTTCGCTGCCATCACTCACCGCTGTCGTTTGTCATCATCTCATCAGTTCATCTTGCAGCCATATTCATCTTCGAGAGAGAAAAACAAAGTCAAGTCCGATCAGCCTAATAAAAAAAGAATTCAAGGTTTCGGTTGGTCTAATCTGGATTGATCTTCTTGGAATTCGTAAGTATATGTGCCTAATATAAAGGAAAACGTGGATGGTTGAGGTTGTTAACGTGAGATCTGGAAGGAGTAGTTCGTTTTGGCAAGTTTGGATTCCAAAAAAAAAACTACAGTTTGTCTCTCCACGCAAAGAGAATAAGGAAAGGAAAAAAGTACTAAAAAAGAGGAGGATTTCAAGGTTCGGTCTGATCTTTTGGTAGGATTGTTGCCTTGTTGGGACTGCTTTTGTTGGAAACTGTGCTACTACCAGATTCGTGGCAAGATCTGGTCGCCCCAAAAAAACGTGAAAAAAAAGTTGATATTTTGGGCAGTTAGGATTCGGCCAAGCATATTTGTTTGGACCGGTTTCCATAAAAAGAAGGGGGGCGTTAAATTTCGTGGTATTATACAATTGGAAGGCTTTAACCGCTAGAAAAAAAAGGTGCAGATTTGGGACCGGATTTCTAGCATGGTTATTTCCTTTTTGCAAGAAAGTTATTTTGGTAAGAGAAGCATCACGTGATTTATTTGTTGAAAAAAAAGAGAAGAAGAGAGATTAGAAGGAAGCAGCTCACGTGATTGAGTGCTACTTGGAAAGTTTCCTAACCGTCTACGGAAAGAAATTGATTAGTGAAAAAGAAAGAAAGTAAAAAAAATTAAGTTGGACGTTTCCAAGTTCTGGACGTCTTGGGATTTTAGGAGGAAAGAAAAAGGAAGGTATCCATCGGTTGCCTTGTGTGGAAAGGCAAATCAGAATTTTTATTGTTGATTGGTTGCCTCGCTGGATTGCAGAAAGGTAGAGAGAACAACAAAAAGGGAGTTACATTCGGATTTGAATTTTTTTTGGAGAGAGAAGGCGTTTCCTATGAGAAAGAGAGAGTTAAAAAAAGTGCGGAGAAAAAAAAGGAAGAGAGAAGTTGGCTGGGTGCAGCACGTGAGGGGAAAACGTTTGAGGTAAAAAAAAGCTGAGAGCAGCCACGTACATAATATTTGGAGATATCATACCTGCTAGTAGTTCTGGTTTGACGAGTTAATTTGGTACGGTTGGCTGAAGAGAAAAGAAAGGATTATCTGGTGGTAGACGAGAAGAGATATACTGGTGCTAGTACTTCCTAGTTGGTGCGCGCTCATAATTTTTGTTGCATCTTGAGTACTTGTTGTTACCGCACGAGAATTTCACTTGTGTCTTAGGCTCGCGTCTCTAGCACGGTCTTGCCTAGGACTAGCACTCGACCACTCTGAATGAATTTTTAGCTTGCATTAATTAACGTGGTTGTAGCATTTTTTTCGACATATATAAAGCCATCCCAGCTCCACATATTTCTACTCCGTGTATACATACGTTCACCTGGCAATCGCTTTACCCAACTTTTGGAGTTATTTGACACCACCGGTTGCCGACCGCCACCTGTTGCATGGTAAGAACTTGAAAGACATTGATATTTGCTTTACTGTGAGCGCTTTAACACCACACCCTAGTAGTTCGTAGGAACATTATTCTCGGATTTTGTTTCTTGTTTTCTACTAAATATGGCAGGTTCAAGAGTCAGTTGGGCTTCATCGATCGTGGGAGACGTGCCACCACCTCCGACAATACAACCACCGTCACAAGAGGTGCAAAGACATCAGAATGTGCACAATCAGGTTCTTGTTTCCATGCCACCTTTTAATGGTCGTTTTAAGCCTAATTTATATATTGAATGGGAGTTCAAAATAAATGCTATATTTGCTTCCCATAATTTTTCTGAACGTAAAAAAGTTAAGGCCGCGGTTGGTACATTCACTGGTTTTGCTACTGCTTGGTGGAGTGAACATTGTCGGTTATACCCTGATTCTGTACCTACTACTTGGGATGATTTAAAGCTTGTCACGAGAGATAGATTTGTCGATGTTTATTATACTCGTGGCATGATTAAAAAACTACAACATTTAAAACAAGGTAGCGACACTGTAACAAAATATTACGATGATTTACGAACTACCTTGTTGCACTCCTTGTTAGAGGAAAGTGAAGATGATTTTATTGATAGATTTTGGGGAGGATTAAACCGTGATATTCAGGAGATACTAATTCATGAAGAGTGTTATCCTATGGACCATTTGTTTCGTCTTGCTTGTAAAGCTGAACAGGAAATAAAATGACATGTTGTCCACAAGGAGAATAAGCGCAGGGTGCACATTCCAAGAGATGATACGGTTGTTCCTTCAACTACTAGGCGTACTATGACAACCATATCCGTCGTTGTGAGGACTACATCACCTCCACCATGTGACACATCACCTCCGAGAGTGCCTACATCATCTGAGTTGATCATAAGAGGTAATGACAAAGGTACCGATCTTCCACCTCCACATGAGTATGATGAATGCCTTGCCAATTTAAATGCACCATATGATGAGCTACCCACTACTTTGATCACACCAGCTATGTTAGAGGACTATGTTGATGATTTGATTTTGCCATGTTATCAAACAATTTTGAGTGAACCCATTGAATTAACTGTTGATGCGAAATGTGACGACCCCGGCTTAATCGTGCACTAATCATTCACGCAAATGCGCACGATCAGGCCTAAGGACTCACTTGAAGATATCACAACACAACTCTAAAACATAAAATAAAGTCATACAAGCTTAATATTACAAGCCAGGGCCTCGAGGGCTCGAATACATAGCTCGATGGCATACAAGCGTCAGCGGAAGCATTAGATATCTTGGTACAGATATATTACAGAGAGAGAAATAGGCCTTCACAGAGGCGGGGTAAAATAAAATACTACGATCGAAAGGCGTAGGCCTCCTGCCCTGGACCCTCCAATCCTACTCCTGGTCGTCGAACGGCTCCTCGTAGTAGTAGTACTCACTAGGCGGGTAGTAGTACTGGTCGTCGGCTGGGGCGTCTGGCTCAGGGGCTCCGTCGTCTGGTGACATCAAAAGGAATATGGGGAAAAAGAAAATAAAGCAAACGTGAGTACTCATCCGAAGTACTCAGCAAGCAAGGATCTACACTACATATGCATCATTTTCAAAGGGGGCTGTATGTGTGGACTGGGCTGCAGAAATGCCAGATTAGAGGGGGAAAGCCTAGTCCTATCGAAGACTAGCATCTTCAGCATCTTCAACAGTCTTGCAGCAAAAGACTAGATCAGATGAACATAATGTAAAGCAGTAGTAGTAGTATCATCAACCTCGACCTGAGATCCTTTCTCGACTCCCTGCGAGAAAGCAATCCCAGAGCCGTACTATCCAGTTCTCATCACATGTTCTAGTTGTACCGATCGGGATACAACTCCGAGTGTCCGTTACCGTAGGAGAGGCTATCGATAGAAGTTTCTTCCCTGCAGGGGTGCAACAACTTACCCACCACGCTCGCTTAACTCCGGCCGGACACACTTTTCTGGGTCATGCCCGGCCTCGGCTAAGCAACACGCCGCAACCCGACCAAATACTTAACAGAGAGGTCAGCACGCCGGACAAAACCTATGCCCCTAGGGGTCTTGGGCCATCGCCCCGGGAACTCCTGCACGTTACGTGCACCGTCGGTGAGCAGACCTAGCAACCCCTTATACAAGCGCGGTTGCGTTCCCAGTCCAACCCAGCGTGTGCCGCATCAGTCGCTGACATCCATTAAGCTCTGGCTGAAGTAATTACGCAGAACGCCCATACTATGCCCACGTGATGGTTAGTGCTATCGGGCCGGAGGCCCCTCGGATCAAATATCCAAACCGTAGTGGATTAGGAGCGCGCGGAAACGAGTAGAGACTCACGATCGATGTGACCCCGTCGCCCCGTCTCGAGGACTTGCGGCAAGGGCTAAGAATGCCCGGCCACGCCTCGTAGTTATCTCGCGGGCACCATCCAGGTCAACCCGACTCCACATCACTTCGCGTTAAGCTCGCGCGGGTACCCCTCAGGGCCGACCCATCTTTAGTATCATGGTTTAGTGCAAGTCCACTCATCAACAGTAACTGTGTGTCTGACACCGAAGGGAACCCTGAGGAATCACCCTCGATGGAATTCCCGCTCGATGTTATCATCAAGGTGAACGAAGGAGGAATCACCCTCGAGGTCCACCTTGAGGAGTTGCGCGACGACGTCGTTATCAGGGGTGGTGTAGGAGGAATCACCCTCGCTTACCACGACCGAGTAACTAACCTACAAGGTTAACATCAGAAGTGCTAACGAGGTATCACCCTCGGCACTCGACGGTAACCCAGCAGTGTCGGCAACTAAGGGGTAGTGATGTGCGGTGCCAGGGTCTGGTCTTTAATCCCGATGATCGGGTCTTCTGATGTCCAGCAGGGCAGTCGGGATCAAGTGGGGGTCTCTGTCGTGTCTCTACCCAGTCTATACTAAGCAGTCTAGGATAACCAGTAAGGTAGCAAGGCAGGTTACAATAAACAGGCTATGCAGCAGATATAGGAAAACAGTAGCAGTAGCAGTTCTAATGCAAGCATAAGAGAGAAGGGAATAGGCGATATAGGCATGCTCAAAATGGGGGTGCTTGCCTGTTTGCTCTGGGGCAAGGGCAAGGTCTTCAGTGGTACCGTCGGGGACGTAGTCGTACTCCTGTGCGGCGTCTGCCTCGGGAGCTACGTCAACGTCGGGGTCTACCGAGAGAGAAGAGGGGGAAGAAACAGGTAAACATAATGCAAACAAAATGCAATACGGTGCGTGTGAAGCTATGATGCAGTGCAGGGTTGCCTAATTATGCATCTAAGTCATTTTAGTTATTTTTAAAATTAATCTGGGATTTAATATCCGACGTGTGTGCACTATTCATCTACCGGATTCGGGTCCGGAGTTACGAGTTCTTCTACGTAGGGGGTTCCGATGGAGAAAGAGACGGCACGATCAAACTCGTCTCGTCGTTCTGAGCAACTTTCATGTTTTAACTTTTTCGATCCGAGCTACGGTTTAAAAGTTATTAATTTTTAAAGTTTATTTGAATTTCTGGAATTATTTTATTTACAGAAAATGGGTTTTGACGTCAGCATGATGCACTGCTGACGTCAGTAGGTCAACAGCCGGCTGACCGAGTCAAATATGACATGTGGGTCCTGTGGGACCCACATGTCAGCCTCTGTGGCTTAACAGAGATTCAAACTAATCTAATTGGATTAATTAAGGGGGTGGACCCCACCTGTCAGTGAGTATTTGCACTAATCTAATTATCTTTATTAATTAAATTCGTTAATTAATTAAACTAGCGTGTGGGCCCACATGTCAGTGGGCCTGGGTGCCCAGTCAGCACGTTGACTAGGTCAAACTGGCAGCGGCTCTGGGGCTGGACCCACCAGCGCCACGTCGGACGGCCGCCGGAGCTGCTCCGGCGAGCTCGTTTCGCGGCGGCGTCGCTCGGGACCCGTCGGAAAACGGCCAGAAACAGCCATTTCACGCACGGAAAGGCGCGTTCGAACGGCAACTCCATCCCGCGTCGATCTACGGTGCCGGAGCAGCTCGGGGTGGCCTAATGCGACGGCGGCGACGACATCGGCGGCGAGGTGCTCGGGCGAGCGACGGAAACGGCGACCCAGCGCGCAAACAAGTGAAAGAAAAGGCTAGCGCGGGGTCTACTCGTCGCGGTGAGTGTGATGGTGGCGCGCACGGGACCATTTGGTCACCGTGGCCACGCCGGCGACGAGGTCGCGCGACGGTGAGCTCGGGCGTGAACGGGGCGGTGTCTACAGCTCGGGAACGACGAGGAAAAGAAGCAGGGAGGGAAGGAGAGGCTCACAGCGGTGGTAGCCGTTCAGAGCCTGCTCGGAGTAGGCGCGGAGCGGCTGGATTCGCCGGGTTCTCGCCGGAGTCCGAGAAGAAGGGGGCGGTGCGGCTCGGCGTCTCTGGGGCTCCTCGGCTCCACCGAATGGCTCGGGGCAGCGTAGTCGAGGAGGCGGAGACGGTGGACAGCTCGGCGTGCCTCGGGGATGACGGTGGCTGCGACGGAGGCGAACGGCGGCGAGGCTGGCGCTCGGCCTCTCTGGATCTGGAGGGGAAGACGGGCGGAGCGAGAGAGAGGAGAGGGGAAAGTGGCGAGGAGAGCCAGGGGAGACGCACGGGCCTCACCCTTATCCCCTCGCGGCGCCAGCGGCGTCGCGCTGTCGGAGTCTCGCCGGCGCGCGCGCGCTCGTCCACAGGGAGGTTGACACGGCGAGGGAGAGAGAAGGGGATGGGCCAGCTGGGCTGGGCCAATGCACTGTGCACTTGGTCCAGTCCAGCTTTAGTCTTTTTCTTTTATTTCTTTTCCTTTTCTCTTTTCTTTTCTGTTGCGAAATGATTAGGCCACTTAATGTCTTTTGTAAAACAGTGAGTTATGCCACATAAATATGTTGCAATATCTAGCACTGCCAAAAATTGGTTTGGACAGAATTGAAGTTTGTTGGGATTTGATATGATTTTAAATATATCAAATATTCTATTTTTGGGGCTGTTTCATCTTGTTAGAGTCACTTATCTAACTCCAATTATTTTGATATTGGTTTTAGAAATGTTCCTGGATTATTGGCCATTTAATGAACATTTTCCCAACAGAGTTTGAACAACTTTATATTTCACTTTTGAATTTGAGTTGATTTTCAGATGTGGATTTGAATTGGATCATTAACCCTTATGACTTGGCACTGCAAATGATCATGACTTGGCAGTTTTAACAGAGTGTCACAGAGTTTATTACAAGGGGGTGTTACAAGTTCTCCTCCTCTAAAAGAAATTCTCGTCCCGAGAATGTTAGGAGGTAGAAGGAAAGAGTCCGGGATATTCTTCCCGAAGATGATCCTCGCGTTCCCAAGTGGCTTCGTCTTCAGTGTGATTCGACCATTGCACTTTTAGGAACTTGGTCGTCTTCTGACGAGTACGACGCTCAGCTTCGTCGAGGATGCGGATCGGATGCTCCTTATAGGAAAGATCATCTTGTAGCTCGAGCATCTCATGATCCACTGCACGGTGCGGGGATTCCTTGAAGCACTTACGGAGTTGCGACACGTGGAAGACATCATGAATATGGGAGAATCGCGGTGGCAACTCCAATTTATATGCCACCTGTCCCCGTCTAGCCACGATGCGGAAAGGACCAATATAGCGAGGAGCTAGCTTGCCCTTAATTCTGAAACGACGGGTGCCCTTCATTGGAGTGACACAAAGATAAGCTTGATCACCAGGTTGATAGATCACACCCCATCGCTTGCGATCATAATTACTCTTCTGACGGTCTTGAGCTGCTTTGAGATTCTCCCGGACAATTCGGACTTGTTCTTCGGCATGCTGAATAATGTCCGGTCCAACAAGAGGTCGTTCCCCAGTTTCTGACCAATTCAGAGGGGTTCGACATTTACGTCCATAAAGAACCTCAAATGGGGCCATTTTTAAGATGGCTTGATAACTGTTGTTATAAGAGAACTCGGCATACGGGAGAGATTCCTCCCATTTCTTACCGAAGGATATAACACAGGCTCGAAGCATGTCTTCAAGCACTTGATTAACGCGCTCAACTTGGCCTTGGGATTGGGGATGATAAGCTGAACTCCAGGTAATATGAGTTCCCATTGCTTTCTGGAAACTTTCCCAGAAATGGCCAGTGAAAATGCTACCACGGTCTGAACTGATTTCCTTGGGAATACCATGGAGTGAAACAATTCTGGAGATATATAGCTCTGCTAACTGACTAGCAGTAATAGTCTCCTTAACTGGCAGAAAGTGTGCAACCTTGGAGAGTTGGTCGACGACGACAAGAATGGCATCGTGACCCTTCTGAGACTTGGGAAGACCAGTAATGAAGTCCATTTGCACTTTATCCCACTTCCATAGAGGAATAGGGAGCGGTTGTAGAATTCCAGCAGGTTTCTGATGTTCTGCCTTCACGCGACGACAAACGTCACACTCGGCAACATAACGAGCAATATCTTGCTTCATTCTAGACCACCAGTACCTTTGACGAAGATCTCGATACATTTTGGTACTACCCGGATGGATAGATAGCGGTGTATCATGGGCCTCCTTCATGACTTTGTCAGTCATCAGCTCGAAGCGAGGTACTACAATGCGGTCTCGGAAGTACAAGGTTCCATCTTCAGCAATCGAGAAATCCCTGTACTTTTGGACATGAAGCTCTTTCTTCATTAGATCAATTTCAGCATCCTTGGCTTGCGCAATCTTGACAGCTTTCTCAAGATCTGGTTGTATCACAAGGTTATTAAGAGAACCTTGCGGGATGATGCAGAGATTCAGCTTGCGCAATTCTTCATATAGCTGGGGTTGAGCTTGCTTTACCATGAGGTTGTTACTATAGGACTTGCGGCTCAAGGCATCAGCCATCACATTAGCCTTGCCGGGAGTGTAGGAAATACCACAGTCATAATCGGTGATTGTTTCCAACCATCGCTGCTGACGAAGATTAAGTTCCGGTTGAGTGAATAAGTACTTCAAGCTCTGATGATCGGTGTAAATCTCACACCGATTACCAAGGAGGTAATGACGCCACTGCTTCAAAGCATAAATGACAGCAGCAAGTTCGAGATCATGCACTGGGTAATTCTCTTCATGTGGACGCAGTTGTCGTGAAGCATAAGCAATTACTCTTCGCTCTTGCAATAGGACGCAACCTAGTCCTTGGCGAGAGGCGTCGCAGAAGATCACAAAATCTTTGCGAGAGTCTGGAGGAGCAAGGACTGGAGCAGAAGTCAGCTTGTCCTTGAGGGTCTGGAAGCTTTCCTGACATTTGTCTGTCCACTCAAACTTAACGCCTTTGTGGAACAGATTAGTCAGGGGCTTGGCAATCTTGGAGAAATTTTCGATGAAACGGCGACAATAACTTGCAAGCCCAAGGAAACTTCTGACTTGCTTGACATTCTTCGGAGGGGTCCAGTCAAGAATAGCCTGAACTCGCTCCGGGTTAACTGCGATACCATCCTTGGAGATGACATGTCCAAGGTAGGTTACTTCAGAAAGCCAGAATTTGCACTTAGAATACTTGGCATACAATTGGTGCTCTCGAAGTCTCTCCAGAACAAGGCGAAGATGCTCAGCATGTTCTTCTTTGTTCTTCGAATAAACTAGAATATCATCCAGATATACCACGACAAATTTGTCGAGGTAATCCATGAATATGTAATTCATTAGGCGGGAGAATGTAGCTGGAGCGTTTGTTAAACCAAACGACATGACTGTGTACTCGTAAGAGCCATAACGAGTAACGAATGTAGTCTTCGGAATATCCTCTTCGCGAACACGGATCTGGTGATAACCCAACCTCAAGTCGAGTTTAGAAAACACCGAAGATCGATCAACTTGCAGGATCCTACTCTCTCCGTGTGCACTCTGATGCAGAATACGGTCTTATCGAATGGCAACTCGGAGTATAATACAACTCGGAGAGAAAGGTTAAACAAAACAATGGAAAGAAAAATGATTATCAGACTAATCAGATCAACGTCAGGGAAATCGCACTGAATCCAGCTCTTCGGGTGGATAGAATTAACGAGAACCTAAATGTCGGTGTTAGTAAATTTTATTAAACCCGAATAGATGAGAGGTTAGAATCCCAGAGTAAAGATGAGGAATAAAAGATCCTAATACCACCCAGTTGGCGACGTGGGCCCGTAAGCCACACAGCCAAGTTAGTAAAACAGTTTTTGACTTCTAGACTCAACTTCGGCCAAGGAATTGGGAAGGAGGACTCCTAGAGGCAGTCGGCTCTGATACTAACCTGTGACAACCCCGGCTTAATCGTGCACTAATCATTCACGCAAATGCGCACGATCAAGCCTAAGGACTCACTTGAAGATATCACAACACAACTCTAAAACATAAAATAAAGTCATACAAGCTTAATATTACAAGCCAGGGCCTCGAGGGCTCGAATACATAGCTCGATGGCATACAAGCGTCAGCGGAAGCATTAGATATCTAGGTACAGATATATTACAGAGAGAGAAATAGGCCTTCACAGAGGCGGGGTAAAATAAAATACTACGATCGAAAGGCGTAGGCCTCCTGCCCTGGACCCTCCAATCCTACTCCTGGTCGTCGAACGGCTCCTCGTAGTAGTAGTACTCGCTAGGCGGGTAGTAGTACTGGTCGTCGGTTGGGGCGTCTGGCTCAGGGGCTCCGTCGTCTGGTGACATCAAAAGGAATATGGGGGAAAAAGAAAATAAAGCAAACGTGAGAACTCATCCAAAGTACTCAGCAAGCAAGGATCTACACTACATATGCATCATTTTCAAAGGGGGCTGTATGTGTGGACTGGGCTGCAGAAATGCCAGATTAGAGGGGGAAAGCCTAGTCCTATCGAAGACTAGCATCTTCAGCATCTTCAACAGTCTTGCAGCAAAAGACTAGATCAGATGAACATAATGTAAAGCAGTAGTAGTAGTATCATCAACCTCGACCTGAGATCCTTTCTCGACTCCCTGCGAGAAAGCAATCCCAGAGCCGTACTATCCAGTTCTCATCACATGTTCTAGTTGTACCGATCGGGATACAACTCCGAGTGTCCATTACCGTAAGACAGGCTATCGATAGAAGTTTCTTCCATGCAGGGGTGCACCAACTTACCCACCACGCTCGCTTAACTCCGGCCGGACACACTTTTCTGGGTCATGCCCGGCCTCGGCTAAGCAACACGCCGCAACCCGACCAAATACTTAACAGAGAGGTCAGCACGCCGGACTAAACCTATGCCCCCAGGGGTCTTGGGCCATCGCCCCGGGAACTCCTGCACGTTACGTGCACCGCCGGTGAGCAGACCTAGCAACCCCTTATACAAGCGCGGTTGCGTTCCCAGTCCAACCCAGCGTGTGCCGCATCAGTCGCTGACGTCCATTAAGCTCCGGCTGAAGTATACGACGCAGAACGCCCATACTATGCCCACGTGATGGTTAGTGCTATCGGGCCAGAGGCCCCTCGGATCAAATATCCAAACCGTAGTGGATTAGGAGCGCGCGGAAATGAGCAGAGACTCACGATCGATGTGACCCCGTCGCCCCGTCTCGAGGACTTGCGGCAAGGGCTAAGAATGCCCGGCCACGCCTCGTAGTTATCTCGCGGGCACCATCCAGGTCAACCCGACTCCACATCACTTCGCGTTAAGCTCGCGCGGGTACCCCTCAGGGCCGACCCGTCTTTAGTATCATGGTTTAGTGCAAGTCAACATCAACAGTAACTGTGTGTCTGACCACCGAAGGGAAACCCTCGAGAATCACCCTCGATGGAATTCCCGCTCGGCATGTATCATCAAGGTGAACGAAAGGAGGAATCACCCTCGAGGTCCCACCTTGAGGAGTTGCTGCGACGACGTCGTTATCGGGGGTGGTGTAGGAGGAATCACCCTCGACTTACCACGACCGAGTAACTAACCTACAAGGTATAACATACAGAAGTGGCCTTACGAGGATCAGCCCTAGGCACGCGACGGTAACCCAGCAAGGTCGGCCAACTAAGGGGTAGTGATGTTCGGTGCCAGGCTGGTCTTCAATCCCGATGATCGGGTCTTTGATGTCTAGCGGGCAGTCAGGGATCAAGTGGGGGTCTCTGTCGTGTCTCAACCCAGTCTATACTAAGCAGTCTAGGATAATGATGAGGACATCAAACATTGTTACACCCACAGCCCCTGTGCTATACAAATGGACCAATTACTAGAGCTCGCGCACGCCAATTAAATTATCAGGTACTTTCGTTTCTTGTAATGATTCTAAGTTCATGAGAATATGTGCTGCCTAAATTGGATACATTTGTTTTGCTTACAAATGAAGGGCCTAGCTTGGACAAGAAAGAGGAACCTTGGGGCAAGTTCAAGCATGGAGATGATGGCATGCAAAGGGAAACAAGAACGGAGTTACAAGTGATGATTTCAGGACTTTGAAGCCCCACCATAAGGAGTGCAGGAAGCCTTGGACGAAATATACAAGATCACACTTCATAAATTTCGTCCAGAGGCTATATAGGTGCTGCGTCACCTTATTATGGGCCAGGCCCATGTAATTCGAAATACTTGAGTATAGGCTATTTTTAGAGTCCGTATGTGTGGGGAACAAGAGATAGGGTTGGTTCGGACCCCTCCTTCAAGGCACGAAATCCCCCCCTCTTCCTCCCTATACAGCCCCTTAGGGCCACGTTTAGACTTTGGGGTTTTGTTTAGATTGAAAGTTCCCATAGCTGCAACTTCGCGTACTTCGTTTGTGTTCAACGACCAGACCAAGACGTCACAGAAACCCCACCTTGATTATAAAGCTTTCATCTTATATTCGCAATATCCAGATGCAAATCTTAGTTTCTTGCTGTTTTCGGTTGCTTGCAGGGAGATAGACCCTCGTGGTCAGGTTGATTGTGCTCCGGCGTGGTCAATAACCTCTCGGAGTTGGTTTAGCGATTGCTAAGGCCGACGTCCTCGCAGTTCGTAGTCGGATCGTCAAAGTCTACTCCACCAAAAAACGATAGTATCATCTCATCGAAAGATCGGGACACCTCGCCCTATCAAGTGGTATCAGTTCCCAGGTTGCTCGGTGAGATTGTACAGTTTTTGTAGTTTAGATCGAGTTGTTCTTCATACCTACGAGTCCAGGAAAAAAAAATTAGGGTTAGTTCACATATCCGAACCAATCTGAGCCTTTGCATAATTCTTTTTAGGGTTTTTGCTTTGTTGAATTTGCGGTTGCATCGTCGTGTCAAGTTGCTGGTCTTAGCGTCTAGTTCTTTAGAGTTTCGAGTACTGTTCACAAAGTGTCACGCCACCGCCGCACCATCATCATCGCCCTAACCAATACCACCACACTTATTGCATATCTCGAGTCCATATCACACGATCCGAAGTCCATATACCACCACCGATCCGAGTCCATATACCACCACCAATCGAGCCCCACCATATACTACCGTCATTATACATCACCAGTCCGAGTTCACCAGATTCATCTCCGCCACCAGTCCTAGTCGAGTCCAGTATTTATTCTTTATTTAGAGTGCCAGATCACGCGATACTACGAGTCGTGAACAAGTCGGATTCCCAATTTTCGTTGCTACCCGCCAGAAGAAAATGTTCCAGTTTCAAAAAAAAAAAAACTAAGTCTGGAAAATTCTGGCTAGGAAGTTTTAGACCATTGTAGACTTTTCGAAAAAAAATTGTTGCGAGCAAAAAAAAAGTGCAAAAAAAAAGAAAAAAATTCAGAGTGTGCTCCTCCATTGTTTACGTGCAGCGCCGTGATTTTTTTAGTGTTCTAGGCTCGCGTCTCTAGCACGGTCTAGCCTAGGACCAAGCACAGTACCGTCGTTGAGAGTTTCTTCAACATTGCATCTAAACACTGAATGATTATTGTTGACCCTTTTGCTACCATACATAAGCCTTATCCAGCTCCACATACATCTACATCGTGCGTTTGGACACCACCTGGCAATCGCTCTGTCCAAGCTCTGAGAGTTTTGACTACAAAGGTAGCCGATCACCACCTGCTGCTGGGTAAGAACTGGTAGAATTGAGATTGCTTGAGGATTTGTGACAAAAACCAACCAACAACCACTTTCTAGTAGTCTGTAGGATCATATTCTTGTGTGTTTCTATTGCTGCTAACCATGGCAGGATCACAAGCCGACGAGATTGACTGGGAGAACATGACGAACAAGGAGTTGCATGATAAATTTCAGCAAATGATGAGTGGCCAGGTGGGAGATGTGCTAAACAGATTTGAAGAGGCCATGGAGAAGATAGATGGCATGGAGAAGTCGTTCGAGACAAAGCTGGATAACAAGTTTAATGAATTGCTCACGCGTCTTCCCCAACCACCACCGGCTGCACCTGTCGCACCTCTGCAACGACAACAACAACGCCCCCTTCCAAATCAGTTCGGACGAGCGAAGCGTGTTCCTCTTGAGGATGGCCAAACTTCTGGTGCTGCTGTACCTACTGTTGATGCTTCTTTGGCTCCTGCTCCTGCTGCTGCTGGTGCCGAGGAGGAGGATGATTACGCGGGCGATTATGAGGATGAGGTTGATCAAAATCATAACTACGTGCAACGACCAGCACCAGGTCGTCCACATGCAAATAATCGCAATGGTAGGCCTGCACCACCACTTCAGGTACGAGATCATGACCATCTTCCTAAATTAAAATTGAATATTCCACCATTCGAGGGTAGATATGTTCCTGATATATATCTTACTTGGGAGTTAGAAACTGAACAACGTTTTACATGTTTACAATATCCCGAGGAACGACGTGTTGCTGCTGCTGTTTGTGCTTTCACTAGTTTTGCATGTGTATGGTGGTCTGAACATTGTAGATTATATCCTATTCCAGCTACGTGGGCTGCTTTGAAAACTGCTATGCGTACTCGTTGGGTTCCACCATATTATCAACGTGAATTACTTCAAAAATTGCAGCGCTTAAGACAAGGAAAAAATTCTGTAGAAGAATATTATCAGGAATTACAAACTGGCATGATTAGATGTGGTATTGTTGAGGAGAATGAAGCTATGCTTGCACGTTTCATGGGTGGATTAAATAGAGAGATTCAGACCATTCTAGAGTATACGGAGTATAATAATATCACTCGTTTATTCCATCTTGCTTGTAAAGCTGAACGTGAAGTGCAGGATCGACAGGCATTGGCGCGAACTAATTTTTCTGCAGGTCGATCTTCATCACGGACACCGCGTGCCTCCTCTACTCCCACACGTCCTACTGCGGCACCACTAACTTCAGCCGCCAATTCCAATCGAGATACAAGAAAACAGGCACCACCACCACCATTTGCCAAGAGTACACCTTCTGGGCCCGCCCAGAGCTCTTCTTCATCTATGGCATCAACAGGGCACACACATGATATTATTTGTCGTCGTTGTAAGGGAAGAGGTCATTATGCGAGAGAATGCCAATCTCCGCGTGTTATGATTGCTACTGAGGATGGTGGGTATGAGTCCGCTAGTGATTATGATGAGGAGACTTTGGCTCTTATTACAAGTGAAGAACACGGTGGAGATGATTCTGATCATGAGACGCAATACATGGCTCCTGAAGACGCTGACAGGTATGAATGTTTAGTTGCTCAACGTGTTTTGAGTGTGCACGTCACACAAGCTGAGCAAAATCAGAGGCATAATTTGTTCCATACAAAGGGAGTTGTGAAGGAACGTCCTGTTCGCGTCATCATAGATGGAGGGAGCTGCAACAACTTGGCTAGCATGGAGATGGTGGAGAAGCTATCTCTCACCACAAGACCACATCCACATCCTTACTATATCCAATGGTTCAACAACAGCGGCAAGGTTAAGGTAACACGTACTGTTCGTGTGCATTTTAGTATCTCTACATATGCTGATTATGTTGATTGTGATGTGGTACCCATGCAAGCATGTTCATTATTACTTGGTAGACCATGGCAATTTGATAAAAATTCTGTACACCATGGTAGAAACAATCAGTATACTCTTGTTCATAAGGATAAACATATTACTTTGCTTCCTATGACCCCTGATTCTATTTTGAAAGATGATATTAATAGAGCTAGTAAAGCAAAACAGGAGAAAAATAAGAGTGAAAATCAGATTGTGGCAAAAGAATTTGAGCAACAAATGAAGCCTAATAATAAACCATCTAGTGTTGCTTCTGAAATTAAATTGAAAAGTGCATGCTTACTTGCCACCAAATCTGATATTGATGATCTAGATTTCAGCAATTCTGTTTGCTATGCTTTTGTGTGCAAAGAGGCGTTATTTTCATTCGAGGACGTGCCTTCCTCTTTGCCTCCTGCGGTCACTAACATTTTGCAGGAGTTCGCTGACGTCTTTCCACAAGACGTGCTACCGGGATTACCACCTATTCGCGGGATTGAGCATCAGATTGATTTAATTCCCGGTGCTTCGTTGCCAAACCGTGCGCCATACCGTACCAATCCAGAGGAGACGAAGGAGATTATGCGTCAAGTACAGGAGTTGCTCGACAAAGGTTATATACGCGAATCCCTTAGTCCTTGTGCTGTTCCTATTATTCTAGTGCCGAAAAAGGATGGTACATCGCGTATGTGTGTTGATTGTAGAGGCATTAATAATATTACTATTCGTTATCGTCATCCTATTCCTAGACTAGATGATATGCTTGATGAATTGAGTGGCTCTACAATATTCTCCAAAGTTGATTTGCGTAGTGGATACCATCAAATTCGTATGAAATTGGGGGATGAATGGAAAACAGCATTTAAAACAAAGTTTGGATTATATGAGTGGTTAGTCATGCCTTTTGGGTTAACTAATGCACCTAGTACTTTCATGAGATTAATGAACGAAGTTTTACGTGCTTTCATTGGACGATTTGTGGTAGTTTACTTTGATGATATATTGATTTATAGCAGATCTTTGGAGGAACATTTGGAACATTTACGTGTTGTTTTCATTGCTCTACGTGATGCACGTTTGTTTGGTAACCTTGGGAAGTGCACCTTTTGCACCGACCGAGTATCTTTTCTTGGCTATGTTGTTACTCCACAGGGAATTGAAGTTGATAAAGCCAAGATTGAAGCTATTGAGAGTTGGCCGCAGCCCAAAACGGTCACACAAGTGAGGAGTTTCCTTGGCCTCGCTGGTTTCTATAGGCGTTTTGTGAGAGATTTCAGTACCATTGCTGCACCTCTCAACGAGCTTACAAAGAAGGATGTGCCTTTTGTTTGGGGTACCGCACAGGAAGAAGCCTTCACGGTGTTGAAAGATAAGTTAACACATGCTCCTTTACTCCAACTTCCTGATTTTAATAAGACTTTTGAGCTTGAATGTGATGCTAGTGGAATTGGATTAGGAGGTGTGTTATTACAAGATGGCAAACCTGTTGCATACTTTTCTGAAAAATTGAGTGGGCCTAGTCTGAATTACTCTACTTATGATAAGGAATTATATGCTCTTGTTCGGACTTTGGAAACATGGCAACATTATTTATGGCCCAAAGAATTTGTTATTCATTCTGATCATGAATCTTTGAAACATATTAAAAGTCAAGCCAAACTGAACCGTACACATGCTAAATGGGTTGAATTCATTGAGACTTTCCCTTATGTCATTAAACACAAGAAGGGTAAAGAAAATGTTATTGCTGATGCATTGTCTCGTCGTTATACTATGCTTTCACAACTTGACTTTAAAATATTTGGTTTGGAGACCATCAAAGATCAATATGTGCATGATGCTGAATTTAAGGATGTATTGCAGAATTGTAAAGAAGGGAGAACATGGAACAAGTTCGTCGTTAACGATGGATTTGTGTTTCGTGCTAACAAGCTATGCATTCCAGCTAGCTCCGTTCGTCTTTTGTTGTTGCAGGAGGCGCATGGAGGAGGATTAATGGGACACTTTGGCGTAAAGAAGACAGAGGATGTACTTGCTACACATTTCTTTTGGCCAAAGATGAGACGGGATGTTGAGCGCTTTGTTGCTCGCTGCACTACATGTCAAAAAGCTAAGTCACGACTCAATCCTCATGGTTTATATATGCCTTTGCCTGTACCTAGTGTTCCATGGGAGGATATATCTATGGACTTTGTTTTGGGTTTACCTCGAACAAAGAAGGGGAGGGATAGCATATTTGTTGTCGTGGATAGGTTCTCGAAAATGGCACACTTTATACCATGTCATAAAAGCGATGATGCTGCTAATGTTGCTGATTTGTTCTTTCGTGAAATTATTCGCTTGCATGGTGTGCCAAATACTATTGTTTCAGATCGTGATACCAAACTTCTTAGCCACTTTTGGAGATGTTTATGGGCTAAGTTGGGGACTAAACTGCTTTTTAGTACTACTTGTCACCCCCAAACTGATGGACAAACTGAAGTAGTCAATAGAACTTTGTCTACTATGCTTAGGGCTGTTTTGAAGAATAACAAGAAAATGTGGGAAGAATGCTTGCCTCATATTGAATTTGCTTATAATCGTTCGTTGCATTCTACTACTAAGATGTGCCCTTTTGAAATTGTATATGGTTTCCTACCTCGTGCACCTATTGATTTGTTGCCTCTTTCATCTTCGGAGAAGGTTAATTTTGATGCTAAACAACGTGCTGAATTGATCGTAAAAATGCATGAGTTAACTAAGGAGAACATTGAGCGTATGAATGCTAAATATAAACTTGCTGGAGATAAGGGTAGAAAACATGTTGTGTTTGCACCTGGAGATCTTGTTTGGTTACATTTGCGTAAGGATAGATTTCCTGATTTGCGCAAATCAAAGCTAATGCCACGTGCTGATGGTCCTTTTAAGGTGTTAGAGAAAATAAATGATAATGCATATAAACTTGAGCTGCCTGCAGATTTTGGGGTTAGTCCCACTTTTAACATTGCAGATTTGAAGCCTTATTTGGGTGAGGAAGATGAGCTTCCGTCGAGGACGACTTCATTTCAAGAAGGGGAGGATGATGAGGACATCAATACCATTGTTACACCCACAGCCCCTGTTGCTATACATACTGGACCAATTACTAGAGCTCGCGCACGCCAATTAAATTATCAGGTACTTTCGTTTCTTGGTAATGATTCTAATGTTCATGAGAATATGATGCTGCCTAAATTGGATACATTTGTTTTGCTTACAAATGAAGGGCCTAGCTTGGACAAGAAAGAGGAACCTTGGAGCAAGTTCAAGCATGGAGATGATGGCATGCGCAAGGGGAACAAGAACGGAGTTACAAGTGATGATTTCAGGACTTTGAAGCCACCATAAGGAGTGCAGGAAGCCTTGGATGAAATATACAAGATGCCACTTCATAAATTTCGTCCAGAGGCTATTATAGGTGCTGCGTCACCTTATTATTGGGCCAGGCCCATGTAATTTCGAAATACTTGAGTATAGGCTGTTTTTAGAGTCCGTATGTGTGGGGAAACAAGAGATAGGGTTGGTTTCGGACCCCTCCTTCAAGGGCCACGAAATCCCCTCCTCTTCCTCCATATATACAGCCCTTAGGGCACCGTTTAGACTTTGGGTTTTGTTTAGATTAAAAGTTCGCCATAGCTGCAACTTCGCGTACTTCGTTTGTGTTCAACGACCAGACCAAGACGTCACAGAACCCCACCTTGATCAATAAAGCTTTCATCTTATATTCGCAATATCCAGATTATAAATCTTAGTTTCTTGCTTGTTCTTCGTTTGCTTGCAGGAGATAGACCCTCGTGGTCAGGTTGATTGTGCTCCGGCGTGGTCAATAACCTCTCGGAGTTGGTTTAGCGATTGCTAAGGCGCGACGTCCTCGCACGTTCGTAGTCGGATCGTCAAAGTCTACTCCACCAAAAACGATAGCTATCATCTCATCGAAAGATCGGGACACCCTCGCCTCTATCAAGTGGTATCAGATTCCCAGGTTGCTCGGTGAGATTTACAGTTTTTCGTAGTTTAGATCGAGTCTGTTCTTCATACCTACAGTCCAGGAAAAAGCCAAAAAAAAAAAATTTAGGGTTAGTTCATCATATCCGAACCAATCTGAGCCTTTGCATAATCTTTTTAGGGTTTCTGCTTTGTTGAATTTGCGGTTGCATCGTCGTGTCAAGTTGCTGGTCTTAGCGTCTAGTTCTTTAGAGTTTCGAGTTCTGTTCACAAGTTGTCACGCCGCCGCCGCACCATCATCATCACCCCTACCATATACCACCACCGATCCGAGTCCAGATACCACCACCGATCCGAGTCCATATACCACCACCAATCCGAGCCCACATATACTACCGTCATATACCATCACCAGTCCGAGTTCCACCATATTCATCTCTGCCACCAGTCCTAGTCCGAGTCCAGTATTTATTCCTTTATTTTAGAGTTCCAGATCACGCGATACTACGAGTCGTGAACAAGTCGGATTCCCCAATTTTCGTGCTACCCGCAGAAGAAAAATAGTTCCAGTTTCAAAAAAAAAACTAAGTCTGGAAAATTCTGGCTAGGCAGTTTTTAGACCATTTGTAGACTTTTTCGAAAAAAAATTGTTGCGGAGCAAAAAAAAAAGAAAAAAATTCAGAGTGTGCTCCTCCCTTGTTTACGTGCAGCGCCGTGATTTTTGTTAGTGTTCTAGGCTCGCGTCTCTAGCACGGTCTAGCCTAGGACCAGCACAGTACCGTCGTTGAGAGTTTATTCAACATTGCATCTCTGAATTGATTATTGCTGACCCTTTTTGCTACCATATCATAAGCCTTCCCAGCTCCACATACATCTACATCGTGCGTTTGACACCACCTGGCAATCGCTCTGTCCAAGCTCTGAGAGTTTTGACTACAAAGGTTGCCGATCACCACCTGCTGCTGGGTAAGAACTGGTAAGAATTTGAGTTTTGCTTGACGGATTTGTGACACCACACCACACCACCACCACTTTCTAGTAGTCTGTAGGATCATATTCTTGTGTGTTTCTGTTGCTGCTAACCATGGCAGGATCACAAGCCGACGAGATTGACTGGGAGAACATGACGAACAAGGAGTTGCATCATAAATTTCAGCAAATGATGAGTGGCCAGGTGGGAGATGTGCTAAACAGATTTGAAGAGGCCATGGAGAAGATAGATGGCATGGAGAAGTCGTTCGAGACAAAGCTGGATAACAAGTTTAATGAATTGCTCACGCGTCTTCCCCAACCACCACCGGCTGCACCTGTCGCACCTCTGCAACGACAACAACAACGCCCCCTTCCAAATCAGTTCGGACGAGCGAAGCGTGTTCCTCTTGAGGATGGCCAAACTTCTGGTGCTGCTGTACCTACTGTTGATGCTT
The DNA here is from genome assembly GCA_011799875.1 of Thinopyrum elongatum. NCBI lineage: Eukaryota > Viridiplantae > Streptophyta > Magnoliopsida > Poales > Poaceae > Thinopyrum > Thinopyrum elongatum. The sequence continues at coordinate 147,439 of JAAAXO010000153.1, read as the reverse complement.
CTTTGGCTCCTGCTCCTGCTGCTGCTGGTGCCGAGGAGGAGGATGATTACGCGGGCGATTATGAGGATGAGGTTGATCAAAATCATAACTACGTGCAACCACCAGCACCAGGTCGTCCACATGCAAATAATCGCAATGGTAGGTCTGCACCACCACTTCAGGTACGAGATCATGACCATCTTCCTAAATTAAAATTATCGGTTCGGACGAGCGAAGCGTGTTCCTCTTGAGGATGGCCAAACTTCTGGTGCTGCTGTACCTACTGTTGATGCTTCTTTGGCTCCTGCTCCTGCTGCTGCTGGTGCCGAGGAGGAGGATGATTACGCGGGCGATTATGAGGATGAGGTTGATCAAAATCATAACTACGTGCAACCACCAGCACCAGGTCGTCCACATGCAAATAATCGCAATGGTAGGCCTGCACCACCACTTCAGGTACGAGATCATGACCATCTTCCTAAATTAAAATTGAATATTCCACCATTCGAGGGTAGATATGTTCCTGATATATATCTTACTTGGGAGTTAGAAACTGAACAACGTTTTACATGTTTACAATATCCCGAGGAACGACGTGTTGCTGCTGCTGTTTGTGCTTTCACTAGTTTTGCATGTGTATGGTGTTCTGAACATTGTAGATTATATCCTATTCCAGCTACGTGGGCTGCTTTGAAAACTGCTATGCGTACTCGTTGGGTTCAACCATATTATCAACGTGAATTACTTCAAAAATTGCAGCGCTTAAGACAAGGAAAAAATTCTGTAGAAGAATATTATCAGGAATTACAAACTGGCATGATTAGATGTGGTATTGTTGAGGAGAATGAAGCTATGCTTGCACGTTTCATGGGTGGATTAAATAGAGAGATTCAGACCATTCTAGAGTATAAGGAGTATAATAATATCACTCGTTTATTCCATCTTGCTTGTAAAGCTGAACGTGAAGTGCAGGATCGACAGGCATTGGCGCGAACTAATTTTTCTGCAGGTCGATCTTCATCATGGACACCGCGTGCCTCCTCTACTCCCACACGTCCAACTGCGGCACCACTGACTTCAGCCGCCAATTCCAACCGAGATATAAGAAAACAGGCACCACCACCACCATCTGCCAAGAGTACACCTTCTGGGCCTGCCCAGAGCTCTTCTTCATCTATGGTATCAACAGGGCACACACATGATATTATTTGTCGTCGTTGTAAGGGAAGAGGTCATTATGCGAGAGAATGCCAATCTCCGCGTGTTATGATTGCTACTGAGGATGGTGGGTATGAGTCCGCTAGTGACTATGATGAGGAGACTTTGGCTCTTATTACAAGTGAAGAACACGGTGGAGATGATTCTGATCATGAGACGCAATACATGGCTCCTGAAGACGCTGACAGGTATGAATGTTTAGTTGCTCAACGTGTTTTGAGTGTGCAGGTCACACAAGCTGAGCAAAATCAGAGGCATAATTTGTTCCATACGAAGGGAGTTGTGAAGGAACGTTCTGTTCGCGTCATCATAGATGGAGGGAGCTGCAACAACTTGGCTAGCATGGAGATGGTGGAGAAGCTATCTCTCACCACAAGACCACATCCACATCCTTACTATATCCAATGGTTCAACAACAGCGGCAAGGTTAAGGTAACACGTACTGTTCGTGTGCATTTTAGTATCTCTACATAGGCTGATTATGTTGATTGTGATGTGGTACCCATGCAAGCATGTTCATTATTACTTGGTAGACCATGGCAATTTGATAAAAATTCTGTACACCATGGTAGAAACAATCAGTATACTCTTGTTCATAAGGATAAACATATTACTTTGCTTCCTATGACTCCTGATTCTATTTTGAAAGATGATATTAATAGAGCTAGTAAAGCAAAGCAGGAGAAAAATAAGAGTGAAAATCAGATTGTGGCAAAAGAATTTGAGCAACAAATGAAGCCTAATAATAAACCATCTAGTGTTGCTTCTGAAATTAAATTGAAAAGTGCATGCTTACTTGCCACCAAATCTGATATTGATGAGCTAGATTTCAGCAAATCTGTTTGCTATGCTTTTGTGTGCAAAGAGGCGTTATTTTCATTCGAGGACGTGCCTTCCTCTTTGCCTCCTGCTGTCACTAACATTTTGCAGGAGTTCGCTGACGTCTTTCCACTAGACGTGCCACCGGGATTACCACCTATTCGCGGGATTGAGCATCAGATTGACTTAATTCCCGGTGCTTCGTTGCCAAACCGTGCGCCATACCGTACCAATCCAGAGGAGACGAAGGAGATTATGCGTCAAGTACAGGAGCTGCTCGACAAAGGTTATATACGCGAATCTCTTAGTCCTTGTGCTGTTCCTATTATACTAGTGCCAAAAAAGGATGGTACGTCGCGTATGTGTGTTGATTGTAGAGGCATTAATAATATTACTATTCGTTATCGTCATCCTATTCCTAGGCTAGATGATATGCTTGATGAATTGAGTGGCTCTACAATATTCTCCAAAGTTGATTTGCGTAGTGGATACCATCAAATTCGTATGAAATTGGGAGATGAATGGAAAACAGCATTTAAAACTAAGTTCGGTTTATATGAGTGGTTAGTCATGCCTTTTGGGTTAACTAATGCACCTAGTACTTTCATGAGATTAATGAACGAAGTTTTATGTGCTTTCATTGGACGATTTGTGGTAGTTTACTTTGATGATATATTGATTTATAGCATGATGAGGACATCAATACCATTGTTACACCCACAGCCCCTGCTTCTATACATACTGGACCAATTACTAGAGCTCGCTCACGCCAATTAAATTATCAGGTACTTTCGTTTCTTGGTAATGATTCAAAAGTTCATGAGAATATGATGCTGCCTAAATTGGATACATTTGTTTTGCTTACAAATGAAGGGCCTAGCTTGGACAAGAAAGAGGAACCTTGGAGCAAGTTCAAGCATGGAGATGATGGCATGCGCAAGGGGAACAAGAACGGAGTTACAAGTGATGATTTCAGGACTTTGAAGCCACCATAAGGAGTGCAGGAAGCCTTGGACGAAATATACAAGATGCCACTTCATAAATTTCGTCCAGAGGCTATTATAGGTGCTGCGTCACCTTATTATTGGGCCAGGCCCATGTAATTTCGAAATACTTGAGTATAGGCTATTTTTAGAGTCCGTATGTGTGGGGAAACAAGAGATAGGGTTGGTTTCGGACCCCTCCTTCAAGGGCCACGAAATCCCCCCCTCTTCCTCCATATATACAGCCCTTAGGGCACCGTTTAGACTTTGGGTTTTGTTTAGATTAAAAGTTCGCCATAGATGCAACTTCGCGTACTTCGTTTGTGTTCAACGACGAGACCAAGACGTCACAGAACCCCACCTTGATCAATAAAGCTTTCATCTTATATTCGCAATATCCAGATTGCAAATCTTAGTTTCTTGCTTGTTCTTCGTTTGCTTGCAGGAGATAGACCCTCGTGGTCAGGTTGATTGTGCTCCGGCGTGGTCAATAACCTCTCGGAGTTGGTTTAGCGATTGCTAAGGCGTGACGTCCTCGCACGTTCGTAGTCGGATCGTCAAAGTCTACTCCACCAAAAACGATAGCTATCATCTCATCGAAAGATCGGGACACCCTCGCCTCTATCAGATAACCAGTAAGGTAGCAAGGCAGGTTACAATAAACAGGCTATGCAGCAGATATAGGAAAACAGTAGCAGTAGCAGTTCTAATGCAAGCATAAGACAGAAGGGAATAGGCAATATAGGCATGCTCAAAATGGGGGTGCTTGCCTGTTTGCTCGGGGCAAGGGCAAGGTCTTCAGTGGTACCGTCGGGGACGTAGTCGTACTCCTGTGCGGCGTCTGCCTCGGGAGCTACGTCAACGTCGCGGTCTACCGAGAGAGAAGAGGGGGAAGAAACAGGTAAACATAATGCAAACAAAATGCAATACGGTGCGTGTGAAGCTATGATGCAGTGCAGGGTTGCCTAATTATGCATCTAAGTCATTTTAGTTATTTTTAGAATTAATCTGGGATTTAATATCCGACGTGTGTGCACTATTCATCTGCCGGATTCGGGTCCGGAGTTACAAGTTCTTCTACGTAGGGGGTTCCGATGGAGAAACAGACGACATGATCAGACTCGTCTCGTCGTTCTGAGCAACTTTCATGTTTTAACTTTTTCGATCCGAGCTACGGTTTAAAAGTTATTAATTTTTAAAGTTTATTTGAATTTCTAGAATTATTTTATTTACAGAAAATGGGTTATAACGTCAGCATGATGCACTGCTGACGTCAGCAGGTCAACAGCCGGCTGACCGAGTCAAATATGACATGTGGGTCCTGTGGGACCCACATGTCAGCCTCTGTGGCTTAACAGAGTTTCAAACTAATCTAATTGGATTAATTAAGGGGGTGGACCCCACCTGTCAGTGAGTATTTGCACTAATCTAATTATCTTTATTAATTAAATTCGTTAATTAATTAAACTAGTGTGGGGGCCCACATGTCAGTGGGCTTGGGTGCCCAGTCAGCACGTTGACTGGGTCAACCCAGTCAACGGGGCCCCCAGGGCCCACTGGCAGCGGCTCTGGGGCTGGACCCACCAGCGCCACGTCGGACGGCCGCCGGAGCTGCTCCGGCGAGCTCGTTTCGCGGCGGCGTCGCTCGGGACCCGTCGGAAAACGGCCACAGACAGCCATTTCGCGCACGGAAAGGCGCGTTCGAACGGCAACTCCGTCCCGCGTCGATCTACGGTGCCGGAGCAGCTCGGGGTGGCCTAATGCGACGGCGGCGACGACATCGGCGGCGAGGTGCTCGGGCGAGCGACGGAAACGGCGACCCAACGCGCAAACAAGTGAAAGAAAAGGCTAGGCGGGGTCTACTCGTCGCGGTGAGTGTGATGGTGGCGCGCACGGGACCATTTGATCACCGTGGCCACGCCGGCGACGAGGTCGCGCGACGGTGAGCGCTGGCGTGAACGGGGCGGCGTCTACAGCTCAGGAACGACGAGGAGAAGAAGCAGCGAGGGAAGGAGAGGCTCACAGCGGTGGTAGCCGTTCAGAGCCTGCTCGGGGCAGGCGCGGAGCGGCTGGATTCGCCGGGTTCTCGCCGGAGTCCGAGAAGAAGGGGGCGGTCCGGCTCGGCGTCTCTGGGGCTCCTCGGCTCCACCGAATGGCTCGGGACGGCGTAGTCGAGGACGGCGGAGACAGTGGACAGCTCGGCGTGCCCCGGGGATGACGGTGGCCGCGACGGAGGTGAACGGCGGCGAGGCTGGCGCTCGGCCTCTCTGGATCTGGAGGGGAAGACGGGCGGAGCGAGAGAGAGGAGAGGGGAAAGTGGCGAGGAGAGCCAGGGGAGACGCACGGGCCTCACCCTTATCCCCTCGCGGCGCCAGCGGCGTCGCGCTGTCGGCGTCTCGCCGGCGCGCGAGCGCTCGTCCACAGGGAGGTTGACACGGCGAGGGAGAGAGAAGGGGATGGGCCAGCTGGGCTGGGCCAATGCACTGTGCACTTGGTCCGGTCCAGCTTTAGTCTTTTTCTTTTATTTCTTTTCCTTTTCTCTTTTCTTTTCTGTTGCGAAATGATTAGGCCACTTAATGTCTTTTGTAAAACAGTGAGTTATGCCACATAAATATGTTGCAATATCTAGCACTGCCAAAAATTGGTTTGGACAGAATTGAAGTTTGTTGGGATTTGATATGATTTTAAATATATCAAATATTCTATTTTTGGGGCTGTTTCATCTTGTTAGAGTCACTTATCTAACTCCAATTATTTTGATATTGGTTTTAGAAATGTTCCTGGATTATTGGCCATTTAATGAACATTTTCCCAACAGAGTTTGAACAACTTTATATTTCACTTTTGAATTTGAGTTGATTTTCAGATGTGGATTTGAATTGGATCATTAACCCTTATGACTTGGCACTGCAAATGATCATGACTTGGCAGTTTTAACAGAGTGTCACAGAGTTTATTACAAGGGGGTGTTACACGAAAGAACCATGTGAATCAGGGAATAACTCCGATTTGGATCAAATACGTTTGAAAATAATTGTGCCAATGTTTAATCATTTTGATATGACCTCCAATCTTGGTGATGATTCCGTGTCGAATAACTTGTTGCATGTTTGCTTATTTAAGCATGTTGTAGCATGTAATTTTGAAACAATTAAAGTTTATTCACCAAAGTTGGGATGGTTTAATGATAAACATTGTCAATCTTTTGATATGAATAAGAGCTTCACTTATATGTGCAAACTGAGTTACAATATTTTCATGCCTTTGACTTCTTTTGATAACAAATTGGCTTCATATTTTATGACTTTTGAAGGGTGCTCTTGTATAACTGTGTCACATGTCCCACAACTGAGATCAGTAAAAATGGATGACATATACATATACAATGTGTATACCTTGTCTCTTTTGCTAGCCACATTTCAGATTAAGCAACGCCGAGGACGACTTTGTGTTCAGGAAGGGGAGAATGATGAGGACATGGCTACCACAGTTACACCCATATCCCCTGCTAGTTTACCTCTTGGAACAATTGCTAGAGCTCGCATACACCAGTTAAATTATCAGGTACTTTCGTTTCTTGGTAATGTTTCTAGTGTTCATGTGAATATGATGCTGCCTAACTTAGATACATTTGTGTTGCTTGCAATTGTAGGGCCTAGCACGGACAAGAAGGATGAACATTGGAGCATGATCAAGCACGGAGATGAAGGTGCGTGCAAAGAGAACAAGAATGGAGGTTCCAGTGGAGATTTTTAGACTTTGAAGCCACCATGATGACATACAAGAAGATGGACGAAATATACAAGATGGCCTTTCATAAATTTCGTCCATAGCTTATTATTGGTGTTGCGTCCGTATTGTAGGGGAAACGACTTAGGAGGTGTTTTAGTCCCACCTTGCCAAGGGTGGACAAAATCCCCTCTCTTTCCCCTATAAATACAGCCCTTAAGGCACCGTTTAGACTTGGGTTTTATTTAGTTAAAAGTTAGCCAGGTGTGCCTCCCTGTCCGTGCGCCTGAGCGCTCGAGCCTCCCAGGTGTGCCTCCCTGTCCGTGCCGCCCTTGCTCCACTGCGCCGCCTATGCCCAAGCCTCCCCGACCATGCCGCCTTCGCGCCATCGGCCGGCAAGCCGCCGAGCCGCCCGCCGCCGGACTAGACTAGCACCGTCGCTCGCGCCTCCCGCTTGCATGCCGCGCCCCCACCTGCTCGAGGTACCCTCCCTCACTGCCCTCGCCACCCCGCCGCCGGACCTCCACGGCCTCGGCCCAGCCGGATCTCGCCGCCCCGGCATCGGCAGCCGCCATATCTGGCCTCCCCAGCATTAGGCCCCACCGGATCCGCCCGTCTCCGACGTCCCACCAGCCTCTACCACGTCGCCACCTCGCCATAGTCCCGCGCCGCCGCAAGTCTCTGCGCCATCCCGAAAACCGGAGGGAACTGGCCGGTTCATGCGAATCGGCCCGGTCCACCTCGAGCCACCCGACCGCTCGGACCGCACGAACCGCTGAGCCGGGTGGGCCTGTTGAATCACCCGCCCGGCCTCCTCTCCACCTACTAGGCCAAGCCCATGGTGAGCCCCATCTATGCCTCGCCCCCCGTGTTGTATAGCTATCCATCACCCACTATTTATCTAACTGCGAATTTTCACCGCATTTTCGTGTTTGAATTTCACCATATATGTATATTGAAAGGGTTGTAACTTTGTGTATGTTTGTCCGATTGAGAGGATCTTTACATGTAATTTGATCTACTCTTCATGCTCTACATGATGGTGTCATTTTAATTTATGTTAGAGACCACCTACTTGCTCTAACTTTGTTGCAAAAGTGCATCCTGATGTTAACTGCAGAAAACTGTTAAAACTTGTCAACTTTGCTTGATGATTGCCTCTAATCCGTAAGGAATATGCATATGGTTCCTTGATGAGTTTTGCTCTATGTGATGTGTACATTGATGTCGGGCCCTTGGTTGCCATGTAAACTTGCTGTGGCATGTCTCTTTGTTACTCTCAAAATGGCATCATGTTAAAAAACTATCAACCACTATTGACAGCATGTTCCATTTTCTAAAAATCATATTAATTAATCTATGCATCATATGAATTTGTACCGATGGAGTAAGTTGGAGATTGCCATGTCTAATGTATGCTCATATAATTTTCATAAATAGTTAAATTGCTATGCTTGCTGTTATGTGCATCCCAAGTCAGCTTCACGATTTTACTATTTGCATTCCCAGATTTTCACCGTCTGAGAACCAGCCTAGTTCACAATTGCAAATTGTTTTGATGATTGCCATAATCCTATTGCTCCTATGATTATGCCATGTTGTATGAATTGATCTCCATGATATGAACTCGCATCATATGCCTTTTGTTGCCATGATCTTGTACTGTAGCATATTTGTTTAATGCCACTAATATGCCATCATGTTAACTCTGCTCATGCATATGCCATGTTTTTCAGAACATTGCATTTTGCATGGATCATATTGAATTAATAATGATGCCTATGAACCTGAATATGAAAGATGAATTGAAGTATGTTAACTCTACTTTAAGTGCTTATAAAGTTTGTGCCCATCTTGTTCCTGTAGCATCATCTTTTGTTGCTCCCAAGTAGGCATCACACTGTTTTGGGCAGATTGTAATTATAACTTGTGTTGATTGTAATTGTGGAACCGTTGCTCCGTTTTCATCATGATCTATGTGAAACTTGCCTAGAATTGCATGTAGTTTCATCATGTCATGTTGCATCATTGATTTGAGTGTTTCTGGTTTATGTTTACATGAATTTCGAATCAATGCCATGTTATACTTGTGTGGTTCATATCTTCTAGACTGTAGCTCCGAATTAAATGAGCTACATATGTAACTTGACTAGAAAAACGTGTAGATCATCATGGTACATGTTAACTTGATGTTTAACAACTTTAACATTGTGTTTAATTCATAACAGTAACAATTTCAAAATTTGCATATGGGGACTTTTCGGAATTGTTATGTGTTGTTGATGAGGACATCAATACCATTGTTACACCCACAGCCCCTGCTGCTATACATACTGGACCAATTACTAGAGCTCGCGCACGCCAATTAAATTATCAGGTACTTTCGTTTCTTGGTAATGATTCTAATGTTCATGAGAATATGATGCTGCCTAAATTGGATACATTTGTTTTGCTCACAAATGAAGGGCCTAGCTTGGACAAGAAAGAGGAACCTTGGAGCAAGTTCAAGCATGGAGATGATGGCATGCGCAAGGGGAACAAGAACGGAGTTACAAGTGATGATTTCAGGACTTTGAAGCCACCATAATGAGTGCAGGAAGCCTTGGACGAAATATACAAGATGCCACTTCATAAATTTCGTCCAGAGGCTATTATAGGTGCTGCGTCACCTTATTATTGGGCCAGGCCCATGTAATTTAGAAATACTTGAGTATAGGCTGTTTTTAGAGTCCGTATGTGTGGGGAAACAAGAGATAGGGTTGGTTTCGGACCCCTCCTTCAAGGGCCACGAAATCCCCCCCCCCTCTTCCTCCATATATACAGCCCTTAGGGCACCGTTTAGACTTTGGGTTTTGTTTAGATTAAAAGTTCGCCATAGCTGCAACTTCGCGTACTTCGTTTGTGTTCAACGACCAGACCAAGACGTCATAGAACCCCACCTTGATCAATAAAGCTTTCATCTTATATTCGCAATATCCAGATTGCAAATCTTAGTTTCTTGCTTGTTCTTCGTTTGCTTGCAGGAAATAGACCCTCGTGGTCAGGTTGATCGTGCTCCGGCGTGGTCAATAACCTCTCGGAGTTGGTTTAGCGATTGCTAAGGCGTGACGTCCTCGCACGTTCGTAGTTGGATCGTCAAAGTCTACTCCACCAAAAACGATAGCCACCATCTCATCGAAAGACAGGACACCTTTCGCCTCTATCAAGTGGTATCAGATTTCCAGGTTGCTCGGTGAGATTTTTCAGTTTTTCGTAGTTTAGATCGAGTCTGTTCTTCATACCTACAGTCCACGAAAAAGCCAAAAACAAAATTAGGGTTAGTTCATCATATCTGAACCAATCTGAGCCTTTGCATAATCTTTTTAGGGTTTTTGCTTTGTTGAATTTGCGGTTGCATCGTCGTGTCCAGTTGCTGGTCTTAGCGTCTAGTCCTTTAGAGTTTCGAGTTCTGTCACAGTTTGTCACGCCGCCGCCGCACCATATACCACCACCGCTGCCATATACCACCACCAATCTGAGTTCTTTTCATATTAGGTTTGTTTTCGAGATCCATCAAGTTTCCGATTCGTGTTTCCTTGCCTGAGTAGGTTTCGGAAAAAAAAAAGTTTGGAGACCCCCGGGCAGTTTTTAGGCCAAAATTTCGGCAGTCAAAAATATTTTTTCCCTATCCTATTTTTAGGTCCCAGGGAGCGTTTTGAGACACTCGCCATCATAGTGATTTTTTGTCGCACTTTTTCGTCGTCGCTGCCCTGATTTCTGAAAAAAAAATTATCAAAAAAAATTTCGTGCCAATCCTGATAGTTTGACTTGGGAAGAGTTTGAGACACTCGCCATTATAGTGATTTTTTACAAAAAAAAAAAGGGGAGCGCAAAAAAAAAGGAAAAAAAGAGCACAAAAAAAACAAAAAAAATTTAGAGTGTGCTCTTCCCTTGTTTATGTGCCGCGCCGTGATTTTGTTAGTTTTCTAGGCTCGCGTCTCTAGTACGGTCTAGCCTAGGACCAGCACAGTACCATCGTTGAGCGTTTATTCAACTTTGCATCTCTGAATTGATTATTGCTGACATTTTTGATACCATATCATAGGCCTTCCCAGCTCCCCATACATTGATAGAGGCGAGGGGCCCGATCTTTCGATGAGATGATAACTATCGATTTGGTGGAGACGACTTTGACGATCCGACTACAAACGTGCACCACGTTGCGCTTTAGCAATCGCTAAACCAACTCGATCAGCCGGAGCACGATCAGCCTGACCACGAAGGTCTATTCCTGCAAGCAATCGAAGAACAAGCAAGAATATAATTAAGCAATCTGAATATTGCGAATATGGATGAAGTATTGGTAAAAGTGGGGTTTCATAAGCGGTCTTGGTCTAGTCGTTGGACACAAACGAAGTACACGAAGTTGCAGCGATGGCTAACTTTTAACTAAATAAAACCCAAGGAAAAAGCTACTAGATGGATCTACTTATATAGGAGTAAGGGGTGGCGGCCAAGGAGGTGGGAGGACGTCCCAAGGTAGCCTAAAACTAACCCTAGGTCGTATAAGGCTCATGGGCCCAAGTGGAGGTGATGCAACACCTTTGGACTTGTAGTTTGACTCGGATTCTGCTGCAGCATCAGATTGTTTCGTTCATAACTCAACGCTCCGGACGAATTTTAAGGTGAATCCAATTGGGTAGGAAAGAGCACAAAATCTACTTTCCAACAAAAAAAGAATCACCCACTTCGGAGTCCGTATGAAAAAGTTCTTGGCGTTTTGAGTCAGGTATGTCTGTGCAGTCCGAATCTGAATCCAGAACGTGAGAGACTTGGACTCTATCTTCTCTTGGCCCAAAAGTAACGTGAGAGGACTTTTTGAACAGCACCTAAACTTCTCTTTTTCCCTTATCTTCATATGTGAATTGTACAAATGTCCCATACACCTGCAATTAGACATGGCACAAAAGTTTGTGAAGTATTTTTGTCGTGGATGACACAAATAAATTATTGCATAGTTTGCATTAGAAATCACCTCACAAATATACATGTATGCAATATTTTTGGTCGTATCCAAGGTAGTCATGTCCTCATCGTACATCTACGTCGTGCGTTTGACACCACCTGGCAATCGCTCTGTCCAATCTTTAAGAGTTTTGACTACAACGGTTGCCGATCACCACCTGCTGCTGGGTAAGAACTGGTAAGCATTTGAGATTCGCTTGACGGTTTTGTGATACACCACACCACCACCACTTCCTAGTAGTCTGTAGGATCATATTCTTGTGTGCTTCTATTGCTGCTAACCATGGCAGGATCACAAGCCGATGAGACTGATTGGGAGAACATGACGAACAAACAGCTACATGATAAATTTCAGCAAATGATGAGTGGACAGGTGCAAGATGTGCTAAACAGATTTGAAGAGGCCATGGAGAAGATAGATGGAATTGAGAAGACGTTCGAAACAAAGCTCGATAACAAGTTTGATGAATTGCTCGCGCGTCTTCCACAACCACCGCCGGCTGCACCTGTCGCACCTCTACAACAACAACAACGTCGCCTTCCAAATCAAGTGGGACGAGCACAGCGCGTTCCCCTTGAGCCTGGTCAAACTTCTGGTGCCGCTGCACCTACTGTTGATGCTTCTATGGCTCCTGCTGCCGCTGAGGAGGACGATTATGTGGGCGATTACGAGGATGAGGTTGATCAAAATCAGAACTACGTACCAGCACCAGGTCGTCCACATGCCAATAATCGCAATGGTAGGGCTGCATTACCAGCTCAGGTACGAGATCATGACCATCTTCCTAAACTGAAATTGAATATTCCACCATTTGAGGGTAGATATGTTCCTGATATATATCTTACTTGGGAGTTAGAAACTGAACAACGTTTTACATGTTTACAATATCCCGAGGAACGACGTGTTGCTGCTGCTGTTTGTGCTTTCACTAGTTTTGCATGTGTATGGTGGTCTGAACATTGTAGATTATATCCTATTCCAGCTACGTGGGCTGCTTTGAAAACTGCTATGCGTACTCGTTGGGTTCCACCATATTTTCAACGTGAATTACTTCAAAAATTGCAGCGCTTAAGACAAGGAAAAAATTCTGTAGAAGAATATTATCAGGAATTACAAACTGGCATGATTAGATGTGGTATTGTTGAGGAGAATGAAGCTATGCTTGCACGTTTCATGGGTGGATTAAATAGAGAGATTCAGACCATTCTAGAGTATAAGGAGTATAATAATATCACTCGTTTATTCCATCTTGCTTGTAAAGCTGAACGTGAAGTGCAGGATCGACAGGCATTGGCGCGAACTAATTTTTCTGCAGGTCGATCTTCATCATGGACACCGCGTGCCTCCTCTACTCCCACACGTCCTACTGCGGCACCACTGACTTCAGCCGCCAATTCCAACCGAGATACAAGAAAACAGGCACCACCACCACCATCTGCCAAGAGTACACCTTCTGGGCCTGCCCAGAGCTCTTCTTCATCTATGGCATCAACAGTGATGAGGACATCAATACCATTGTTACACCCACAGCCCCTGCTTCTATACATACTGGACCAATTACTAGAGCTCGCGCATGCCAATTAAATTATCAGGTACTTTCGTTTCTTGGTAATGATTCTAAAGTTCATGAGAATATGATGCTGCCTAAATTGGATACATTTGTTTTGCTTACAAATGAAGGCCCTAGCTTGGACAAGAAAGAGGAACCTTGGAGCAAGTTCAAGCATGGAGATGATGGCATGCACAAGGGGAACAAGAACGGAGTTACAAGTGATGATTTCAGGACTTTGAAGCCACCATAATGAGTGCAGGAAGCCTTGGACGAAATATACAAGATGTCACTTCATAAATTTCGTCCAGAGGCTATTATAGGTGCTGCGTCACCTTATTATTGGGCCAGGCCCATGTAATTTCGAAATACTTGAGTATAGGCTGTTTTTAGAGTCCGTATGTGTGGGGAAACAAGAGATAGGGTTGGTTTCGGACCCCTCCTTCAAGGGCCACGAAATCCCCTCCTCTTCCTCCATATATACAGCCCTTAGGGCACCGTTTAGACTTTGGGATTTGTTTAGTTAAAAGTTAGCCATTGCAACTTCGTGTACTTCGTTTGTGTCCAACGACCAGACCAAGACCGCTTTCGGATCCCCATCATTATCAATACTTCATCTATATTCGCAATATTCAGATTGCATTATCATATTCTTGCTTGTTCTTCGATTGCGTGTAGGAATAGACCTTCGTGGTCAGATGATCGTGCTTCCAGCATCGTCGGTAACCTCAGAAGATTGGTTTAGCGATTGCTAAGGCGCAACGTCGTGCACGTTTGTAGTCGGATCATGAAAGTCGGCTCCACCAAATCGATAGTTACCATCTCATCGAAAGATCGGGACACCCCCGCCTCTATCATTTTTTGTCGCACTTTTTCGTCGTCGCTGCCCTGATTTCTGAAAAAAAAAATTCAAAAAAAAAATTTCATGTCAATCCTGTTAGTTTGACTTGGGAAGAGTTTTGAGACACTCGCCATTATAGTGATTTTTTGCCAAAAAAAAAGGAGCGCAAAAAAAAGGAGCGCAAAAAAAACAAAAAACAAAAAACGAATTTTTTTTTTAGAGTGTGCTCTTCCCTTGTTTACGTGCCGCGCCGTGATTTTGTTAGTGTTCTAGGCTCGCGTCTCTAGTACGGTCTAGCCTAGGACCAGCACCGTACCGTCGTTGAGCGTTTATTCAACTTTGCATCTCTGAATTGATTATTGCTGACATTTTTGCTACCATATCATAAGCCTTCCCAGCTCCACATACATCTACGTCGTGCGTTTGACACCACCTGGCAATCGCTCTGTCCAATCTTTGAGAGTTTTGACTACAACGGTGGCCGATCACCACCTGCTGCTGGGTAAGAACTGGTAAGCATTTGAGATTCGCTTGACGGATTTGTGATACACCACCACCACCACTTCCTAGTAGTCTATAGGATCATATTCTTGTGTGTTTCTATTGCTGCTAACCATGGCAGGATCACAAGCCGATGAGACTGATTGGGAGAACATGACGAACAAACAGCTACATGATAAATTTCAGCAAATGATGAGTGGACAGGTGCAAGATGTGCTAAACAGATTTGAAGAGGCCATGGAGAAGATAGATGGAATTGAGAAGACGTTCGAAACAAAGCTCGATAACAAGTTTAATGAATTGCTCGCGCGTCTTCCACAACCACCGCCGGCTGCACCTGTCGCACCTCTACAACAACAACAACGTCGCCTTCCAAATCAAGTGGGACGAGCACAGCGCGTTCTCCTTGAGCCTGGTCAAACTTCTGGTGCCGCTGCACCTACTGTTGATGCTTCTATGGCTCCTGTTGCCGCTGAGGAGGACGATTATGCGGGCGATTACGAGGATGAGGTTGATCAAAATCAGAACTACGTACCAGCACCAGGTCGTCCACATGCCAATAATCGCAATGGTAGGGCTGCATTACCAGCTCAGGTACGAGATCATGACCATCTTCCTAAACTGAAATTGAATATTCCACCATTTGAGGGTAGATATGTTCCTGATATATATCTTACTTGGGAGTTAGAAACTGAACAACGTTTTACATGTTTACAATATCCCGAGGAGAGACGTGTTGCTGCTGCTGTTTGTGCTTTTACTAGTTTTGCATGTGTATGGTGGTCTGAACATTGTAGATTATATCCTATTCCAACTACGTGGGCTGCTTTGAAAACTGCTATGCGTACTCGTTGGGTTCCACCATATTATCAACGTGAATTACTTCAAAAATTGCAGCGCTTAAGACAAGGAAAAAATTCTATAGAAGAATATTATCAGGAATTACAAACTGGCATGATTAGATGTGGTATTGTTGAGGAGAATGAAGCTATGCTTGCACGTTTTATGCGTGGATTAAATAGAGAGATTCAGACCATTCTAGAGTATAAGGAGTATAATAATATCACTCGTTTATTCCATCTTGCTTGTAAAGCTGAACGTGAAGTGCAGGATCGACAGGCATTGGCGCGAACTAATTTTTCTGCAGGTCGATCTTCATCATGGACACCGCGTGCCTCCTCTACTCCCACACGTCCTACTGCGGCACCACTGACTTCAGCCGCCAATTCCAACCGAGATACAAGAAAACAGGCACCACCACCACCATCTGCCAAGAGTACACCTTCTGGGCCTGCCCAGAGCTCTTCTTCATCTATGGCATCAACAGGGCACACACATGATATTATTTGTCGTCGTTGTAAGGGAAGAGGTCATTATGCGAGAGAATGCCAATCTCCGCGTGTTATGATTGCTACTGAGGATGGTGGGTATGGGTCCGCTAGTGACTATGATGAGGAGACTTTGGCTCTTATTACAAGTGAAGAACACGGTGGAGATGATTCTGATCATGAGACGCAATACATGGCTCCTGAAGACGCTGACAGGTATGAATGTTTAGTTGCTCAACGTGTTTTGAGTGTGCAGGTCACACAAGCTGAGCAAAATCAGAGGCATAATTTGTTCCATACAAAGGGAGTTGTGAAGGAACGTTCTGTTCGCGTCATCATAGATGGAGGGAGCTGCAACAACTTGGCTAGCATGAAGATGGTGGAGAAGCTATCTCTCACCACAAGACCACATCCACATCCTTACTATATCCAATGGTTCAACAACAGCGGCAAGGTTAAGGTAACACGTACTGTTCGTGTGCATTTTAGTATCTCTACATATGCTGATTATGTTGATTGTGATGTGGTACCCATGCAAGCATGTTCATCATTACTTGGTAGACCATGGCAATTTGATAAAAATTCTGTACACCATGGTAGAAACAATCAGTATACTCTTGTTCATAAGGATAAACATATTACTTTGCTTCCTATGACTCCTGATTCTATTTTGAAAGATGATATTAATAGAGCTAGTAAAGCAAAACAGGAGAAAAATAAGAGTGAAAATCAGATTGTGGCAAAAGAATTTGAGCAACAAATGAAGCCTAATAATAAACCATCTAGTGTTGCTTCTGAAATTAAATTGAAAAGTGCATGCTTACTTGCCACCAAATCTGATATTGATGATCTAGATTTCAGCAATTCTGTTTGCTATGCTTTTGTGTGCAAAGAGGCGTTATTTTCATTCGAGGACTTTGTTTTAGGTTTACCTCGAACAAAGAAGGTGAGGGATAGCATATTTGTTGTCGTGGATAGGTTCTCGAAAATGGCACACTTTATACCATGTCATAAAAGCGATGATGCTGTTAATGTTGCTGATTTGTTCTTTCGTGAAATTATACGCTTGCATGGTGTGCCAAATACTATTGTTTCAGATCGTGATACTAAATTTCTTAGCCACTTTTGGAGATGTTTATGGGCTAAGTTGGGGACTAAACTGCTTTTTAGTACTACATGTCACCCCCAAACTGATGGACAAACTGAAGTAGTCAATAGAACATTGTCTACTATGCTTAGGGCTGTTTTGAAGAATAACAAGAAAATGTGGGAAGAATGCTTGCCTCATATTGAATTTGCTTATAATCGTTCATTGCATTCTACTACTAAGATGTGTCCTTTTGAAATTGTGTATGGTTTCCTTCCTCGTGCAACAATTGATTTGTTGCCTCTTCCATCTTCGGAGAAGGTTAATTTTGATGCTAAACAACGTGCTGAATTGATCTTAAAAATGCATGAGTTAACTAAGGAGAACATTGAGCGTATGAATGCTAAATATAAACTTGCTGGAGATAAGGGTAGAAAACATGTTGTGTTTGCACCTGGAGATCTTGTTTGGTTACATTTGCGTAAGGATAGATTTCCTGATTTTCGCAAATCAAAGCTAATGCCACGTGCTGATGGTCCTTTTAAGGTGTTAGAGAAAATAAATGATAATGCATATAAACTTGAGCTGCCTGCAGATTTTGGGGTTAGTCCCACTTTTAACATTGCAGATTTGAAGCCTTATTTGGGTGAGGAAGATGAGCTTCCGTCGAGGACGACTTCATTTCAAGAAGGGGAGGATGATGAGGACATCAATACCATTGTTACACCCACAACCCCTGCTGCTATACATACTGGACCAATTACTAGAGCTCGCGCATGCCAATTAAATTATCAGGTACTTTCGTTTCTTGGTAATGATTCTAATGTTCATGAGAATATGATGCTGCCTAAATTGGATACATTTGTTTTGCTTACAAATGAAGGGCCTAGCTTGGACAAGAAAGAGGAACCTTGGAGCAAGTTCAAGCATGGAGATGATGGCATGCGCAAGGGGAACAAGAACGGAGTTACAAGTGATGATTTCAGGACTTTGAAGCCACCATAAGGAGTGCAGGAAGCCTTGGACGAAATATACAAGATGCCACTTCATAAATGTTGTCCAGAGGCTATTATAGGTGCTGCGTCACCTTATTATTGGGCCAAGCCCATGTAATTTCGAAATACTTGAGTATAGGCTATTTTTAGAGTCCGTATGTGTGGGGAAACAAGAGATAGGGTTGGTTTCGGACCCCTCCTTCAAGGGCCACGAAATCCCCCCCCCCCCTCTTCCTCCATATATACAGCCCTTAGGGCACCGTTTAGACTTTGGGTTTTGTTTAGATTAAAAGTTCGCCATAGCTGCAACTTCGCGTACTTCGTTTGTGTTCAACGACCAGACCAAGACGTCACAGAACCCCACCTCGATCAATAAAGCTTTCATCTTATATTCGCAATATCCAGATTGCAAATCTTAGTTTCTTGCTTGTTCTTCGTTTGCTTGCAGGAGATAGACCCTCGGGGTCAGGTTGATTGTGCTCCGGCGTGGTCAATAACCTCTCGGAGTTGGTTTAGCGATTGCTAAGGCGCGACGTCCTCGCACGTTCGTAGTCGGATCGTCAAAGTCTACTCCACCAAAAACGATAGATATCATCTCATCGAAAGATCGGGACACCCTCGCCTCTATCAAGTATACTCTTGTTCATAAGGATAAACATATTACTTTGCTTCCTATGACTCCTGATTCTATTTTGAAAGATGATATTAATAGAGCTAGTAAAGCAAAACAGGAGAAAAATAAGAGTGAAAATCAGATTGTGGCAAAAGAATTTGAGCAACAAATGAAGCCTAATAATAAACCATCTAGTGTTGCTTCTGAAATTAAATTGAAAAGTGCATGCTTACTTGCCACCAAATCTGATATTGATGATCTAGATTTCAGCAATTCTGTTTGCTATGCTTTTGTGTGCAAAGAGGCGTTATTTTCATTCGAGGACGTGCCTTCCTCTTTGCCTCCTGCGGTCACTAACATTTTGCAGGAGTTCGCTGACGTCTTTCCACAAGACGTGCCACCGGGATTACCACCTATTTGCGGGATTGAGCATCAGATTGACTTAATTCCCGGTGCTTCGTTGCCAAACCGTGCGCCATACCGTACCAATCCAGAGGAGACGAAGGAGATTATGCGTCAAGTACAGGAGCTGCTCGACAAAGGTTATATACGCGAATCTCTTAGTCCTTGTGCTGTTCCTATTATACTAGTGCCAAAAAAGGATGGTACGTCGCGTATGTGTGTTGATTGTAGAGGCATTAATAATATTACTATTCGTTATCGTCATCCTATTCCTAGTCTAGATGATATGCTTGATGAATTGAGTGGCTCTACAATATTCTCCAAAGTTGATTTGCGTAGTGGATACCATCAAATTCGTATGAAATTGGGAGATGAATGGAAAACAGCATTTAAAACTAAGTTCGGTTTATATGAGTGGTTAGTCATGCCTTTTGGGTTAACTAATGCACCTAGTACTTTCATGAGATTAATGAACGAAGTTTTACGTGCTTTCATTGGACGATTTGTGGTAGTTTACTTTGATGATATATTGATTTATAGCAGATCTTTGGAGGAACATTTGGAACATTTACGTGCTGTTTTTATTGCTCTACGTGATGCACGTTTGTTTGGTAACCTTGGGAAGTGCACCTTTTGCACCGACCGAGTATCTTTTCTTGGCTATGTTGTTACTCCACAGGGAATTGAAGTTGATAAAGCCAAGATTGAAGCTATTGAGAGTTGGCCGCAGCCCAAAACGGTCACACAAGTGAGGAGTTTCCTTGGCCTCGCTGGTTTCTATAGGCGTTTTGTGAGAGATTTCTGATAGAGGCGAGGGTGTCTCGATCTTTCGATGAGATGATAGCTATCATTTTTGGTGGAGTAGACTTTGACGATCCGACTACGAACGTGCGAGGACGTCGCGCCTTAGCAATCGCTAAACCAACTTCGAGAGGTTATTGACCACGCCGGAGCACAATCAACCTGACCACGAGGGTCTATCTCCTGCAAGCAAACGAAGAACAAGCAAGAAACTAAGATTTGCAATCTGGATATTGCGAATATAAGATGAAAGCTTTATTGATCAAGGTGGGGTTTTGTGACGTCTTGGTCTGGTCGTTGAACACAAACGAAGTACGCGAAGTTGCAGCTATGGCGAACTTTTAATCTAAACAAAACCCAAAGTCTAAACGGTGCCCTAAGGGCTATATATATGGAGGAAGAGGGGGGGGGGATTTCGTGGCCCTTGAAGGAGGGGTCCGAAACCAACCCTATCTCTTGTTTCCCCACACATACGGACTCTAAAAACAGCCTATACTCAAGTATTTCGAAATTACATGGACCTGGCCCGAAAATAAGGTGGCGTAGCACCTAAAATAAGCTATGGACGAAATTTATGAAGGGGCATCTTGTATATTTCGTCCATGTCATTGTAGGTCATCACGGAGGCTTCAAAGTGCTTAAATATGCACTAGAAACGCCATTCTGGATCCCTTCACGCACGCCTTCATCTCCATGCTTGATCCTGCTCCAGTGTTCATCCCTCTTGTCCATGCTAGGCCCTTCATTAGTAATCAATACAAATGTATCCAAATTAGGAAGCATCATATTCTCATGAACATTAGAATCATTACCAAGAAACGAAAGTACCTGATAATTTAATTGGCGTGCGCGAGCTCTAGTAATTGGTCCAGTATATGTAGCAGTAGGAGCTGTGGGTGTAACAACGGTATTGATGTCCTCATCATCCTCCCCTTCTTGAAATGAAGTCGTCCTCGACGGAAGCTCATTTTCCTCACCCAAATAAGGCTTTAAATCTGCAATGTTAAAAGTGGGACTAACCCCAAAATCTGCAGGCAGCTCAAGCTTGTATGCATTATCATTTATTTTCTCTAACACCTTAAAAGGACCATCAGCACGTGGCATTAGCTTTGACTTGCGCAAATCCGGAAACCTATCCTTACGCAAATGTAACCCAACAAGATCTCCAGGTGCAAAGACAACATGTTTTCTACCCTTATCTCCAGCAAGTTTATATTTAGCATTCATGCGCTCAATATTTTCCTTAGTTAACTCATGCATTTTTAAGATCAATTCAGCATGTTGTTTAGCATCAAAATTAACCTTCTCCGAAGATGGAAGAGGCAACAAATCAATGAGTGCACGAGGTAGGAAACCATACACAATTTCAAAAGGGCACATCTTAGTAGTAGAATGCAAGGAACGATTATAAGCAAATTCAATATGAGGCAGGCATTCTTCCCACATTTTCTTATTATTCTTCAAAACAGCCCTAAGCATAGTAGACAATGTTCTATTGACTACTTCAGTTTGTCCATCAGTTTGGGGGTGACAAGTAGTACTAAAAAGCAGTTTAGTCCCCAACTTAGATCATAAACATCTCCAAAAGTGGCTAAGAAATTTAGTATCACGATCTGAAACAATAGTATTTGGCACACCATGCAAGCGAATAATTTCACGAAAGAACAAATCAGCAACATTAGCAGCATCATCGGTTTTATGACATGGTATGAAGTGTGCCATTTTCGAGAACCTATCCACGACAACAAATATGCTATCCCTCCCCTTCTTTGTTCGAGGTAAACCCAAAACAAAGTCCATAGATATATCCTCCCATGGAACACTAGGTACAGGCAACGGCATATATAAACCATGAGGATTGAGTCGTGACTTAGCTTTTTGACATGTAGTGCAGCGAGCAACAAAGCGCTCAACATCCCGTCTCATCTTTGGCCAAAAGAAATGTGTAGCAAGTACACCCTCCGTCTTCTTTACGCCAAATTGTCCCATTAATCCTCCTCCATGCGCCTCCTGCAACAACAAAAGACGAACAGAGCTAGCTGGAATGCATAGCTTGTTAGCACGAAAAACAAATCCATCGTTAACGACGAACTTGTTCCAAGTTCTCCCTTCTTTACAATTCTGCAATACATCTTTAAATTCAGCATCATGCACATATTGATCTTTGATGGTCTCCAAACCAAATATTTTAAAGTCAAGTTGTGAAAGCATAGTATAACGACGAGACAAAGCATCAGCAATAACATTTTCTTTACCCTTCTTGTGTTTAATGACATAAGGGAAAGTCTCAATGAATTCAACCCATTTAGCATGTCTACGGTTCAGTTTGGCTTGACTTTTAATATGTTTCAAAGATTCATGATCAGAATGAATAACAAATTCTTTGGGCCATAAATAATGTTGCCATGTTTCCAAAGTCCGAACAAGAGCATATAATTCCTTATCATAAGTAGAGTAATTCAGACTAGGCCCACTCAATTTTTCAGAAAAGTATGCAACAGGTTTGCCATCTTGTAATAACACACCTCCTAATCCAATTCCACTAGCATCACATTCAAGCTCAAAAGTCTTATTAAAATCAGGAAGTTGGAGTAAAGGAGCATGTGTTAACTTATCTTTCAACACCATGAAGGCTTCTTCCTGTGCGGTACCCCAAACAAAAGGCACATCCTTCTTTGTAAGCTGATGAGGACATCAATACCATTGTTACACCCACAGCCCCTGCTTCTATACATACTGGACCAATTACTAGAGCTCGCGCACGCCAATTAAAATATCAGGTACTTTCGTTTCTTGGTAATGATTCTAAAGTTCATGAGAATATGATGCTGCCTAAATTGGATACATTTGTTTTGCTTACAAATGAAGGGCCTAGCTTGGACAAGAAAGAGGAACCTTGGAGCAAGTTCAAGCATGGAGATGATGGCATGCGCAAGGGGAACAAGAACGGAGTTACAAGTGATGATTTCAGGACTTTGAAGCCACCATAATGAGTGCAGGAAGCCCTGGACGAAATATACAAGATGCCACTTCATAAATTTCGTCCAGAGGCTATTATAGGTGCTGCGTCACCTTATTATTGGGCCAGGCCCATGTAATTTCGAAATACTTGAGTATAAGCTGTTTTTAGAGTCCGTATGTGTGGGGAAACAAGAGATAGGGTTGGTTTCGGACCCCTCCTTCAAGGGCCACGAAATCCCCTCCTCTTCCTCCATATATACAGCCCTTAGGGCACCGTTTAGACTTTGGGTTTTGTTTAGATTAAAAGTTCGCCATAGCTGCAACTTCGCGTACTTCGTTTGTGTTCAACGACCAGACCAAGACGTCACAGAACCCCACCTTGATCAATAAAGCTTTCATCTTATATTCGCAATATCCAGATTGCAAATCTTAGTTTCTTGCTTGTTCTTCGTTTGCTTGCAGGAGATAGACCCTCGTGGTCAGGTTGATTGTGCTCCGGCGTGGTCAATAACCTCTCGGAGTTGGTTTAGCGATTGCTAAGGCGTGACGTCCTCGCACGTTCGTAGTCGGATCGTCAAAGTCTACTCCACCAAAAACGATAGCTATCATCTCATCGAAAGATCGGGACACCCTCGCCTCTATCATAAGCTCGTTGAGAGGTGCAGCAATGGTACTGAAATCTCTCACAAAACGCCTATAGAAACCAGCGAGGCCAAGGAAACTCCTCACTTGTGTGACCGTTTTGGGCTGCGGCCAACTCTCAATAGCTTCAATCTTGGCTTTATCAACTTCAATTCCCTGTGGAGTAACAACATAGCCAAGAAAAGATACTCGGTCGGTGCAAAAGGTGCACTTCCCAAGGTTACCAAACAAACGTGCATCACGTAGAGCAATAAAAACAGCACGTAAATGTTCCAAATGTTCCTCCAAAGATCTGCTATAAATCAATATATCATCAAAGTAAACTACCACAAATCGTCCAATGAAAGCACGTAAAACTTCGTTCATTAATCTCATGAAAGTACTAGGTGCATTAGTTAACCCAAAAGGCATGACTAACCACTCATATAAACCGAACTTAGTTTTAAATGTTGTTTTCCATTCATCTCCCAATTTCATACGAATTTGATGGTATCCACTATGCAAATCAACTTTGGAGAATATTGTAGAGCCACTCAATTCATCAAGCATATCATCTAACCTAGGAATAGGATGACGATAACGAATAGTAATATTATTAATGCCTCTACAATCAACACACATACGCGACGTACCATCCTTTTTTGGCACTAGTATAATAGGAACAGCACAAGGACTAAGAGATTCGCGTATATAACCTTTGTCGAGCAGCTCCTGTACTTGACGCATAATCTCCTTCGTCTCCTCTGGATTGGTACGGTATGGCGCACAGTTTGGCAAGGAAGCACCGGGAATTAAGTCAATCTAATGCTCAATCCCGCGAATAGGTGGTAATCCCGGTGGCACGTCTTGTGGAAAGACGTCAGCGAACTCCTGCAAAATGTTAGTGACAGCAGGAGGCAAAGAGGAAGGCACGTCCTCGAATGAAAATAATGCCTCTTTGCACACAAAAGCATAGCAAACAGATTTGCTTAAATCTAGCTCATCAATATCAGATTTGGTGGCAAGTAAACACGCATTTTTCAATTTAATTTCAGAAGCAACACTAGATGTTTTATTATTAGGCTTCATTTGTTGCTCAAATTCTTTTGCCACAATCTGATTTTCACTCTTATTTTTCTCCTGTTTTGCTTTACTAGCTCTATTAATATCATCTTTCAAAATAGAATCAGGAGTCATAGGAAGCAAAGTAATATGTTTATCCTTATGAACAAGAGTATACTGATTGTTTCTACCATGGTGTACAGAATTTTTATCAAATTGCCATGGTCTACCAAGTAATAAGGAACATGCTTGCATGGGTACCACATCACAATCAACATAATCAGCATATGTAGAGATACTAAAATGCACACGAACAGTACGTGTTACCTTAACCTTGGCGCTGTTGTTGAACCATTGGATATAGTAAGGATGTGGATGTGGTCTTGTGGTGAGAGATAGCTTCTCCACCATCTCCATGCTAGCCAAGTTGTTGCAGCTCCCTCCATCTATGATGACGCGAACAGAACGTTCCTTCACAACTCCCTTTGTATGGAACAAATTATGCCTCTGATTTTGCTCAGCTTGTGTGACCTGCACACTCAAAACACGTTGAGCAACTAAACATTCATACCTGTCAGCGTCTTCAGGAGCCATGTATTGCGTCTCATGATCAGAATCATCTCCACCGTGTTCTTCACTTGTAATAAGAGCCAAAGTCTCCTCATCATAGTCACTAGCGGACTCATACCCACCATCCTCAGTAGCAATCATAACACACGGAGATTGGCATTCTCTGGCATAATGACCTCTTCCCTTACAACGACGACAAATAATATCATGTGTGTGCCCTGTTGATGCCATAGATGAAGAAGAGCTCTGGGCAGACCCAGAAGGTGTACTCTTGGCAGATGGTGGTGGTGGTGCCTGTTTTCTTGTATCTCGGTTGGAGGTGGCGGCTGAAGTCAGTGGTGCTGCAGTAGGACGTGTGGGAGTAGAGGAGGCACGCGATGTCCATGATGAAGATCGACCTGCAGAAAAATTAGTTCGCGCCAATGCCTGTCGATCCTGCACTTCACGTTCAGCTTTACAAGCAAGATGGAATAAACGAGTGATATTATTATACTCCTTATACTCTAGAATGGTCTGAATCTCTCTATTTAATCCACCCATGAAACGTGCAATCATAGCTTCATTCTCCTCAACAATACCACATCTAATCATGCCAGTTTGTAATTCCTGATAATATTCTTCTACAGAATTTTTTCCTTGTCTTAAGCGCTGCAATTTTTGAAGTAATTCACGTTGATAATATGGTGGAACCCAACAAGTACGCATAGCAGTTTTCAAAGCAGCCCACGTAGCTGGAATAGGATATAATCTACAATGTTCAGACCACCATACACATGCAAAACTAGTAAAAGCACAAACAGCAGCAGCAACACGTCTCTCCTCGGGATATTGTAAACATGTAAAACGTTGTTCAGTTTCTAACTCCCAAGTAAGATATATATCACGAACATATCTACCCTCAAATGGTGGAATATTCAATTTCAGTTTAGGAAGATGGTCATGATCTCGTACCTGAGCTGGTAATGCAGCCCTACCATTGCGATTATTGGCATGTGGACTACCTGGTGCTGGTACGTAGTTCTGATTTTGATCAACCTCATCCTCGTAATCGCCCGCATAATCGTCCTCCTCAGCGGCAGCAGGAGCCATAGAAGCATCAACAGTAGGTGCAACGGCACCAGAAGTTTGACCAGGCTCAAGGCGAACGCGCTGTGCTCGTCCCACTTGATTTGGAAGGCGACGTTGTTGTTGTTGTAGAGGTGCGACAGGTGCAGCCGGCGGTGGTTGTGGAAGACGCGCGAGCAATTCATTAAACTTGTTATCGAGCTTTGTTTCGAACGTCTTCTCAATTCCATCTATCTTATCCATGGCCTCTTCAAATCTGTTTAGCACATCTTGCACCTGTCCACTCATCATTTGCTGAAATTTATCATGTAGCTGTTTGTTCGTCATGTTCTCCCAATCAGTCTCATCGGCTTGTGATCCTGCCATGGTTAGCAGCAATAGAAACACACAAGAATATGATCCTACAGACTACTACGAAGTGGTGGTGGTGGTGTATCACAAAACCGTCAAGCGAATCTCAAATGCTTACCAGTTCTTACCCAGCAGCAGGTGGTGATCGGCAACCGTTGTAGTCAAAACTCTTAAAGATTGGACAGAGCGATTGCCAGGTGGTGTCAAACGCACGACGTAGATGTATGTGGTGCTGGGAAGGCTTATGATATGGTAGCAAAAAATGTCAGCAATAATCAATTCAGAGATGCAAAGTTGAATAAACGCTCAAGGACGGTACTGTGCTGGTCCAAGGCTAGACCGTACTAGAGACGCGAGCCTAGAACACTAACAAAATCACGGCGCGGCACGTAAACAAGGGAAGAGCACACTCTAAAAAAAATTCGTTTTTTTTTGCGCTGTTTTTTTTTTTGCGCTCCTTTTTTTTGCCAAAAATCACTATAATGGCGAGTGTCTCAAAACTCTTCCCAAGTCAAACTAACAGGATTGGCACGAAATTTTTTTTGACAATATTTTTTTTCGGAAATCAGGGCAGCGACGACGAAAAAGTGCGACAAAAAATCACTATGATGGCAAGTGTCTCAAAACGCTCCCTAGGACCTAAAAATAGGATAGGGAAAAAATATTTTTGACTGCGAAAATTTTGGCCTAAAAACTACCCGGGGGTCTCCAGACTTTTTTTTTCCGAAACCTACTCCGGCAAGGAAACACGAATCGGAAACTAGATGGATCTCGAAAACAAACCTAATATGAAAAGAACTCGGATTGGTGGTGGATATATGGTGGTGGTATATGGTAGCGGTGGTGGTATATGGATACGGATCGGTGGTGGTATATGGATACAGATCGGTGATGGTATATGGATTCAGAGCGGTGGCGGATAAGCGGTGGTGGTAGATGGCAGGGGCGATGATGATGGTGCGGCGGCGGCGTGACAACTTATGACCAGAACTCGAAACTCTAAAGGACTAGACGCTAAGACCAGCAACTAGACACGACGATGCAACCGCAAATTCAACAAAGCAAAAACCCTAAAAAGATTATGCAAAGGCTCAGATTGGTTCGGATATGATGAACTAACCCTATTTTTTTTGGCTTTTTCGTGGACTGTAGGTATGAAGAACAGACTCGATCTAAACTACGAAAAACTGTAAAATCTCACCGAGCAACCTGAAAATCTGATACCACTTGATAGAGGCGAGGGTGTCCCGATCTTTCGATGAGATGATAGCTATCGTTTTTGGTGGAGTAGACTTTGACGATCCGACTACGAACGTGCGAGGACGTCGCGCCTTAGCAATCGCTAAACCAACTCCGAGAGGTTATTGACCACACCGGAGCACAATCAACCTGACCACGAGGGTCTATCTCCTGCAAGCAAACGAAGAACAAGCAAGAAACTAAGATTTGCAATCTGAATATTGCGAATATAAGATGAAAGCTTGATTGATCAAGGTGGGGTTCTGTGACGTCTTGGTCTGGTCGTTGAACACAAACGAAGTACGTGAAGTTGCAGCTATGGCGAACTTTTAATCTAAACAAAACCCAAAGTCTAAACGGTGCCCTAAGGGCTGTATATATGGAGGAAGAGGGGGGGATTTCGTGGCCCTTGAAGGAGGGGTCCGAAACCAACCCTATCTCTTGTTTCCCCACACATACGGACTCTAAAAACAGCCTATACTCAAGTATTTCGAAATTACATGGGCCTGGCCCAAAAATAAGGTGGCGTACCACCTAAAATAAGCTATGGACGAAATTTATGAAGGGGCATCTTGTATATTTCGTCCATGTCCTTGTAGGTCATCACGGAGGCTTCAAAGTGCTTAAATATGCACTAGAAACGCCATTCTGGATCCCTTCACGCACGCCTTCATCTCCATGCATGATCCTGCTCCAGTGTTTATCCCTCTTGTCTATGCTAGGCCCTTCATTAGTAATCAATACAAATGTATCCAATTTAGGAAGCATCATATTCTCATGAACATTAGAATCATTACCAAGAAATGAAAGTACCTGATAATTTAATTGGCGTGCGCGAGCTCTAGTAATTGGTCCAGTATATGTAGCAGTAGGAGCTGTGGGTGTAACAACGGTATTGATGTCCTCATCAACTAGTATCTTTGCTTGCTAATTGTCTTGATGCTATCGCTATGTCGCGCTACCTACCACTTGTTTGTCAAGCCTCCCAACTTGCCATGATAAGCCTCTAACCTTCCATCATCAAAGCAAACCGTTATTTGGTATGTTAACGCTTTGCTCAACCCCTCTTATAGCGTTGCTAATTGTAGGTGCATTGCAGGTTGTTCCATGTTAGGACATGGATATCATGGGATATCACAATATCTCTTATTTAATTAATGCATCCATATACTTGGTAAAGGGTGGAAGGCTCGGCCTTCTGCCTGGTGTTTTGTTCCACTCTTGCTGCCCTAGTTTCCATCATACCAGTGTTATGTTCCTTGATGAGCGCTCCTAACACATGTGGGGTATTAAGGGGCCCCCTGACCATTCGGTTAGGCTAAAACTCCTACAGCAAGGCCCAACTTGGTTTTAAAATTTGCCAACATAATAATACTGATAAATAATTAAGTTGCATAGGGAGTTAGCGGTACCCGGGATACTTAATTGCACATAATACTGGTGGGCCAGTGCCAATGTTGTTGGTCCAAAACGGGTAGACTGCGAGGAAACTCCAGGACTGGTTTTACTCGTAGGATGTCCCATCCGGTCGTGTCCTGACAGAGGCGAGGGTGTCCCGATCTTTCGATGAGATGATAGCTATCGTTTTTGGTGGAGTAGACTTTGACGATCCGACTACGAACGTGCGAGGACGTCGCACCTTAGCAATCGCTAAACCAACTCCGAGAGGTTATTGACCACGCCGGAGCACAATCAACCTGACCATGAGGGTCTATCTCCTGCAAGCAAACGAAGAACAAGCAAGAAACTAAGATTTGCAGTCTGGATATTTCGAATATAAGATGAAAGCTTTATTGATCAAGGTGGGGTTCTGTGACGTCTTGGTCTGGTCGTTGAACACAAACGAAGTACGTGAAGTTGCAGCTATGGCGAACTTTTAATCTAAACAAAACCCAAAGTCTAAACGGTGCCCTAAGGGCTGTATATATGGAGGAAGAGGGGGGGATTTCGTGGCCCTTGAAGGAGGGGTCCGAAACCAACCCTATCTCTTGTTTCCCCACACATACGGACTCTAAAAACAGCCTATACTCAAGTATTTCGAAATTACATGGGCCTGGCCCAAAAATAAGGTGGCGTACCACCTAAAATAAGCTATGGACGAAATTTATGAAGGGGCATCTTGTATATTTCGTCCATGTCCTTGTAGGTCATCACGGAGGCTTCAAAGTGCTTAAATATGCACTAGAAACGCCATTCTGGATCCCTTCACGCACGCCTTCATCTCCATGCATGATCCTGCTCCAGTGTTTATCCCTCTTGTCTATGCTAGGCCCTTCATTAGTAATCAATACAAATGTATCCAATTTAGGAAGCATCATATTCTCATGAACATTAGAATCATTACCAAGAAATGAAAGTACCTGATAATTTAATTGGCGTGCGCGAGCTCTAGTAATTGGTCCAGTATATGTAGCAGTAGGAGCTGTGGGTGTAACAACGGTATTGATGTCCTCATCAACTAGTATCTTTGCTTGCTAATTGTCTTGATGCTATCGCTATGTCGCGCTACCTACCACTTGTTTGTCAAGCCTCCCAACTTGCCATGATAAGCCTCTAACCTTCCATCATCAAAGCAAACCGTTATTTGGTATGTTAACGCTTTGCTCAACCCCTCTTATAGCGTTGCTAATTGTAGGTGCATTGCAGGTTGTTCCATGTTAGGACATGGATATCATGGGATATCACAATATCTCTTATTTAATTAATGCATCCATATACTTGGTAAAGGGTGGAAGGCTCGGCCTTCTGCCTGGTGTTTTGTTCCACTCTTGCTGCCCTAGTTTCCATCATACCAGTGTTATGTTCCTTGATGAGCGCTCCTAACACATGTGGGGTATTAAGGGGCCCCCTGACCATTCGGTTAGGCTAAAACTCCTACAACAAGGCCCAACTTGGTTTTAAAATTTGCCAACATAATAATACTGATAAATAATTAAGTTGCATAGGGAGTTAGCGGTACCCGGGATACTTAATTGCACATAATACTGGTGGGCCAGTGCCAATGTTGTTGGTCCAAAACGGGTAGACTGCGAGGAAACTCCACGACTGGTTTTACTCGTAGGATGTCCCATCCGGTCATGTCCTGACAGAGGCGAGGGTGTCCCGATCTTTCGATGAGATGATAGCTATCGTTTTTGGTGGAGTAGACTTTGACGATCCGACTACGAACGTGCGAGGACGTCGCACCTTAGCAATCGCTAAACCAACTCCGAGAGGTTATTGACCACGCCGGAGCACAATCAACCTGACCATGAGGGTCTATCTCCTGCAAGCAAACGAAGAACAAGCAAGAAACTAAGATTTGCAGTCTGGATATTTCGAATATAAGATGAAAGCTTTATTGATCAAGGTGGGGTTCTGTGACGTCTTGGTCTGGTCGTTGAACACAAGCGAAGTACGCGAAGTTGCAGCTATGGCGAACTTTTAATCTAAACAAAACCCAAAGTCTAAACGGTGCCCTAAGGGCTGTATATATGGAGGAAGAGGGGGGGATTTCGTGGCCTTTGAAGGAGGGGTCCGAAACCAACCCTATCTCTTGTTTCCCCACACATACGGACTCTAAAAACAGCCTATACTCAAGTATTTCGAAATTACATGGGCCTGGCCCAAAAATAAGGTGGCGCAGCACCTAAAATAAGCTATGGACAAAATTTATGAAGGGGCATCTTGTATATTTCGTCCAGGTCCTTGTAGGTCATCACGGAGGCTTCAAAGTGCTTAAATATGCACTAGAAACGCCATTCTGGATCCCTTCACGCATGCCTTCATCTCCATGGTTGATCCTGCTCCAGTGTTCATCCCTCTTGTCCATGCTAGGCCCTTCATTAGTAATCAATACAAATGTATCCAATTTAGGAAGCATCATATTCTCATGAACATTAGAATCATTACCAAGAAACGAAAGTACCTGATAATTTAATTGGCCCGCGCAAGCTCTAGTAATTGGTCCAGTATATGTAGCAGTAGGAGTTGTGGGTGTAACAGCGGTATTGATGTCCTCATCATTAATGATGGATTTGTGTTTCGTGCTAACAAGCTATGCATTCCAACTAGCTCTGTTCATCTTTTGTTGTTGCAGGAGGCGCATGGAGGAGGATTAATGGGACACTTTGGCGTGAAGAAGACGGAGGATATACTTGCTACACATTTCTTTTGGCCAAAGATGAGACGGGATGTTGAGCGTTTTGTTGCACGCTGCACTACATGTCAAAAAGCTAAGTCACGACTCAATCCTCATGGTTTATATATGCCTTTGCCTGTACCTAGCGTTCCTTGGGAGGATATATCTATGGACTTTGTTTTAGGTTTACCTCGAACAAAGAAGGGGAGGGATAGCATATTTGTTGTCGTGGATAGGTTCTAGAAAATGGCACACTTTATACCATGTCATAAAAGCGATGATGCTGTTAATGTTGCTGATTTGTTCTTTTGTGAAATTATACGCTTACATGGTGTGCCAAATACTATTGTTTCAGATCGTGATACTAAATTTCTTAGCCACTTTTGGAGATGTTTATGGGCTAAGTTGGGGACTAAACTGCTTTTTAGTACTACATGTCACCCCCAAACTGATGGACAAACTGAAGTAGTCAATAGAACATTGTCTACTATGCTTAGGGCTGTTTTGAAGAATAACTAGAAAATGTGGGAAGAATGCTTGCCTCATATTGAATTTGCTTATAATCGTTCATTGCATTCTACTACTAAGATGTGTCCTTTTGAAATTGTGTATGGTTTCCTTCCTCATGCACCAATTGATTTGTTGCCTCTTCCATCTTCGGAGAAGGTTAATTTTGATGCTAAACAACGTGCTGAATTGATCTTAAAAATGCATGAGTTAACTAAGGAGAACATTGAGCGTATGAATGCTAAATATAAACTTGCTGGAGATAAGGGTAGAAAACATGTTGTGTTTGCACCTGGAGATCTTGTGATAGAGGCGAGGGTGTCCCGATCTTTCGATGAGATGATATCTATCGTTTTTGGTGGAGTAGACTTTGACGATCTGACTACGAACGTGCGAGGACGTCGCGCCTTAGCAATCGCTAAACCAACTCCGAGAGGTTATTGACCACGCCGGAGCACAATCAACCTGACCCCGAGGGTCTATCTCCTGCAAGCAAACGAAGAACAAGCAAGAAACTAAGATTTGCAATCTGGATATTGCGAATATAAGATGAAAGCTTTATTGATCGAGGTGGGGTTCTGTGACGTCTTGGTCTGGTTGTTGAACACAAACGAAGTACGCGAAGTTGCAGCTATGGCGAACTTTTAATCCAAACAAAACCCAAAGTCTAAACGGTGCCCTAAGGGCTGTATATATGGAGGAAGAGGGGGGAATTTCGTGGCCCTTGAAGGAGGGGTCCGAAACCAACCCTATCTCTTGTTTCCCCACACATACGGACTCTAAAAATAGCCTATACTCAAGTATTTCGAAATTACATGGGCCTGGCCCAATAATAAGGTGACGCAGCACCTATAATAGCCTCTGGACGAAATTTATGAAGTGGCATCTTGTATATTTCGTCCAAGGCTTCCTGCACTCCTTATGGTGGCTTCAAAGTCCTGAAATCATCACTTGTAACTCCGTTCTTGTTCCCCTTGCGCATGCCATCATCTCCATGCTTGAACTTGCTCCAAGGTTCATCTTTCTTGTCCAAGCTAGGCCCTTCATTTGTAAGCAAAACAAATGTATCCAATTTAGGCAGCATCATATTCTCATGAACATTAGAATCATTACCAAGAAACGAAAGTACCTGATAATTAAATTGGCGTGCGCGAGCTCTAGTAATTGGTCCAGTATGTATAGCAGCAGGGGCTGTGGGTGTAACAATGGTATTGATGTCCTCATCATCCTCCCCTTCTTGAAATGAAGTCGTCCTCGACGGAAGCTCATCTTCCTCACCCAAATAAGGCTTCAAATCTGCAATGTTAAAAGTGGGACTAACCCCAAAATCTGCAGGCAGCTCAAGTTTATATGCGTTATCATTTATTTTCTCTAACACCTTAAAAGAACCATCAGCACGTGGCATTAGCTTTGATTTGCGCAAATCAGGAAATCTATCCTTACGCAAATGTAACCAAACAAGATCTCCAGGTGCAAACACAACATGTTTTCTACCCTTATCTCCAGCAAGTTTATATTTAGCATTCATACGCTCAATGTTCTCCTTAGTTAACTCATGCATTTTTAAGATCAATTCAGCACGTTGTTTAGCATCAAAATTAACCTTCTCCGAAGATGGAAGAGGCAACAAATCAATAGGTGCACGAGGTAGGAAACCATATACAATTTCAAAAGGGCACATCTTAGTAGTAGAATGCAATGAACGATTATAAGCAAATTCAATATGAGGCAAGCATTCTTCCCACATTTTCTTGTTATTCTTCAAAACAGCCCTAAGCAAAGTAGACAAAGTTCTATTGACTACTTCAGTTTGTCCATCAGTTTGGGGGTGACAAGTAGTACTAAAAAGCAGTTTAGTCCCCAACTTAGCCCATAAACATCTCCAAAAGTGGCTAAGAAATTTGGTATCACGATCTGAAACAATAGCATTTGGCACACCATGCAAGCGAATAATTTCACGAAAGAACAAATCAGCAACATTAGCAGCATCATCGCTTTTATGACATGGTATAAAGTGTGCCATTTTCGAGAACCTATCCACAACAACAAATATGCTATCCCTCCCCTTCTTTGTTCGAGGTAAACCCAAAACAAAGTCCATAGATATATCCTCCCATGGAACACTAGGTACAGGCAACGGCATATATAAACCATGAGGATTGAGTCGTGACTTAGCTTTTTGACATGTAGTGCAGCGAGCAACAAAGCGCTCAACATCCCGTCTCATCTTTGGCCAAAAGAAATGTGTAGCAAGTACATCCTCCGTCTTCTTTACGCCAAAGTGTCCCATTAATCCTCCTCCATGCGCCTCCTGCAACAACAAAAGACGAACGGAGCTAGCTGGAATGCATAGCTTGTTAGCACGAAACACAAATCCATCGTTAACGACGAACTTGTTCCATGTTCTCCCTTCTTTACAATTCTGCAATACATCTTTAAATTCAGCATCATGCACATATTGATCTTTGATGGTCTGCAAACCAAATATTTTAAAGTCAAGTTGTGAAAGCATAGTATAACGACGAGACAATGCATCAGCAATAACATTTTCTTTACCCTTCTTGTGTTTAATGACATAAGGGAAAGTCTCAATGAATTCAACCCATTTAGCATGTCTACGGTTCAGTTTGGCTTGACTTTTAATATGTTTCAAAGATTCATGATCAGAATGAATAACAAATTCTTTGGGCCATAAATAATGTTGCCATGTTTCCAAAGTCCGAACAAGAGCATATAATTCCTTATCATAAGTAGAGTAATTCAGACTAGGCCCACTCAATTTTTCAGAAAAGTATGCAACAGGTTTGCCATCTTGTAATAACACACCTCCTAATCCAATTCCACTAGCATCACATTCAAGCTCAAAAGTCTTATTAAAATCAGGAAGTTGGAGTAAAGGAGCATGTGTTAACTTATCTTTCAACACCGTGAAGGCTTCTTCCTGTGCGGTACCCCAAACAAAAGGTTACCAAACAAACGTGCATCACGTAAAGCAATAAAAACAGCACGTAAATGTTCCAAATGTTCCTCCAAAGATCTGCTATAAATCAGTATATCATCAAAATAGACTACCACAAATCGTCCAATGAAAGCACGTAAAACTTCGTTCATTAATCTCATGAAAGTACTAGGTGCATTAGTTAACCCAAAAGGCATGACTAACCACTCATATAATCCAAACTTTGTTTTAAATGCTGTTTTCCATTCATCCCCCAATTTCATACGAATTTGATGGTATCCACTACGCAAATCAACTTTGGAGAATATTGTAGAGCCACTCAATTCATCAAGCATATCATCTAGTCTAGGAATAGGATGACGATAACGAATAGTAATATTATTAATGCCTCTACAATCAACACACATACGCGATGTACCATCCTTTTTCGGCACTAGAATAATAGGAACAGCACAAGGACTAAGGGATTCACATATATAACCTTTGTCGAGCAACTCCTGTACTTGACGCATAATCTCCTTCGTCTCCTCTGGATTGGTACGGTATGGCGCACGGTTTGGCAACGAAGCACCGGGAATTAAGTCAATCTGATGCTCAATCCCGCGAATAGGTGGTAATCCCGGTGGCACGTCTTGTGGAAAGACGTCAGCGAACTCCTGCAAAATGTTAGTGACCGCAGGAGGCAAAGAGGAAGGCACGTCCTCGAATGAAAATAACGCCTCTTTGCACACAAAAGCATAGCAAACAGAATTGCTGAAATCTAGCTAATCAATATCAGATTTGGTGGCAAGTAAGCATGCACTTTTCAATTTAATTTCAGAAGCAACACTAGATGGTTTATTATTAGGCTTCATTTGTTGCTCAAATTCTTTTGCCACAATCTGATTTTCACTCTTATTTTTCTCCTGCTTTGCTTTACTAGCTCTATTAATATCATCTTTCAAAATAGAATCAGGAGTCATAGGAAGCAAAGTAATATGTTTATCCTTATGAACAAGAGTATACTGATTGTTTCTACCAAGGTGTACAGAATTTTTATCAAATTGCCATGGTCTACCAAGTAATAATGAACATGCTTGCATGGGTACCACATCACAATCAACATAATCAGCATATGTAGAGATACTAAAATGCACACGAACAGTACGTGTTACCTTAACCTTGCCGCTGTTGTTGAACCATTGGATATAGTAAGGATGTGGATGTGGTCTTGTGGTGAGAGATAGCTTCTCCACCATCTCCATGCTAGCCAAGTTTGATAGAGGCGAGGGTGTCCCGATCTTTCGATGAGATGATATCTATCGTTTTTGGTGGAGTAGACTTTGACGATCCGACTACGAACGTGCGAGGACGTCGCGCCTTAGCAATCGCTAAACCAACTCCGAGAGGTTATTGACCACGCCGGAGCACAATCAACCTGACCCCGAGGGTCTATCTCCTGCAAGCAAACGAAGAACAAGCAAGAAACTAAGATTTGCAATCTGGATATTGCGAATATAAGATGAAAGCTTTATTGATCGAGGTGGGGTTTTGTGACGTCTTGGTCTGGTTGTTGAACACAAACGAAGTACGCGAAGTTGCAGCTATGGCGAACTTTTAATCTAAACAAAACCCAAAGTCTAAACGGTGCCCTAAGGGCTGTATATATGGAGGAAGAGGGGGGGATTTCGTGGCCCTTGAAGGAGGGGTCCGAAACCAACCCTATCTCTTGTTTCCCCACACATACGGACTCTAAAAATAGCCTATACTCAAGTATTTCGAAATTACATGGGCCTGGCCCAATAATAAGGCCTCTGGACGAAATTTATGAAGTGGCATCTTGTATATTTCGTCCAAGGCTTCCTGCACTCCTTATGGTGGCTTCAAAGTCCTGAAATCATCACTTGTAACTCCGTTCTTGTTCCCCTTGCGCATGCCATCATCTCCATGCTTGAACTTGCTCCAAGGTTCCTCTTTCTTGTCCAAGCTAGGCCCTTCATTTGTAAGCAAAACAAATGTATCCAATTTAGGCAGCATCATATTCTCATGAACATTAGAATCATTACCAAGAAACGAAAGTACCTGATAATTTAATTGGCGTGCGCGAGCTCTAGTAATTGGTCCAGTATGTATAGCAGCATGGCCTGTGGGTGTAACAATGGTATTGATGTCCTCATCAAAAAGGCACATCCTTCTTTGTAAGCTCGTTGAGAGGTGCAGCAATGGTACTGAAATCTCTCACAAAACGCCTATAGAAACCAGCGAGGCCAAGGAAACTCCTCACTTGTGTGACCGTTTTGGGCTGCGGCCAACTCTCAATAGCTTCAATCTTGGCTTTATCAACTTCAATTCCCTGTGGAGTAACAACATAGCCAAGAAAAGATACTCGGTCGGTGCAAAAGGTGTACTTCCCAAGGTTACCAAACAAACGTGCATCACGTAGAGCAATAAAAACAACACGTAAATGTTCCAAATGTTCCTCCAAAGATCTGCTATAAATCAATATATCATCAAAGTAAACTACCACAAATCGTCCAATGAAAGCACGTAAAACTTCGTTCATTAATCTCATGAAAGTACTAGGTGCATTAGTTAACCCAAAAGGCATGACTAACCACTCATATAAACCGAACTTAGTTTTAAATGCTGTTTTCCATTCATCTCCCAATTTCATACGAATTTGATGGTATCCACTACGCAAATCAACTTTGGAGAATATTGTAGAGCCACTCAATTCATCAAGCATATCATCTAGCCTAGGAATAGGATGACGATAACGAATAGTAATATTATTAATGCCTCTACAATCAACACACATACGCGACGTACCATCCTTTTTTGTCACTAGTATAATAGGAACAGCACAAGGACTAAGAGATTCGCGTATATAACCTTTGTCGAGCAGCTCCTGTACTTGACGCATAATCTCCTTCGTCTCCTCTGGATTGGTACGGTATGGCGCACGGTTTGGCAACGAAGCACCGGGAATTAAGTCAATCTGATGCTCAATCCCGCGAATAGGTGGTAATCCCGGTGGCACGTCTTGTGGAAAGACGTCAGCGAACTCCTGCAAAATGTTAGTGACCGCAGGAGGCAAAGAGGAAGGCACGTCCTCGAATGAAAATAACGCCTCTTTGCACACAAAAGCATAGCAAACAGAATTGCTGAAATCTAGCTCATCAATATCAGATTTGGTGGCAAGTAAGCATGCACTTTTCAATTTAATTTCAGAAGCAACACTAGATGGTTTATTATTAGGCTTCATTTGTTGCTCAAATTCTTTTGCCACAATCTGATTTTCACTCTTATTTTTCTCCTGCTTTGCTTTACTAGCTCTATTAATATCATCTTTCAAAATAGAATCAGGAGTCATAGGAAGTAAAGTAATATGTTTATCCTTATGAACAAGAGTATACTGATTGTTTCTACCATGGTGTACAGAATTTTTATCAAATTGCCATGGTCTACCAAGTAATAATGAACATGCTTGCATGGGTACCACATCACAATCAACATAATCAGCATATGTAGAGATACTAAAATGCACACGAACAGTACGTGTTACCTTAACCTTGCCGCTGTTGTTGAACCATTGGATATAGTAAGGATGTGGATGTGGTCTTGTGGTGAGAGATAGCTTCTCCACCATCTCCATGCTAGCCAAGTTGTTGCAGCTCCCTCCATCTATGATGACGCGAACAGAACGTTCCTTCACAACTCCCTTTGTATGGAACAAATTATGCCTCTGATTTTGCTCAGCTTGTGTGCCCTGCACACTCAAAACACGTTGAGCAACTAAACATTCATACCTGTCAGCGTCTTCAGGAGCCATGTATTGCGTCTCATGATCAGAATCATCTCCACCGTGTTCTTCACTTGTAATAAGAGCCAAAGTCTCCTCATCATAGTCACTAGCGGACTCATACCCACCATCCTCAGTAGCAATCATAACACGCGGAGATTGGCATTCTCTCGCATAATGACCTCTTCCCTTACAACGACGACAAATAATATCATGTGTGTGCCCTATTGATGCCATAGATGAAGAAGAGCTCTGGGCAGGCCCAAAAGGTGTACTCTTGGCAGATGGTGGTGGTGGTGCCTGTTTTCTTGTATCTCGGTTGGAATTGGCGGCTGAAGTCAGTGGTGCCGCAGTAGGACGTGTGGGAGTAGAGGAGGCACGCGGTGTCCATGATGAAGATCGACCTGCAGAAAATTTAGTTCGCGCCAATGCCTGTCGATCCTGCACTTCACGTTCAGCTTTACAAGCAAGATGGAATAAACGAGTGATATTATTATACTCCTTATACTCTAGAATGGTCTGAATCTCTCTATTTAATCCACCCATGAAACGTGCAAGCATAGCTTCATTCTCCTCAACAATACCACATCTAATCATGCCAGTTTGTAATTCCTGATAATATTCTTCTACAGAATTTTTTCCTTGTCTTAAGCGCTGCAATTTTTGAAGTAATTCACGTTGATAATATGGTGGAACCCAACGAGTACGCATAGCAGTTTTCAAAGCAGCCCACGTAGCTGGAATAGGATATAATCTACAATGTTCAGACCACCATACACATGCAAAACTAGTGAAAGCACAAACCGCAGCAGCAACACGTCGTTCCTCGGGATATTGTAAACATGTAAAACGTTGTTCAGTTTCTAACTCCCAAGTAAGATATATATCAGGAACATATCTACCCTCGAATGGTGGAATATTCAATTTTAATTTAGGAAGATGGTCATGATCTCGTACCTGAAGTGGTGGTGCAGGCCTACCATTGCGATTATTTGCATGTGGACGACCTGGTGCTGGTGGTTGCACGTAGTTATGATTTTGATCAACCTCATCCTCATAATCGCCCGCGTAATCATCCTCCTCCTCGGCACCAGCAGCAGCAGGAGCAGGAGCCAAAGAAGCATCAACAGTAGGTACAGCAGCACCAGAAGTTTGGCCATCCTCAAGAGGAACACGCTTCGCTCGTCCGAACTGATTTGGAAGGGGGCGTTGTTGTTGTCGTTGCAGAGGTGCGACAGGTGCAGCCGGTGGTGGTTGGGGAAGACGCGTGAGCAATTCATTAAACTTGTTATCCAGCTTTGTCTCGAACGACGATGCTCAATCCCGCGAATAGGTGGTAATCCCGGTGGCACGTCTTGTGGAAAGACGTCAGCGAACTCCTGCAAAATGTTAGTGACCGCAGGAGGCAAAGAGGAAGGCACGTCCTCGAATGAAAATAACGCCTCTTTGCACACAAAAGCATAGCAAACAGAATTGCTGAAATCTAGATCATCAATATCAGATTTGGTGGCAAGTAAGCATGCACTTTTCAATTTAATTTCAGAAGCAACACTAGATGGTTTATTATTAGGCTTCATTTGTTGCTCAAATTCTTTTGCCACAATCTGATTTTCACTCTTATTTTTCTCCTGTTTTGCTTTACCAGCTCTATTAATATCATCTTTCAAAATAGAATCAGGAGTCATAGGAAGCAAAGTAATATGTTTATCCTTATGAACAAGAGTATACTGATTGTTTCTACCATGGTGTACAGAATTTTTATCAAATTGCCATGGTCTACCAAGTAATAATGAACATGCTTGCATGGGTACCACATCACAATCAACATAATCAGCATATGTAGAGATACTAAAATGCACACGAACAGTACGTGTTACCTTAACCTTGCCGCTGTTGTTGAACTATTGGATATAGTAAGGATGTGGATGTGGTCTTGTGGTGAGAGATAGCTTCTCCACCATCTCCATGCTAGCCAAGTTGTTGCAGCTCCCTCCATCTATGATGACGCGAACAGAACGTTCCTTCACAACTCCCTTTGTATGGAACAAATTATGCCTCTGATTTTGCTCAGCTTGTGTGACCTGCACACTCAAAACACGTTGAACAACTAAACATTCATACCTGTCAGCGTCTTCAGGAGCCATGTATTGCGTCTCATGATCAGAATCATCTCCACCGTGTTCTTCACTTGTAATAAGAGCCAAAGTCTCCTCATCATAATCACTAGCGGACTCATACCCACCATCCTCAGTAGCAATCATAACACGCGGAGATTGGCATTCTCTCGCATAATGACCTCTTCCCTTACAACAACGACAAATAATATCATGTGTGTGCCCTGTTGATGCCATAGATGAGGAAGAGCTCTGGGCAGGCCCAGAAGGTGTACTCTTGGCAGATGGTGGTGGTGGTGCCTGTTTTCTTGTATCTCGATTGGAATTGGCGGCTGAAGTCAGTGGTGCCGCAGTAGGACGTGTGGGAGTAGAGGAGGCACGCGGTGTCCATGATGAAGATCGACCTGCAGAAAAATTAGTTCGCGCCAATGCCTGTCGATCCTGCACTTCACGTTCAGCTTTACAAGCAAGATGGAATAAACGAGTGATATTATTATACTCCTTATACTCTAGAATGGTCTGAATCTCTCTATTTAATCCACCCATGAAACGTGCAAGCATAGCTTCATTCTCCTCAACAATACCACATCTAATCATGCCAGTTTGTAATTCCTGATAATATTCTTCTACAGAATTTTTTCCTTGTCTTAAGCGCTGCAATTTTTGAAGTAATTCACGTTGATAATATGGTGGAACCCAACGAGTACGCATAGCAGTTTTCAAAGCAGCCCACGTAGCTGGAATAGGATATAATCTACAATGTTCAGACCACCATACACATGCAAAACTAGTGAAAGGACAAACAGCAGCAGCAACACGTCGTTCCTCGGGATATTGTAAACATGTAAAACGTTGTTCAGTTTCTAACTCCCAAGTAAGATATATATCAGGAACATATCTACCCTCGAATGGTGGAATATTCAATTTTAATTTAGGAAGATGGTCATGATCTCGTACCTGAAGTGGTTGTGCAGGCCTACCATTGCGATTATTTGCATGTGGACGACCTGGTGCTGGTGGTTGCACGTAGTTATGATTTTGATCAACCTCATCCTCATAATCGCCCGCGTAATCATCCTCCTCCTCGGCACCAGCAGCAGCAGGAGCAGGAGCCAAAGAAGCATCAACAGTAGGTACAGCAGCACCAGAAGTTTGGCCATCCTCAAGAGGAACACGCTTCGCTCGTCCGAACTGATTTGGAAGGGGGCGTTGTTGTTGTCGTTGCAGAGGTGCGACAGGTGCAGCCGGTGGTGGTTGGGGAAGACGCGTGAGCAATTCATTAAACTTGTTATCCAGCTTTGTCTCGAACGACTTCTCCATGCCATCTATCTTCTCCATGGCCTCTTGATGAGGACATCAATACCATTGTTACACCCACAGCCCCTGCTGCTATACATACTAGACCAATTACTAGAGCTCGCGCACGCCAATTAAATTATCAGGTACTTTTGTTTCTTGGTAATGATTCTAATGTTCATGAGAATATGATGCTGCCTAAATTGGATACATTTGTTTTGCTTACAAATGAAGGGCCTAGCTTGGACAAGAAAGATGAACCTTGGAGCAAGTTCAAGCATGGAGATGATGGCATGCGCAAGGGGAACAAGAACGGAGTTACAAGTGATGATTTCAGGACTTTGAAGCCACCATAAGGAGTGCAGGAAGCCTTGGACGAAATATACAAGATGCCACTTCATAAATTTCGTCCAGAGGCTATTATAGGTGCTGCGTCACCTTATTATTGGGCCAGGCCCATGTAATTTCGAAATACTTGAGTATAGGCTATTTTTAGAGTCCGTATGTGTGGGGAAACAAGAGATAGGGTTGGTTTCGGACCCCTCCTTCAAGGGCCACGAAATCCCCCCCTCTTCCTCCATATATACAGCCCTTAGGGCACCGTTTAGACTTTGGGTTTTGTTTAGATTAAAAGTTCGCCATAGCTGCAACTTCGCGTACTTCGTTTGTGTTCAACAACCAGACCAAGACGTCACAAAACCCCACCTCGATCAATAAAGCTTTCATCTTATATTCGCAATATCCAGATTGCAAATCTTAGTTTCTTGCTTGTTCTTCGTTTGCTTGCAGGAGATAGACCCTCGGGGTCAGGTTGATTGTGCTCCGGCGTGGTCAATAACCTCTCGGAGTTGGTTTAGCGATTGCTAAGGCGCGACGTCCTCGCACGTTCGTAGTCGGATCGTCAAAGTCTACTCCACCAAAAACGATAGATATCATCTCATCGAAAGATCGGGACACCCTCGCCTCTATCAGAAATTGTTGAGCAACCCCCTCTCCGACCGATTTGAGTTTAAAATCCACCGAGAGAGATACCCCTAGAGCCGAAGAATTAGATAGTGGTTCAGCATCACTAGAAACTAGGTCCAGTACGCTCCGCCTATTACTCTTGAGAGCTGCAAAATCTCTAGACGGTTAGGTGTCAATTTCTTCATAAACCAAGAGTGATTATGTTTCTCGAAGAAGAAGTCTGTAAAGGTTCGTA
The DNA here is from genome assembly GCA_011799875.1 of Thinopyrum elongatum. NCBI lineage: Eukaryota > Viridiplantae > Streptophyta > Magnoliopsida > Poales > Poaceae > Thinopyrum > Thinopyrum elongatum. The sequence goes on along the minus strand of JAAAXO010000153.1, from coordinate 103,742 downwards.
GATCGCCTTCAAGTATCTACCACGAGTGATCGACATTGGTTGACGAACCAATTGATGAGGACATCAATACCATTGTTACACCCACAACCCCTGCTTCTATACATACTGGACCAATTACTAGAGCTCGCGCACGCCAATTAAAATATCAGGTACTTTCGTTTCTTGGTAATGATTCTAAAGTTCATGAGAATATGATGCTGCCTAAATTGGATACATTTGTTTTGCTTACAAATGAAGGGCCTAGCTTGGACAAGAAAGAGGAACCTTGGAGCAAGTTCAAGCATGGAGATGATGGCATGCACAAGGGGAACAAGAACGGAGTTACAAGTGATGATTTCAGGACTTTGAAGCCACCATAATGAGTGCAGGAAGCCTTGGACGAAATATACAAGATGTCACTTCATAAATTTCGTCCAGAGGCTATTATAGGTGCTGCGTCACCTTATTATTGGGCCAGGCCCATGTAATTTCGAAATACTTGAGTATAGGCTGTTTTTAGAGTCCGTATGTGTGGGGAAACAAGAGATAGGGTTGGTTTCGGACCCCTCCTTCAAGGGCCACGAAATCCCCTCCTCTTCCTCCATATATACAGCCCTTAGGGCACCGTTTAGACTTTGGGTTTTGTTTAGATTAAAAGTTCGCCATAGCTGCAACTTCGCGTACTTCATTTCTGTTCAACGACCAGACCAAGACGTCATAGAACCCCACCTTGATCAATAAAGCTTTCATCTTATATTCGCAATATCCAGATTGCAAATCTTAGTTTCTTGCTTGTTCTTCGTTTGCTTGCAGGAGATAGACCCTCGTGGTCAGGTTGATTGTGCTCCGGCGTGGTCAATAACCTCTCGGAGTTGGTTTAGCGATTGCTAAGGCGCGACGTCCTCGCACGTTCGTAGTCGGATCGTCAAAGTCTACTCCACCAAAAACGATAGCTATCATCTCATCGAAAGATCGGGACACCCTCGCCTCTATCAAGTGGTATCAGATTCCCAGGTTGCTCGGTGAGATTTACAGTTTTTCGTAGTTTAGATCGAGTCTGTTCTTCATACCTACAGTCCAGGAAAAAGCCAAAAAAAAAATTTAGGGTTAGTTCATCATATCCGAACCAATCTGAGCCTTTGCATAATCTTTTTAGGGTTTTTGCTTTGTTGAATTTGCAGTTGCATCGTCGTGTCAAGTTGCTGGTCTTAGCGTCTAGTTCTTTAGAGTTTCGAGTTCTGTTCACAAGTTGTCACGCCGCCGCCGCACCATCATCATCGCCCCTACCATATACCACCACAGCTTATCTGCTATTTCTCTGAGTCCATATACCACCACCGATCCGAGTCCATATACCACCACCAATCCGAGTCCACATATACTACCGTCATATACCATCACCAGTCTGAGTTCCACCATATTCATCTCTGCCACCAGTCCTAGTCCGAGTCCAGTATTTATTCCTTTATTTTAGAGTTCCAGATCACGCGATACTGCGAGTCGTGAACAAGTCGGATTCCCCAATTTTCGTGCTACCCGTAGAAGAAAAATAGTTCCAGTTTCAAAAAAAAAAAACTAAGTCTGGAAAATTCTGGCTAGGCAGTTTTTAGACCATTTGTAGACTTTTTCGAAAAAAAATTGTTGCGGAGCAAAAAAAAAAGTGCAAAAAAAAAAAGAAAAAAAGATGATGAGGACATCAATACCATTGTTACACCCACAGCCCCTGCTTCTATACATACTGGACCAATTACTAGAGCTCGCGCACGCCAATTAAAATATCAGGTACTTTCGTTTCTTGGTAATGATTCTAAAGTTCATGAGAATATGATGCTGCCTAAATTGGATACATTTGTTTTGCTTACAAATGAAGGGCCTAGCTTGGAAAAGAAAGAGGAACCTTGGAGCAAGTTCAAGCATGGAGATGATGGCATGCACAAGGGGAACAAGAACGGAGTTACAAGTGATGATTTCAGGACTTTGAAGCCACCATAATGAGTGCAGGAAGCCTTGGACGAAATATACAAGATGTCACTTCATAAATTTCGTCCAGAGGCTATTATAGGTGCTGCGTCACCTTATTATTGGGCCAGGCCCATGTAATTTCGAAATACTTGAGTATAGGCTGTTTTTAGAGTCCGTATGTGTGGGGAAACAAGAGATAGGGTTGGTTTCGGACCCCTCTTTCAAGGGCCACGAAATCCCACCCTCCTCCTCCATATATACAGCCCTTAGGGCACCGTTTAGACTTTGGGTTTTGTTTAGATTAAAAGTTCGCCATAGCTGCAACTTCGCGTACTTCGTTTGTGTTCAACGACCAGACCAAGACGTCACAGAACCCCACCTCGATCAATAAAGCTTTCATCTTATATTCGCAATATCCAGATTGCAAATCTTAGTTTCTTGCTTGTTCTTCGTTTGCTTGCAGGAGATAGACCCTCGGGGTCAGGTTGATTGTGCTCCGGCATGGTCAATAACCTCTCGGAGTTGGTTTAGCGATTGCTAAGGCGCGACGTCCTCGCACGTTCGTAGTCGGATCGTCAAAGTCTACTCCACCAAAAACGATAGATATCATCTCATCGAAAGATCGGGACACCCTCGCCTCTATCAAGTGGTATCAGATTCCCAGGTTGCTCGGTGAGATTTACAGTTTTTCGTAGTTTAGATCGAGTCTGTTCTTCATACCTACAGTCCAGGAAAAAGCCAAAAAAAAAAATTAGGGTTAGTTCATCATATCCGAACCAATCTGAGCCTTTGCATAATCTTTTTAGGGTTTTTGCTTTGTTGAATTTGCGGTTGCATCGTCGTGTCAAGTTGCTGGTCTTAGCGTCTAGTTCTTTAGAGTTTCGAGTTCTGTTCACAAGTTGTCACGCCGCCGCCGCACCATCATCATCGCCCCTACCATATACCACCACCGATCCGAGTCCAGATACCACCACCGATCCGGGTCCATATACCACCACCAATCCGAGCCCACATATACTACCGTCATATACCATCACCAGTCCGAGTTCCACCATATTCATCTCTGCCACCAGTCCTAGTCCGAGTCCAGTATTTATTTCTTTATTTTAGAGTTCCAGATCACGCGATACTACGAGTCGTGAACAAGTCGGATTCCCCAATTTTCGTGCTACCCGCAGAAGAAAAATAGTTCCAGTTTAAAAAAAAAACTAAGTCTGGAAAATTCTGGCTAGGCAGTTTTTAGACCATTTGTAGACTTTTTCGAAAAAAAATTGTTGCGGAGCAAAAAAAAAAGAGGAAAAAAGAGGAAAAAAAAGTGCAAAAAAAAATATATTCAGAGTGTGCTCCTCCCTTGTTTACGTGCAGCGCCGTGATTTTTGTTAGTGTTCTAGGCTCGCGTCTCTAGCACGGTCTAGCCTAGGACCAGCACAGTACCGTCGTTGAGAGTTTATTCAACATTGCATCTCTGAATTGATTATTGCTGACCCTTTTTGCTACCATATCATAAGCCTTCCCAGCTCCACATACATCTACATCGTGCGTTTGACACCACCTGGCAATCGCTCTGTCCAAGCTCTGAGAGTTTTGACTACAAAGGTTGCCGATCACCACCTGCTGCTGGGTAAGAACTGGTAAGAATTTGAGATTTGCTTGACGGATTTGTGACACCACACCACACCACCACCACTTTCTAGTAGTCTGTAGGATCATATTCTTGTGTGTTTCTATTGCTTCTAACCATGGCAGGATCACAAGCCGACGAGATTGACTGGGAGAACATGACGAACAAGGAGTTGCATGATAAATTTCAGCAAATGATGAGTGGCCAGGTGGGAGATGTGCTAAACAGATTTGAAGAGGCCATGGAGAAGATAGATGGCATGGAGAAGTCGTTCGAGACAAAGCTGGATAACAAGTTTAATGAATTGCTCACGCGTCTTCCCCAACCACCACCGGCTGCACCTGTCGCACCTCTGCAACGACAACAACAACGCCCCCTTCCAAATCAGTTCGGACGAGCGAAGCGTGTTCCTCTTGAGGATGGCCAAACTTCTGGTGCTGCTGTACCTACTGTTGATGCTTCTTTGGCTCCTGCTCCTGCTGCTGCTGGTGCCGAGGAGGAGGATGATTACGCGGGCGATTATGAGGATGAGGTTGATCAAAATCATAACTACGTGCAACCAGCAGCACCAGGTCGTCCACATGCAAATAATCGCAATGGTAGGTCTGCACCACCACTTCAGGTACGAGATCATGACCATCTTCCTAAATTAAAATTGAATATTCCACCATTCGAGGGTAGATATGTTCCTGATATATATCTTACTTGGGAGTTAGAAACTGAACAACGTTTTACATGTTTACAATATCCCGAGGAACGACGTGTTGCTGCTGCTGTTTGTGCTTTCACTAGTTTTGCATGTGTATGGTGGTCTGAACATTGTAGATTATATCCTATTCCAGCTACGTGGGCTGCTTTGAAAACTGCTATGCGTACTCGTTGGGTTCCACCATATTATCAACGTGAATTACTTCAAAAATTGCAGCGCTTAAGACAAGGAAAAAATTATGTAGAAGAATATTATCAGGAATTACAAACTGGCATGATTAGATGTGGTATTGTTGAGGAGAATGAAGCTATGCTTGCACGTTTCATGGGTGGATTAAATAGAGAGATTCAGACCGTTCTAGAGTATAAGGAGTATAATAATATCACTCGTTTATTCCATCTTGCTTGTAAAGCTGAACGTGAAGTGCAGGATCGACAGGCATTGGCGTGAACTAATTTTTCTGCAGGTCGATCTTCATCATGGACACCGCGTGCCTCCTCTACTCCCACATGTCCTACTGCGGCACCACTGACTTCAGCCGCCAATTCCAACCGAGATACAAGAAAACAGGCACCACCACCACCATCTGCCAAGAGTACACCTTCTGGGCCTGCCCAGAGCTCTTCTTCATCTATGGCATCAACAGGGTACACACATGATATTATTTGTCGTCGTTGTAAGGGAAGAGGTCATTATGCGAGAGAATGCCAATCTCCGCGTGTTATGATTGCTACTGAGGATGGTGGGTATGAGTCCGCTAGTGATTATGATGAGGAGACTTTGGCTCTTATTACAAGTGAAGAACACGGTGGAGATGATTCTGATCATGAGACGCAATACATGGCTCCTGAAGACGCTGACAGGTATGAATGTTTAGTTGCTCAACGTGTTTTGAGTGTGCAGGTCACACAAGCTGAGCAAAATCAGAGGCATAATTTGTTCCATACAAAGGGAGTTGTGAAGGAACGTTCTGTTCGCGTCATCATAGATGGAGGGAGCTGCAACAACTTGGCTAGCATGGAGATGGTGGAGAAGCTATCTCTCACCACAAGACCACATCCACATCCTTACTATATCCAATGGTTCAACAACAGCGGCAAGGTTAAGGTAACACGTACTGTTCGTGTGCATTTTAGTATCTCTACATATGCTGATTATGTTGATTGTGATGTGGTACCCATGCAAGCATGTTCATTATTACTTGGTAGACCATGGCAATTTGATAAAAATTCTGTACACCATGGTAGAAACAATCAGTATACTCTTGTTCATAAGGACAAACATATTACTTTGCTTCCTATGACTCCTGATTCTATTTTGAAAGATGATATTAATAGAGCTAGTAAAGCAAAACAGGAGAAAAATAAGAGTGAAAATCAGATTGTGGCAAAAGAATTTGAGCAACAAATGAAGCCTAATAATAAACCATCTAGTGTTGCTTCTGAAATTAAATTGAAAAGTGCATGCTTACTTGCCACCAAATCTGATATTGATGATCTAGATTTCAGCAATTCTGTTTGCTATGCTTTTGTGTGCAAAGAGGCGTTATTTTCATTCTAGGACGTGCCTTCCTCTTTGCCTCCTGCGGTCACTAACATTTTGCAGGAGTTCGCTGACGTCTTTCCACAAGACGTGCCACCGGGATTACCACCTATTCGCGGGATTGAGCATCAGATTGACTTAATTCCCGGTGCTTCGTTGCCAAACCGTGCGCCATACCGTACCAATCCAGAGGAGACGAAGGAGATTATGCGTCAAGTACAGGAGTTGCTCGACAAAGGTTATATACGCGAATCCCTTAGTCCTTGTGCTGTTCCTATTATTCCAGTGCCGAAAAAGGATGGTACATCGCGTATGTGTGTTGATTGTAGAGGCATTAATAATATTACTATTCGTTATCGTCATCCTATTCCTAGACTAGATGATATGCTTGATGAATTGAGTGGCTCTACAATATTCTCCAAAGTTGATTTGCGTAGTGGATACCATCAAATTCGTATGAAATTGGGGGATGAATGGAAAACAGCATTTAAAACAAAGTTTGGATTATATGAGTGGTTAGTCATGCCTTTTGGGTTAACTAATGCACCTAGTACTTTCATGAGATTAATGAACGAAGTTTTACGTGCTTTCATTGGACGATTTGTGGTAGTCTATTTTGATGATATACTGATTTATAGCAGATCTTTGGAGGAACATTTGGAACATTTACGTGTTGTTTTTATTGCTCTACGTGATGCACGTTTGTTTGGTAACCTTGGGAAGTGCACCTTTTGCACCGACCGAGTATCTTTTCTTGGCTATGTTGTTACTCCACAGGGAATTGAAGTTGATAAAGCCAAGATTGAAGCTATTGAGAGTTGGCCGCAGCCCAAAACGGTCACACAAGTGAGGAGTTTCCTTGGCCTCGCTGGTTTCTATAGGCGTTTTGTGAGAGATTTCAGTACCATTGCTGCACCTCTCAATGAGCTTACAAAGAAGGATGTGCCTTTTGTTTGGGGTACCGCACAGGAAGAAGCCTTCACGGTGTTGAAAGATAAGTTAACACATGCTCCTTTACTCCAACTTCCTGATTTTAATAAGACTTTTGAGCTTGAATGTGATGCTAGTGGAATTGGATTAGGAGGTGTGTTATTACAAGATGGCAAACCTGTTGCATACTTTTCTGAAAAATTGCGTGGGCCTAGTCTGAATTACTCTACTTATGATAAGGAATTATATGCTCTTGTTCGGACTTTGGAAACATGGCAACATTATTTATGGCCCAAAGAATTTGTTATTCATTCTGATCATGAATCTTTGAAACATATTAAAAGTCAAGCCAAACTGAACCGTAGACATGCTAAATGGGTTGAATTCATTGAGACTTTCCCTTATGTCATTAAACACAAGAAGGGTAAAGAAAATGTTATTGCTGATGCATTGTCTCGTCGTTATACTATGCTTTCACAACTTGACTTTAAAATATTTGGTTTGGAGACCATCAAAGATCAATATGTGCATGATGCTGAATTTAAAGATGTATTGCAGAATTGTAAAGAAGGGAGAACATGGAACAAGTTCGTCGTTAACGATGGATTTGTGTTTCGTGCTAACAAGCTATGCATTCCAGCTAGCTCCGTTCGTCTTTTGTTGTTGCAGGAGGCGCATGGAGGAGGATTAATGGGACACTTTGGCGTAAAGAAGACGGAGGATGTACTTGCTACACATTTCTTTTGGCCAAAGATGAGACGGGATGTTGAGCGCTTTGTTGCTCGCTGCACTACATGTCAAAAAGCTAAGTCACGACTCAATCCTCATGGTTTATATATGCCGTTGCGTGTACCTAGTGTTCCATGGGAGGATATATCTATGGACTTTGTTTTGGGTTTACCTCGAACAAAGAAGGGGAGGGATAGCATATTTGTTGTCGTGGATAGGTTCTCGAAAATGGCACACTTTATACCATGTCATAAAAGCGATGATGCTGCTAATGTTGCTGATTTGTTCTTTCGTGAAATTATTCGCTTGCATGGTGTGCCAAATACTATTGTTTCAGATCGTGATACCAAATTTCTTAGCCACTTTTGGAGATGTTTATGGGCTAAGTTGGGGACTAAACTGCTTTTTAGTACTACTTGTCACCCCCAAACTGATGGACAAACTGAAGTAGTCAATAGAACTTTGTCTACTATGCTTAGGGCTGTTTTGAAGAATAACAAGAAAATGTGGGAAGAATGCTTGCCTCATATTGAATTTGCTTATAATCATTCGTTGCATTCTACTACTAAGATGTGCCCTTTTGAAATTGTATATGGTTTCCTACCTCGTGCACCTATTGATTTGTTGCCTCTTCCATCTTCGGAGAAGGTTAATTTTGATGCTAAACAACGTGCTGAATTGATCTTAAAAATGCATGAGTTAACTAAGGAGAACATTGAGCGTATGAATGCTAAATATAAATTTGCTGGAGATAAGGGTAGAAAACATGTTGTGTTTGCACCTGGAGATCTTGTTTGGTTACATTTGCGTAAGGATAGATTTCCTGATTTGTGCAAATCAAAGCTAATGCCACGTGCTGATGGTCCTTTTAAGGTGTTAGAGAAAATAAATGATAACGCATATAAACTTGAGCTGCCTGCAGATTTTGGGGTTAGTCCCACTTTTAACATTGCAGATTTGAAGCCTTATTTGGGTGAGGAAGATGAGCTTCCGTCGAGGACGACTTCATTTCAAGAAGGGGAGGATGATGAGTACATCAATACCATTGTTACACCCACAGCCCCTGCTGCTATACATACTGGACCAATTACTAGAGCTCGCGCACGCCAATTAAATTATCAGGTACTTTCGTTTCTTGGCAATGATTCTAATGTTCATGAGAATATGATGCTGCCTAAATTGGATACATTTGTTTTGCTTACAAATGAAGGGCCTAGCTTGGACAAGAAAGATGAACCTTGGAGCAAGTTCAAGCATGGAGATGATGGCATGCGCAAGGGGAACAAGAACGGAGTTACAAGTGATGATTTCAGGACTTTGAAGCCACCATAAGGAGTGCAGGAAGCCTTGGACGAAATATACAAGATGCCACTTCATAAATTTTGTCCAGAGGCTATTATAGGTGCTGCGTCACCTTATTATTGTGCCAGGCCCATGTAATTTCGAAATACTTGAGTATAGGCTATTTTTAGAGTCCGTATGTGTGGGGAAACAAGAGATAGGGTTGGTTTCGGACCCCTCCTTCAAGGGCCACGAAATCCCCCCCTCTTCCTCCATATATACAGCCCTTAGGGCACCGTTTAGACTTTGGGTTTTGTTTAGATTAAAAGTTCGCCATAGCTGCAACTTCGCGTACTTCGTTTGTGTTCAACAACCAGACCAAGACGTCACAGAACCCCACCTCGATCAATAAAGCTTTCATCTTATATTCGCAATATCCAGATTGCAAATCTTAGTTTCTTGCTTGTTCTTCGTTTGCTTGCAGGAGATAGACCCTCGGGGTCAGGTTGATTGTGCTCCGGCGTGGTCAATAACCTCTCGGAGTTGGTTTAGCGATTGCTAAGGCGCGACGTCCTCGCACGTTCGTAGTCGGATCGTCAAAGTCTACTCCACCAAAAACGATAGATATCATCTCATCGAAAGATCGGGACACCCTCGCCTCTATCACCTCTTCAAATCTTTTTAGCACATCTCCCACCTGGCCACTCATCATTTGCTGAAATTTATCATGCAACTCCTTGTTCGTCATGTTCTCCCAGTCAATCTCGTCGGCTTGTGATCCTGCCATGGTTAGCAGCAATAGAAACACACAAGAATATGATCCTACAGACTACTAGAAAGTGGTGGTGGTGTGGTGTGGTGTCACAAATCCGTCAAGCAAATCTCAAATTCTTACCAGTTCTTACCCAGCAGCAGGTGGTGATCGGCAACCTTTGTAGTCAAAACTCTCAGAGCTTGGACAGAGCGATTGCCAGGTGGTGTCAAACGCACGATGTAGATGTATGTGGAGCTGGGAAGGCTTATGATATGGTAGCAAAAAGGGTCAGCAATAATCAATTCAGAGATGCAATGTTGAATAAACTCTCAACGACGGTACTGTGCTGGTCCTAGGCTAGACCGTGCTAGAGACGCGAGCCTAGAACACTAACAAAAATCACGGCGCTGCACGTAAACAAGGGAGGAGCACACTCTGAATTTTTTTCTTTTTTTTTGCACTTTTTTTTTCCTCTTTTTTTTTTGCTCCGTAACAAATTTTTTTTCGAAAAAGTCTACAAATGGTCTAAAAACTGCCTAGCCAGAATTTTCCAGACTTAGTTTTTTTTTTTTTGAAACTGGAACTATTTTTCTTCTGCGGGTAGCACGAAAATTGGGGAATCCGACTTGTTCACGACTCGTAGTATCGCGTGATCTGGCACTCTAAAATAAAGGAATAAATACTAGACTTGGACTAGGACTCGTGGCGGAGATGAATCTGGTGGAACTCGGACTGGTGATGGTATATGACGGTAGTATATGTGGGCTCGGATTGGTGGTGGTATATGGACTCGGATCGGTGGTGGTATATGGACTCGGATCGGTGGTGGTATATGGACTCAGAGAAATAGCAGATAAGCTGTGGTGGTATATGGTAGGGGTGATGATGATGGTGCGGCGGCGGCGTGACAACTTGTGAACAGAACTCGAAACTTTAAAGAACTAGACGCTAAGACCAGCTGATAGAGGCGAGGGTGTCCCGATCTTTCGATGAGATGATATCTATCGTTTTTGGTGGAGTAGACTTTGACGATCCGACTACGAACGTGCGAGGACGTCGCGCCTTAGCAATCGCTAAACCAACTCCGAGAGGTTATTGACCACGCCGGGGCACAATCAACCTGACCACGAGGGTCTATCTCCTGCAAGCAAACGAAGAACAAGCAAGAAACTAAGATTTGCAATCTGGATATTGCAAATATAAGATGAAAGCTTTATTGATCAAGGTGGGGTTCTGTGACGTCTTGGTCTGGTCGCTGAACACAAACGAAGTACGCGAAGTTGCAACTATGGCGAACTTTTAATCTAAACAAAACCCAAAGTCTAAACGGTGCCCTAAGGGCTGTATATATGGAGGAAGAGGGGGGGATTTCGTGGCTCTTGAAGGAGGGGTCCGAAACCAACCCTATCTCTTGTTTCCCCACACATACGGACTCTAAAAACAGCCTATACTCAAGTATTTCGAAATTACATGGGCCTTGCCCAATAATAAGGTGGCGCAGCACCTAAAATAAGCTATGGACGAAATTTATGAAGGGGCATCTTGTATATTTCGTCCATGTCCTTGTAGGTCATCACGGAGGCTTCAAAGTGCTTAAATATGCACTAGAAACGCCATTCTGGATCCCTTCACGCACGCCTTCATCTCCATGCTTGATCCTGCTCCAGTGTTCATCCCTCTTGTCCATGCTAGGCCCTTCATTAGTAATCAATACAAATGTATCCAATTTAGGCAGCATCATATTCTCATGAACATTAGAATCATTACCAAGAGACGAAAGTACCTGATAATTTAATTGGCGTGCGCGAGCTCTAGTAATTGGTCCAGTATATGTAGCAGTAGGAGCTGTGGGTGTAACAACGGTATTGATGTCCTCATCATGTCCTGAGAACGAGATATGTGCGGCTCCTATCGGGATCGTCGATAGCCGGGAGGTCTTGCTGGTTTTGTTTTACCTTTGACGAAAGGCTTGTCCATCGGGATTCCTTATCGTAAACATCGAGTTATCATGGTGTGAGGATGTTCCATCGGATGCGCATGGTAATTTATAATGGACCAGTTGGACCACCCCTGCACGGTTAAATATTTTCAGAAGTCGTGCTCGCAGTGATGTGGTGACTTGGAAATTTATAATCTCCGATTGTAGAGAACTTGACACTAAACCCGAATTAAAATACACAAACCGCGTGCGTAACCGTGACCCTTTGTTTTCGAGGGAGTTCTTGAAGAGAACACGGTGGGATTATATTTGACACGTAAGTAGTTCAGGATCACTTCTTGATCATTACTAGTTTGTGACTGTTATGTGTATTTACTATTCTTATTCTTGTACTCATAATCTAGCCACCATACAAATGCTTAGTGCTTGCTGCAACCTCACCACTTATCCATTCCATACTCATTAAGCTTGGCTAGTCTTGATACCCATGGTAATGGGATTGCTGAGTCCTCATTGCTCAAAGATTACTACAACAATAGGTGCAGGTACAGGTAATGCAATGATCTTACGTGAGAGCGATGCTTAATTTTTTTTGAGTTATTCATCTGCTTCTTCTTCTTCGATCAAGGGATAGGTTCCTAGTCGGCAGCCTGGGCTAGCAGGGTGGATGTCGTTCATGTTTTTCGTTTGATTTCATCCATAGTCAAATTTGTGCTCTTCTGTATGATATTTGCTTTGTATTGATGTATTCATTTGGCAATTGTATGCCTTTTGTATGTATCCCCATCTATTATGTACATGGTAAGATGTAATGATATCCACCTTGCCAAGCGTCTTCAATATGCGCTTCTATCCTTGGAGGGACCTCCGAGTTCCTCGAGGATAGGATGGCATATTGGGTGTGACAACCATCCAAGGATCCTAGTCCATCGACGAGTACATCAAGGAGATGAAGAAAGCCTTGCGTTGAGCCAACGTGGATGAAGTTCCACCTGATGATGTGATTGAACAACGATATCTCCAAGACTATGTTCCTCGAGACCTACGAGTCTCTCGATGATGTCTAAATTGGTGCTCTCATGGCACAACAAGAACTCATGAAGGCCAAGACTTCTCCACCCAAGCACAATTCACGACGACCAAGCTCCATGGCAACGAGCATGAGGATACTACCACCAAGATATGCAAGCCCAACCAGCTCCAAGACGACGCTCCCAAGTTTGACTTCATCACCATGCCTCTTTGTGGCATTGATGATGCTGAGTCTACCATGACTCTTTTTGAAGAAGGTGCAGCGACGCTTATGACTACGTAGCCAATCAAGGACCAAGATTTGGAGGTGAGCGACAAGGTGGCGAGCAGGGATGATGCTTCCAACTTTGGAGGCGAGTGTGAGATGATCGAGCATGGGATTTTCCCTTCGGCCATGGAGGCGAGTGATGATGTGCCATTTTTGGCCTTCATCCACGGGATAGTTGAGCATGGGATTTTCCCTTCGACGATGGTGGCGTAGGATGATGAGTTGCAAGACTTGTGCCACCATATTGAGAGTGAGAGCGACTTCACCACTAGCTCCATATATGACGAGTTCCCCAATTCCCATGTGAGGAGAGCCACAACCCTGACAACTTGAGTGAGATGAGCGACTCCACCATATGTGAGTTTGAGTGCACCTACTTTGCGGGAGTGAGTGAGCCACCAGAAGAGCTGAGAGAGGAACTTGAGAGGTCTTGTGAGGCCATTTTCAACTCTAACAACTTAACCTCCACCTCTACTGTGTCTTCTCATTTGGTGGTAGGTCCCATATATGATGACGTGACGATACAAAGAGAAAGGTAACATAGGTGAAGCTGATGCTCTTGTCCCCCAGTGGACATTGATTTCTTGCATGATGTTGATCCATCTATTACCATGCTTCATGCTAGCGAGACTTCCTCATGTGATAATTTATTGCCCATTTATGATGAGTATGATGATTCTCATGTGGTGTCTATTAGTTGTGATGCATGTTGAATAGGATATCTTGTGACAGTTCTCTAGGTCACATCATGTTTGACGATCCGCTTGACTTCTCATATGCTATGCATGAGATCAACAATATGTCACATTTGCAATCTCATCATAGTGACAATGTATATGCCATTAAAATGAACCCAATTTGCACATATGGCATAGATGACAAGCCCATGGTTATTGGCATTTGTTTTTCTTGTGATAATATCTATATGCTCCCTTTGCATCATTGCCATCATATGCCATGCCATGACCACCTAGCTTCGGACATGCATTGGTTGCCATGTTTTTAATATTCTCCATACTACGCTTCCGTTATTGCTCATGAGAAGACCCCCATAGTTTTCTCATACATTTTAGAAGATTTTGATCAATCCCATTCATTGCATGATATCGATAATTATGTGCACAATATGCTCCCCATGATTAACACTGCTATTGATGTGCCATATACTTGCATGCTCAATTTATGTCCCCATCGTGTTATACATAACAACTATTCTTTCATCTTGGATGAAATGTTCTTATACCTTGCATCATATTTCTTTGAGCGATGCCTACCTTGTGTTAATTCTCACGTGCACGTACACATCATGTTGGATGATGTGTACATTTACCACGCACACACTTTGTTTCGTTTGTTTCCTTGTTGTGAAGGTACCCATACTTCCTCGTCAACCTTGCAAGCGCATGAATTGACTAAACAAACTCTAGAGAGCAATGAATACGTGCGCCACCATGGAGTTCTTAACCTCCACCGCCCTCTTTGTGCAAGAATTTCGTGCATTTCTTCTACATGGCCCTCACATGGTTATGGGTTATTGTCCATTATATACACTATGCCCATCTTTCCATGTGCACTTTTCATGCTATGATCATTTATATGCCTTTGTCATGCATTTGTGACCCATGCTTTGCATTTCACATGATGATTGATTCTAGTACTTATATGTGTATTTGCAAGGTTGGTGGAGATATTGCTTGTTAATGCCATGTTCCATTTGTGACCCATGCTTATGATGATACCTTGATCCTGCTTTGTGTTCATGCTTGTGACATATCATGCACATTGTTTATGCATATTATTTTCTCACATGACATGATTGCCATGCTTTCCTCCAGTATGTTGCATCTTCGCTCTACTAGTTTGCACGACATGATTACTATGCTTTCTATGTGATGAGGACATGAATACCTTGGATACGACCAAAAATATTGCATACATGTATATTTGTGAGGTGATTTCTAATGCAAACTATGCAATAATTTATTTGTGTCATCCAGGACAAAAATACTTCACAAACTTTTGTGCCATGTCTAATTGCATGTGTATGGGACATTTGTACAATTCACATATGAAGATAAGGGAAAACGAGAAGTTTAGGTGCTGTTCAAAAAGTCCTCTCACGTCACTTTTGGGCCAAGAGAAGATAGAGTCCAAGTCTCTCACGTTCTGGATTCAGATTCGGACTGCACAGACATACCTGACTCAAAACGCCAAGAACTTTTTCATACGGACTCCGAATTGGGTGATTCTTTTTTTGTTGGAAAGTAGATTTCGTGCTCTTTCCAACCCAATTGGATTCACCTTAAAATTCATCCGGAGCTATGAGTTATTGACGAAACAATCTGACGCTGCAGCAGAATCCGAGTCAAACTACAAGTCCAAAGGTGTTGCATCACCTCCACTTGGGCCCATGAGCCTTGTACGACCTAGGGTTAGTTTTAGGCTGCCTTGGGACGTCCTCCCACCTCCTTGGCCGCCACCCCTTACTCCTATATAAGTAGATCCATCTAGTAGCTTTTTCCTTGGGTTTTGTTTAGATTAAAAGTTCGCCATAGCTGCAACTTCGCGTACTTCGTTTGTGTTCAACGACTAGACCAAGACGTCACAGAACCCCACCTTGATCAATAAAGCTTTCATCTTATATTCGCAATATCCAGATTGCAAATCTTAGTTTCTTGCTTGTTCTTCGTTTGCTTGCAGGAGATAGACCCTCGTGGTCAGGTTGATTGTGCTCCGGCGTGGTCAATAACCTCTCGGAGTTGGTTTAGCGATTGCTAAGGCGCGACGTCCTCGCACGTTCGTAGTCGGATCGTCAAAGTCTACTCCACCAAAAACGATAGCTATCATCTCATCGAAAGATCGGGACACCCTCGCCTCTATCAAGTGGTATCAGATTCCCTGGTTGCTCGGTGAGATTTACAGTTTTTCGTAGTTTAGATCGAGTCTGTTCTTCATACCTACAGTCCAGGAAAAAGCCAAAAAAAAAATATTTAGGGTTAGTTCATCATATCCGAACCAATCTGAGCCTTTGCATAATCTTTTTAGGGTTTTTGCTTTGTTGAATTTGCGGTTGCATCGTCGTGTCAAGTTGCTGGTCTTAGCGTCTAGTTCTTTAGAGTTTCGAGTTCTGTTCACAAGTTGTCACGCCGCCGCCGCACCATCATCATCGCCCCTACCATATACCACCACAGATTATCTGCTATTTCTCTGAGTCCATATACCACCACCGATCCGAGTCCATATACCACCACCGATCCGAGTCCATATACCACCACCAATCCGAGCCCACATATACTACCGTCATATACCATCACCAGTCCGAGTTCCACCATATTCATCTCTGCCACCAGTCCTAGTCCGAGTCCAGTATTTATTCCTTTATTTTAGAGTTCCAGATGACGCGATACTACGAGTCGTGAACAAGTCGGATTCCCCAATTTTCGTGCTACCTGCAGAAGAAAAATAGTTCCAGTTTAAAAAAAAAATACTTGATGAGGACATGAATACCTTGGATACGACCAAAAATATTGCATACATGTATATTTGTGAGGTGATTTCTAATGCAAACTATGCAATAATTTATTTGTGTCATCCAGGACAAAAATACTTCACAAACTTTTGTGCCATGTCTAATTGCAGGTGTATGGGACATTTGTACAATTCACATATGAAGATAAGGGAAAACGAGAAGTTTAGGTGCTGTTCAAAAAGTCCTCTCACGTCACTTTTGGGCCAAGAGAAGATAGAGTCCAAGTCTCTCACGTTCTGGATTCAGATTCGGACTGCACAGACATACCTGACTCAAAACGCCAAGAACTTTTTCATACGGACTCCGAATTGGGTGATTCTTTTTTTGTTGGAAAGTAGATTTCGTGCTCTTTCCAACCCAATTGGATTCACCTTAAAATTCATCCTAAGCTATGAGTTATTGACGAAACAATCTGACGCTGCAGCAGAATCCGAGTCAAACTACAAGTCCAAAGGTGTTGCATCACCTCCACTTGGGCCCATGAGCCTTGTACGACCTAGGGTTAGTTTTAGGCTGCCTTGGGACGTCCTCCCACCTCCTTGGCCGCCACCCCTTACTCCTATATAAGTAGATCCATCTAGTAGCTTTTTCCTGGGGATTTGTTTAGTTAAAAGTTAGCCATTGCAACTTCGTGTACTTCGTTTGTGTCCAACGACCAGACCAAGACCGCTTTCGGATCCCCACCTTTATCAATACTTCATCTATATTCGCAATATTCAGATTGCATTATCATATTCTTGCTTGTTCTTCGATTGCGTGCAGGAATAGACCTTCGTGGTCAGGCTGATCGTGCTTTCAGCATCGCCAGTAACCTCGGGAGATTGGTTTAGCGATTGCTAAGGCGCAATGTCGTGCACGTTTGTAGTCGGAACGTCAAAGTCGACTCCACCAAATCGATAGCTATCATCTCATCGAAAGATCGGGACACCCCCGCCTCTATCAAGTGGTATCAGTTTTCAGGTTGCTCGGTGAGAATTTCCAGTTTTCCGTAGATTAGATTTATTTTCTTACCTATTGTTCAAGAAAAAGTCACAAAAAAGTTAGATCTATTCATCCTTTGTCCAAGCCAGTCGAGCCTTTGCAATTTTCTTTTCATTGTTTGCATTATTGAATTATCGGTTGCATCGTCGTGTTCAGTTGCTGTTCTTAGTGTCTAGTTCGTTTAGAGTTTCGAGTTCTGTTCACATTAGTCACGTCGCCACTGCATTGTTATTCCTTCCGCTGTCCACCATCCCATCCATCAATTTCCACATCGTGCTACCCATTGTTCATTGTCATAATCATAGTTGAGGTCGTTCACATCTGTGCTTGATCCAATCTACATCTTATCTAGTTTGTTTTGGAAAGAGGGAGAGAGAAAAAAAGAGAGAAAAAAAAGTTAAAAAAAAGTCAGAGAAAAAAAAGAGAGAAAGAAAAAGAAAAAAAAGTGTGAGAAAAAAAAGAGAGAAGAAAAAAAAACAAAATTCGGATATATCTAGACTCAATCTCATAGCTGAATTCGGATTGGAATCTGTTTTGCGCAGTGTTCAGTAAACCAGGCATATCTTTTTCATGCGAAGTCTGTTTTGGCTCCATGAGTATTCAAATTAAAGCTAGCGACGAGCCGCATCTAAATAGTTGCAGAAGCTAGTTCAATATTTGACACCTCAAACTCGGCTTCTAAATAGGTATTTTTGCCCTCCGAAGTTCGTGAACACAGCTTGTTCCAGTTTTTCAGGCCAGTTTTAGAATTTTTTGACTCCTCATATCAACTCGGAATTGAGTGATTCTTTTTGCATTTGAAAGCTTGAGTCAGTGCCTTTCTTGAGAAAAATTATCATAAAATTGGCACAAACTTTTATAGAGTAAAGTTGGAGAAAGAATTGTTGGTATATGCTACTTGGTAGTTGTTTCTCATCATTATCTTTACTTCCATTGTGATCTTCACTTATATCTTGCTGTCCAGGGCTACTTCATATCCTTTATTGATTCTAGTTGTGCTACGCCGTGACCTCATTAGTGTTCTAGGCTCGCGTCTCTAGTCCGGTCTAGCCTAGGACCAGCACAGTATCGTCGTTGAGCGTTTATTCAACATTGCATCTCTGAATTGATTATTGCTAATCTTTTGCTACCATATATAGCCAACCCAGCTCCACATATTTCTACACCGTGTATACGTACATTCGCCTGGCAATCGCTTTACTCAATCTTCGGAGTTATTTGACACCGCTGGTTGCTCGTCACCACCTGCTGCATGGTAAGAACTTGTAAGATATTGATATTTGCTTTACTGTGAGCGCTTTACCACCACATCCTAGTAGTTCATAGGAACATTATTCTCGATTTTTTTTTGTTTCTACTAATCATGGCAGGTTTCGGAGTTGTTAGTTCTTGGGCTTCATTGATCGTGGGAGATTTGCCATCACCTAAGAAAATACAACAACCGTCACAAGAGGAGCAACAACATCAGAATGCACATAATCAGGTTAATGTTTCCATGCCACCATTTACTGGTCGTTTTAGGCCTGATTTATATATTGAATGGGAGTACGAAATTAATGCTATATTTGCTTCCCATAATTTTGATGAGCGTGGAAAATTTCAAGCCGCGGTTAGTACTTTCAGTAGCTTTGCTTTAGTTTGGTGGAGTGAATACTGTCGGTTAAACCCTGATTATATACCTACTACTTGGGATGGTTTAAAACATGTCATGAGAGATAGATTCGTAGATGTTCATTATACTCGTGGCATGATTAAAAAACTACAACATTTAAAACAAGGTAGTGACACCGTAACAAAATATTATGATGATTTACGAACTACCTTGTTGCACTCATTTTTAGAAGAAAGTGAAGAAGATTTTATGTATAGATTTTGGGGAGGATTAAACCGTGATATTCAAGAGATACTAATTCATGAAGAGTGTTATCCTATGGACCATTTGTTTCGTCTTGCTTGCAAAGCTGAACAGAGAATAAAACGACGTGTTGCCCACAAGGAGAACAAGCGTACGGTGCACATTCCAAGTGTTGATACAGATGTTTCTTCAACTACTAGGCGTACTATAACAACCACATCCATTGTTGTGAGGACTACATCACCTCCACCATGTGACACATCACCCCCGAGAGTGGCTACATCAGCTGAGTTGATCATAAGAGGTAATGACAAAGGTACTGATCTTCCACCTCTACATGAGAATGAGGAATGCCTTGTCAATTTAAATGCACCATTTGATCAGCTACCCACTACTTTGATCACACCACCTATTTTAGAGGACTATGTTGATAATTTGACTTTGCCATGTGACCAAACAACTAAAAGATCAACAATTTCGAGTGGACCCATTGAATTAACTATTAATATGAAAGAACCATGTGAATCAGGGAATAAATCAGATTTGGATCAAATACGTTTGAAAATAATTGTGCCAATGTTTAATCATTTTGATATGACCTCTAATCTTGGTGATGATTCTGTGTCAAATGACTTATTGCATGTTTGCTTATTTAAGCATGTTGTAGCATGTAAATTTGATGCAAGTAAGGTTTATTCACCAATGTTGGGATGGTTTAATGATGAATGATGAGGACATCAATACCATTGTTACACCCACAGCCCCTGCTTCTATACATACTGGACCAATTACTAGAGCTCGCGCACGCCAATTAAATTATCAGGTACTTTCGTTTCTTGGTAATGATTCTAAAGTTCATGAGAATATGATGCTGCCTAAATTGGATACATTTGTTTTGCTTACAAATGAAGGCCCTAGCTTGGACAAGAAAGAGGAACCTTGGAGCAAGTTCAAGCATGGAGATGATGGCATGCACAAGGGGAACAAGAACGGAGTTACAAGTGATGATTTCAGGACTTTGAAGCCACCATAATGAGTGCAGGAAGCCTTGGACGAAATATACAAGATGTCACTTCATAAATTTCGTCCAGAGGCTATTATAGGTGCTGCGTCACCTTATTATTGGGCCAGGCCCATGTAATTTCGAAATACTTGAGTATAGGCTGTTTTTAGAGTCCGTATGTGATAGAGGCGAGGGTGTCCCGATCTTTCGATGAGATGGTAACTATCGATTTGGTGGAGTCGACTTTGACGATCCGACTACAAACGTGCACGACGTTGCGCCTTAGCAATCGCTAAACCAATCTCCTGAGGTTACTGACGATGCTATAAGCACGATCAGCCTGACCACGAAGGTCTATTCCTGCACGCAATCGAAGAACAAGCAAGAATATGATAATGCAATCTGAATATTGCGAATATAGATGAAGTATTGATAATGATGGGGATCCGAAAGTGGTCTTGGTCTGGTCGTTGGACACAAACGAAGTACACGAAGTTGCAATGGCTAACTTTTAACTAAACAAATCCCAAGGAAAAAGCTACTAGATGGATCTACTTATATAGGAGTAAGGGGTGGCGGCCAAGGAGGTGGGAGGACGTCCCAAGGCAGCCTAAAACTAACCCTAGGTCGTACAAGGCTCATGGGCCCAAGTGGAGGTGATGCAACACCTTTGGACTTGTAGTTTGACTCGGATTCTGCTGCAGCGTCAGATTGTTTCGTCAATAACTCATAGCTCCGGATGAATTTTAAGGTGAATCCAATTGGGTTGGAAAGAGCACGAAATCTACTTTCCAACAAAAAAAGAATCACCCAATTCGGAGTCCGTATGAAAAAGTTCTTGGCGTTTTGAGTCAGGTATGTCTGTGCAGTCCGAATCTGAATCCAGAACGTGAGAGACTTGGACTCTATCTTCTCTTGGCCCAAAAGTGACGTGAGAGGACTTTTTGAACAGCACCTAAACTTCTCGTTTTCCCTTATCTTCATATGTGAATTGTACAAATGTCCCATACACCTGCAATTAGACATGGCACAAAAGTTTGTGAAGTATTTTTGTCCTGGATGACACAAATAAATTATTGCATAGTTTGCATTAGAAATCACCTCATAAATATACATGTATGCAATATTTTTGGTCGTATCCAAGGTATTCATGTCCTCATCATCCTCCCCTTCTTGAAAACAAAGCCGTCCTCGGCGTTGCTTAATCTGAAATGTGGCTAACAAAAGAGACAAGGTGTACATGTTGTATATGTATATGTCATCCATTTTTACTTCCCTTGGTTTTTGCACATATGACACATGTATACATGAGTAACCTTCATAGTTCATAAAATCTAAAGCCAAAATATTATCACAAGAAGTAGAAGGCATGAAAATATTGCAACTCAGTTTGCATATATAAGTGAAGCCCTTATTCATTTCAAAAGGTTGACAATGTTCATTGATAGAGGAAGGGGTGTCCCGATCTTTCGATGAGATGATAACTATCGATTTGGTGGAGTCGACTTTGACGATCCGACTACAAACGTGCACGACGTTGTGCCTTAGCAATCGCTAAACCAATCTCCGGAGGTTACTGACGATGCTGAAAGCACGATCAGCCTGACCACGAAGGTCTATTCCTGCACGCAATCGAAGAACAAGCAAGAATATGATAATGCAATCTGAATATTGCGAATATAGATGAAGTATTGATAAAGGTGGGGATCCGAAAGCGGTCTTGGTCTGGTCGTTGGACACAAACGAAGTACACGAAGTTGCAATGGCTAACTTTTAACTAAACAAATCCCAAAGTCTAAACGGTGCCCTAAGGGCTGTATATATGGAGGAAGAGGAGGGGATTTCGTGGCCCTTGAAGGAGGGGTCCGAAACCAACCCTATCTCTTGTTTCCCCACACATACGGACTCTAAAAACAGCCTATACTCAAGTATTTCGAAATTACATGGGCCTGGCCCAATAATAAGGTGACGCAGCACCTATAATAGCCTCTGGACGAAATTTATGAAGTGACATCTTATATATTTCGTCCAAGGCTTCCTGCACTCATTATGGTGGCTTCAAAGTCCTGAAATCATCACTTGTAACTCCGTTCTTGTTCCCCTTGTGCATGCCATCATCTCCATGCTTGAACTTGCTCCAAGGTTCCTCTTTCTTGTCCAAGCTAGGGCCTTCATTTGTAAGCAAAACAAATGTATCCAATTTAGGCAGCATCATATTCTCATGAACTTTAGAATCATTACCAAGAAACGAAAGTACCTGATAATTTAATTGGCGTGCGCGAGCTCTAGTAATTGGTCCAGTATGTATAGAAGCAGGGGCTGTGGGTGTAACAATGGTATTGATGTCCTCATCAATTTAAATGCACCATCTGACCAGCTACCCACTACTTTGATCACACCACCTATTTTAGAGGACTATGTTGATAATTTGACTTTGCCATGTGACCAAACAACTAAAATATCAACAATTTCGAGTGAACCCATTGAATTAACTATTAATATGAAAGAACCATGTGAATCAGGGAATAAATCAGATTTGGATCAAATACGTTTGAAAATAATTGTGCTAATGTTTAATCATTTTGATATGACCTCTAATCTTGGTGATGATTCTGTGTCAAATGACTTATTGCATGTTTTCTTATTTAAGCATGTTGTAGCATGTAAATTTGATGCAAGTAAGGTTTATTCACCAATGTTGGGATGGTTTAATGATGAACATTGTCAACCTTTTGAAATGAATAAGGGCTTCACTTATATGTGCAAACTGAGTTGCAATATTTTCATGCCTTCTACTTCTTGTGATAATATTTTGGCTTTAGATTTTATGAACTATGAAGGTTACTCATGTATACATGTGTCATATGTGCAAAAACCAAGGGAAGTAAAAATGGATGACATATACATATACAACATGTACACCTTGTCTCTTTTGTTAGCCACATTTCAGATTAAGCAACGCCGAGGACGGCTTTGTTTTCAAGAAGGGGAGGATGATGAGGACATGACTACCTTGGATACGACCAAAAATATTGCATACATGTATATTTGTGACGTGTATGGGACATTTGTTCAATTCACATATGAAGATAAGGGAAAAAGAGAAGTTTAGGTGCTGTTCAAAAAGTCCTCTCACGTCACTTTTGGGCCAAGAGAAGATAGAGTCCAAGTCTCTCATGTTCTGGATTCAGATTCGGACTGCACAGACATACCTGACTCAAAACGCCAAGAACTTTTTCATACAGACTCCGAATTGGGTGATTCTTTTTTTGTTGGAAAGTAGATTTCGTGCTCTTTCCAACCCAACTGGACTCACCTTAAAATTCGTCCGGAGCTATGAGTTATCGACGAAACAATCTGACGCTGCAGCAGAATCCGAGTCAAACTACAAGTCCAAAGGTGTTGCATCACCTCCACTTGGGCCCATGAGCCTTGTACGACCTAGGGTTAGTTTTAGGCTGCCTTGGGACGTCCTCCCACCTCCTTGGCCGCCACCCCTTACTCCTATATAAGTAGATCCATCTAGTAGCTTTTTCCTTGGGTTTTGTTTAGATTAAAAGTTCGCCATAGCTGCAACTTCGCGTACTTCGTTTGTGTTCAACGACCAGACCAAGACGTCACAGAACCCCACCTTGATCAATAAAGCTTTCATCTTATATTCGCAATATCCAGATTGCAAATCTTAGTTTCTTGCTTGTTCTTCGTTTGCTTGCAGGAGATAGACCCTCGTGGTCAGGTTGATTGTGCTCCGGCGTGGTCAATAACCTCTCGGAATTGGTTTAGCGATTGCTAAGGCGCGACGTCCTCGCACGTTCGTAGTCGGATCGTCAAAGTCTACTCCACCAAAAACGATAGCTATCATCTCATCGAAAGATCGGGACACCCTCGCCTCTATCACAGCCCCTGCTTCTATACATACTGGACCAATTACTAGAGCTCGCGCACGCCAATTAAAATATCAGGTACTTTCGTTTCTTGGTAATGATTCTAAAGTTCATGAGAATATGATGCTGCCTAAATTGGATACATTTGTTTTGCTTACAAATGAAGGGCCTAGCTTGGACAAGAAAGAGGAACCTTGGAGCAAGTTCAAGCATGGAGATGATGGCATGCACAAGGGGACAAGAACGGAGTTACAAGTGATGATTTCAGGACTTTGAAGCCACCATAATGAGTGCAGGAAGCCTTGGACGAAATATACAAGATGTCACTTCATAAATTTCGTCCAGAGGCTATTATAGGTGCTGCGTCACCTTATTATTGGGCCAGGCCCATGTAATTTCGAAATACTTGAGTATAGGCTGTTTTTAGAGTCCGTATGTGTGGGGAAACAAGAGATAGGGTTGGTTTCGGACCCCTCCTTCAAGGGCCACGAAATCCCCTCCTCTTCCTCCATATATACAGCCCTTAGGGCACCGTTTAGACTTTGGGATTTGTTTAGTTAAAAGTTAGCCATTGCAACTTCGTGTACTTCGTTTGTGTCCAACGACCAGACCAAGACCGCTTTCGGATCCCCACCTTTATCAATACTTCATCTATATTCGCAATATTCAGATTGCATTATCATATTCTTGCTTGTTCTTCGATTGCGTGCAGGAATAGACCTTCGTGGTCAGGCTGATCGTGCTTTCAGCATCGTCAGTAACCTCCGGAGATTGGTTTAGCGATTGCTAAGGCACAACGTCGTGCACGTTTGTAGTCGGATCGTCAAAGTCGACTCCACCAAATCGATAGTTATCATCTCATCGAAAGATCGGGACACCCCTTCCTCTATCAATGAACATTGTCAACCTTTTGAAATGAATAAGGGCTTCACTTATATATGCAAACTGAGTTGCAATATTTTCATGCCTTCTACTTCTTGTGATAATATTTTGGCTTTAGATTTTATGAACTATGAAGGTTACTCATGTATACATGTGTCATATGTGCAAAAACCAAGGGAAGTAAAAATGGATGACATATACATATACAACATGTACACCTTGTCTCTTTTGTTAGCCACATTTCAGATTAAGCAACGCCGAGGACGGCTTTGTTTTCAAGAAGGGGAGGATGATGAGGACATGAATACCTTGGATACGACCAAAAATATTGCATACATGTATATTTATGAGGTGATTTCTAATGCAAACTATGCAATAATTTATTTGTGTCATCCAGGACAAAAATACTTCACAAACTTTTGTGCCATGTCTAATTGCAGGTGTATGGGACATTTGTACAATTCACATATGAAGATAAGGGAAAACGAGAAGTTTAGGTGCTGTTCAAAAAGTCCTCTCACGTCACTTTTGGGCCAAGAGAAGATAGAGTCCAAGTCTCTCACGTTCTGGATTCAGATTCGGACTGCACAGACATACCTGACTCAAAACGCCAAGAACTTTTTCATACGGACTCCGAATTGGGTGATTCTTTTTTTGTTGGAAAGTAGATTTCGTGCTCTTTCCAACCCAATTGGATTCACCTTAAAATTCATCCGGAGCTATGAGTTATTGACGAAACAATCTGACGCTGCAGCAGAATCCGAGTCAAACTACAAGTCCAAAGGTGTTGCATCACCTCCACTTGGGCCCATGAGCCTTGTACGACCTAGGGTTAGTTTTAGGCTGCCTTGGGACGTCCTCCCACCTCCTTGGCCGCCCCCCCTTACTCCTATATAAGTAGATCCATCTAGTAGCTTTTTCCTGGGGATTTGTTTAGTTAAAAGTTAGCCATTGCAACTTCGTGTACTTCGTTTGTGTCCAACGACCAGACCAAGACCGCTTTCGGATCCCCACCTTTATCAATACTTCATCTATATTCGCAATATTCAGATTGCATTATCATATTCTTGCTTGTTCTTCGATTGCGTGCAGGAATAGACCTTCGTGGTCAGGCTGATCGTGCTTTCAGCATCGCCAGTAACCTCGGGAGATTGGTTTAGCGATTGCTAAGGCGCAATGTCGTGCACGTTTGTAGTCGGAACGTCAAAGTCGACTCCACCAAATCGATAGCTATCATCTCATCGAAAGATCGGGACACCCCCGCCTCTATCAAGTGGTATCAGTTTTCAGGTTGCTCGGTGAGAATTTCCAGTTTTCCCTAGATTAGATTTATTTTCTTACCTATTGTTCAAGAAAAAGTCACAAAAAAGTTAGATCTATTCATCCTTTGTCCAAGCCAGTCGAGCCTTTGCAATTTTCTTTTCATTGTTTACATTATTGAATTATCGGTTGCATCGTCGTGTTCAGTTCCTGTTCTTAGTGTCTAGTTCGTTTAGAGTTTCGAGTTCTGTTCACATTAGTCACGTCGCCACTGCATTGTTATTCCTTCCGCTGTCCACCATCCCATCCATCAATTTCCACATCGTGCTACCCATTGTTCATTGTCATAATCATAGTTGAGGTCGTTCACATCTGTGCTTGATCCAATCTACATCTTATCTAGTTTGTTTTGGAAAGAGGGAGAGAGAAAAAAAGAGAGAAAAAAAAGTTAAAAAAAAGTCAGAGAAAAAAAAGAGAGAAAGAAAAAGAAAAAAAAGTGTGAGAAAAAAAAAGAGAGAAGAAAAAAAAACAAAATTCGGATATATCTAGACTCAATCTCATAGCTGAATTCGGATTGGAATCTGTTTTGCGCAGTGTTCAGTAAACCAGGCATATCTTTTTCATGCGAAGTCTGTTTTGGCTCCATGAGTATTCAAATTAAAGCTAGCGACGAGCCGCATCTAAATAGTTGCAGAAGCTAGTTCAATATTTGACACCTCAAACTCGGCTTCTAAATAGGTATTTTTGCCCTCCGAAGTTCGTGAACACAGCTTGTTCCAGTTTTTCAGGCCAGTTTTAGAATTTTTTGACTCCTCATATCAACTCGGAATTGAGTGATTCTTTTTGCATTTGAAAGCTTGAGTCAGTGCCTTTCTTGAGAAAAATTATCATAAAATTGGCACAAACTTTTATAGAGTAAAGTTGGAGAAAGAATTGTTGGTATATGCTACTTGGTAGTTGTTTCTCATCATTATCTTTACTTCCATTGTGATCTTCACTTATATCTTGCTGTCCAGGGCTACTTCATATCCTTTATTGATTCTAGTTGTGCTACGCCGTGACCTCATTAGTGTTCTAGGCTCGCGTCTCTAGTCCGGTCTAGCCTAGGACCAGCACAGTATCGTCGTTGAGCGTTTATTCAACATTGCATCTCTGAATTGATTATTGCTAATCTTTTGCTACCATATATAGCCAACCCAGCTCCACATATTTCTACACCGTGTATACGTACATTCGCCTGGCAATCGCTTTACTCAATCTTCGGAGTTATTTGACACCGCTGGTTGCTCGTCACCACCTGCTGCATGGTAAGAACTTGTAAGATATTGATATTTGCTTTACTGTGAGCGCTTTACCACCACATCCTAGTAGTTCATAGGAACATTATTCTCGATTTTTTTTTGTTTCTACTAATCATGGCAGGTTTCGGTGTTGTTAGTTCTTGGGCTTCATCGATCGTGGGAGATTTGCCATCACCTAAGAAAATACAACAACCGTCACAAGAGGAGCAACAACATCAGAATGCACATAATCAGGTTAATGTTTCCATGCCACCATTTACTGGTCGTTTTAGGCCTGATTTATATATTGAATGGGAGTACGAAATTAATGCTATATTTGCTTCCCATAATTTTGATGAGCGTGGAAAATTTCAAGCCGCGGTTAGTACTTTCAGTAGCTTTGCTTTAGTTTGGTGGAGTGAATACTGTCGGTTAAACCCTGATTATATACCTACTACTTGGGATGGTTTAAAACATGTCATGAGAGATAGATTCGTAGATGTTCATTATACTCGTGGCATGATTAAAAAACTACAACATTTAAAACAAGGTAGTGACACCGTAACAAAATATTATGATGATTTACGAACTACCTTGTTGCACTCATTTTTAGAAGAAAGTGAAGAAGATTTTATGTATAGATTTTGGGGAGGATTAAACCGTGATATTCAAGAGATACTAATTCATGAAGAGTGTTATCCTATGGACCATTTGTTTCGTCTTGCTTGCAAAGCTGAACAGAGAATAAAACGACGTGTTGCCCACAAGGAGAACAAGCGTACGGTGCACATTCCAAGTGTTGATACAGATGTTTCTTCAACTACTAGGCGTACTATAACAACCACATCCATTGTTGTGAGGACTACATCACCTCCACCATGTGACACATCACCCCCGAGAGTGGCTACATCAGCTGAGTTGATCATAAGAGGTAATGACAAAGGTACTGATCTTCCACCTCTACATGAGAATGAGGAATGCCTTGTCAATTTAAATGCACCATTTGATCAGCTACCCACTACTTTGATCACACCACCTATTTTAGAGGACTATGTTGATAATTTGACTTTGCCATGTGACCAAACAACTAAAAGATCAACAATTTCGAGTGGACCCATTGAATTAACTATTAATATGAAAGAACCATGTGAATCAGGGAATAAATCAGATTTGGATCAAATACGTTTGAAAATAATTGTGCCAATGTTTAATCATTTTGATATGACCTCTAATCTTGGTGATGATTCTGTGTCAAATGACTTATTGCATGTTTGCTTATTTAAGCATGTTGTAGCATGTAAATTTGATGCAAGTAAGGTTTATTCACCAATGTTGGGATGGTTTAATGATGAATGATGAGGACATCAATACCATTGTTACACCCACAGCCCCTGCTTCTATACATACTGGACCAATTACTAGAGCTCGCGCACGCCAATTAAATTATCAGGTACTTTCGTTTCTTGGTAATGATTCTAAAGTTCATGAGAATATGATGCTGCCTAAATTGGATACATTTGTTTTGCTTACAAATGAAGGCCCTAGCTTGGACAAGAAAGAGGAACCTTGGAGCAAGTTCAAGCATGGAGATGATGGCATGCACAAGGGGAACAAGAACGGAGTTACAAGTGATGATTTCAGGACTTTGAAGCCACCATAATGAGTGCAGGAAGCCTTGGACGAAATATACAAGATGTCACTTCATAAATTTCGTCCAGAGGCTATTATAGGTGCTGCGTCACCTTATTATTGGGCCAGGCCCATGTAATTTCGAAATACTTGAGTATAGGCTGTTTTTAGAGTCCGTATGTGTGGGGAAACAAGAGATAGGGTTGGTTTCGGACCCCTCCTTCAAGGGCCACGAAATCCCCTCCTCTTCCTCCATATATACAGCCCTTAGGGCACCATTTAGACTTTGGGTTTTGTTTAGATTAAAAGTTCGCCATAGCTGCAACTTCGCGTACTTCGTTTGTGTTCAACAACCAGACCAAGACGTCACAGAACCCCACCTCGATCAATAAAGCTTTCATCTTATATTCGCAATATCCAAATTGCAAATCTTAGTTTCTTGCTTGTTCTTCGTTTGCTTGCAGGAGATAGACCCTCGGTGATGAGGACATCAATACCATTGTTACACCCACAACCCCTGCTTCTATACATTCTGGACCAATTACTAGAGCTCGCGCACGCCAATTAAAATATCAGGTACTTTCGTTTCTTGGTAATGATTCTAAAGTTCATGAGAATATGATGCTGCCTAAATTGGATACATTTGTTTTGCTTACAAATGAAGGGCCTAGCTTGGACAAGAAAGAGGAACCTTGGAGCAAGTTCAAGCATGGAGATGATGGCATGCACAAGGGGAACAAGAACGGAGTTACAAGTGATGATTTCAGGACTTTGAAGCCACCATAATGAGTGCAGGAAGCCTTGGACGAAATATACGAGATGTCACTTCATAAATTTCGTCCAGAGGCTATTATAGGTGCTGCGTCACCTTATTATTGGGCCAGGCCCATGTAATTTCGAAATACTTGAGTATAGGCTGTTTTTAGAGTCCGTATGTGTGGGGAAACAAGAGATAGGGTTGGTTTCGGACCCCTCCTTCAAGGGCCACGAAATCCCCTCCTCTTCCTCCATATATACAGCCCTTAGGGCACCGTTTAGACTTTGGGATTTGTTTAGTTAAAAGTTAGCCATTGCAACTTCGTGTACTTCGTTTGTGTCCAACGACCAGACCAAGACCGCTTTCGGATCCCCACCTTTATCAATACTTCATCTATATTCGCAATATTCAGATTGCATTATCATATTCTTGCTTGTTCTTCGATTGCGTGCAGGAATAGACCTTCGTGGTCAGGCTGATCGTGCTTTCAGCATCGTCAGTAACCTCCGGAGATTGGTTTAGCGATTGCTAAGGCACAACGTCGTGCACGTTTGTAGTCGG
Source organism: Thinopyrum elongatum (assembly GCA_011799875.1). NCBI lineage: Eukaryota > Viridiplantae > Streptophyta > Magnoliopsida > Poales > Poaceae > Thinopyrum > Thinopyrum elongatum. Next base: position 73,375 of record JAAAXO010000153.1, on the reverse strand, counting down.
ATCGTCAAAGTCGACTCCACCAAATCGATAGTTATCATCTCATCGAAAGATCGGGACACCCCTTCCTCTATCAATGAACATTGTCAACCTTTTGAAATGAATAAGGGCTTCACTTATATATGCAAACTGAGTTGCAATATTTTCATGCCTTCTACTTCTTGTGATAATATTTTGGCTTTAGATTTTATGAACTATGAAGGTTACTCATGTATACATGTGTCATATGTGCAAAAACCAAGGGAAGTAAAAATGGATGACATATACATATACAACATGTACACCTTGTCTCTTTTGTTAGCCACATTTCAGATTAAGCAACGCCGAGGACGGCTTTGTTTTCAAGAAGGGGAGGATGATGAGGACATGAATACCTTGGATACGACCAAAAATATTGCATACATGTATATTTATGAGGTGATTTCTAATGCAAACTATGCAATAATTTATTTGTGTCATCCAGGACAAAAATACTTCACAAACTTTTGTGCCATGTCTAATTGCAGGTGTATGGGACATTTGTACAATTCACATATGAAGATAAGGGAAAACGAGAAGTTTAGGTGCTGTTCAAAAAGTCCTCTCACGTCACTTTTGGGCCAAGAGAAGATAGAGTCCAAGTCTCTCACGTTCTGGATTCAGATTCGGACTGCACAGACATACCTGACTCAAAACGCCAAGAACTTTTTCATACGGACTCCGAATTGGGTGATTCTTTTTTTGTTGGAAAGTAGATTTCGTGCTCTTTCCAACCCAATTGGATTCACCTTAAAATTCATCCGGAGCTATGAGTTATTGACGAAACAATCTGACGCTGCAGCAGAATCCGAGTCAAACTACAAGTCCAAAGGTGTTGCATCACCTCCACTTGGGCCCATGAGCCTTGTACGACCTAGGGTTAGTTTTAGGCTGCCTTGGGACGTCCTCCCACCTCCTTGGCCACCACCCCTTGCTCCTATATAAGTAGATCCATCTAGTAGCTTTTTGCTTGGGTTTTGTTTAGATTAAAAGTTCGCCATAGCTGCAACTTCGCGTACTTCGTTTGTGTTCAACGACCAGACCAAGACGTCACAGAACCCCACCTTGATCAATAAAGCTTTCATCTTATATTCGCAATATCCAGATTGCAAATCTTAGTTTCTTGCTTGTTCTTCGTTTGCTTGCAGGAGATAGACCCTCGTGGTCAGGTTGATTGTGCTCCGGCGTGGTCAATAACCTCTCGGAGTTGGTTTAGCGATTGCTAAGGCGCGACGTCCTCGCACGTTCGTAGTCGGATCGTCAAAGTCTACTCCACCAAAAACGATAGCTATCATCTCATCGAAAGATCGGGACACCCTCGCCTCTATCAGAGATGGTGGAGAAGCTATCTCTCACCACAAGACCACATCCACATCCTTACTATATCCAATGGTTCAACAACAGCGGCAAGGTTAAGGTAACACGTACTGTTCGTGTGCATTTTAGTATCTCTACATATGCTGATTATGTTGATTGTGATGCGGTACCCATGCAAGCATGTTCATTATTACTTGGTAGACCATGGCAATTTGATAAAAATTCTGTACACCATGGTAGAAACAATCAGTACACTCTTGTTCATAAGGATAAACATATTACTTTGCTTCCTATGACTCCTGATTCTATTTTGAAAGATGATATTAATAGAGCTAGTAAAGCAAAGCAGGAGAAAAATAAGAGTGAAAATCAGATTGTGGCAAAAGAATTTGAGCAACAAATGAAGCCTAATAATAAACCATCTAGTGTTGCTTCTGAAATTAAATTGAAAAGTGCATGCTTACTTGCCACCAAATCTGATATTGATGAGCTAGATTTCAGCAATTCTGTTTGCTATGCTTTTGTGTGCAAAGAGGCGTTATTTTCATTCGAGGACGTGCCTTCCTCTTTGCCTCCTGCGGTCACTAACATTTTGCAGGAGTTCGCTGACGTCTTTCCACAAGACGTGCCACCGGGATTACCACCTATTCGCGGGATTGAGCATCAGATTGACTTAATTCCCGGTGCTTCGTTGCCAAACCGTGCGCCATACCGTACCAATCCAGAGGAGACGAAGGAGATTATGTGTCAAGTACAGGAGCTGCTCGACAAAGGTTATATACGCGAATCTCTTAGTCCTTGTGCTGTTCCTATTATACTAGTGCCAAAAAAGAATGGTACGTCGCGTATGTGTGTTGATTGTAGAGGCATTAATAATATTACTATTCGTTATCGTCATCCTATTCCTAGGCTAGATGATATGCTTGATGAATTGAGTGGCTCTACAATATTCTCCAAAGTTGATTTGCGTAGTGGATACCATCAAATTCGTATGAAATTGGGAGATGAATGGAAAACAGCAATTAAAACTAAGTTCGGTTTATATGAGTGGTTAGTCATGCCTTTTGGGTTAACTAATGCACCTAGTACTTTCATGAGATTAATGAACGAAGTTTTACGTGCTTTCATTGGACGATTTGTGGTAGTTTACTTTGATGATATATTGATTTATAGCAGATCTTTGGAGGAACATTTGGAACATTTACGTGTTGTTTTTATTGCTCTACGTGATGCACGTTTGTTTGGTAACCTTGGGAAGTGCACCTTTTGCACCGACCGAGTATCTTTTCTTGGCTATGTTGTTACTCCACAGGGAATTGAAGTTGATAAAGCCAAGATTGAAGCTATTGAGAGTTGGCCGCAGCCCAAAACGGTCACACAAGTGAGGAGTTTCCTTGGCCTCGCTGGTTTCTATAGGCGTTTTGTGAGAGATTTCAGTACCATTGCTGCACCTCTCAACGAGCTTACAAAGAAGGATGTGCCTTTTGTTTGGGGTACCGCACAGGAAGAAGCCTTCACGGTGTTGAAAGATAAGTTAACACATGCTCCTTTACTCCAACTTCCTGATTTTAATAAGACTTTTGAGCTTGAATGTGATGCTAGTGGAATTGGATTAGGAGGTGTGTGATGAGGACATGAATACCTTGGATACGACCAAAAATATTGCATACATGTATATTTGTGAGGTGATTTCTAATGCAAACTATGCAATAATTTATTTGTGTCATCCAGGACAAAAATACTTCACAAACTTTTGTGCCATGTCTAATTGCAGGTGTATGGGACATTTGTACAATTCACATATGAAGATAAGGGAAAACGAGAAGTTTAGGTGCTGTTCAAAAAGTCCTCTCACGTCACTTTTGGGCCAAGAGAAGATAGAGTCCAAGTCTCTCACGTTCTGGATTCAGATTCGGACTGCACAGACATACCTGACTCAAAACGCCAAGAACTTTTTCATACGGACTCCGAATTGGGTGATTCTTTTTTTGTTGGAAAGTAGATTTCGTGCTCTTTCCAACCCAATTGGATTCACCTTAAAATTCATCCTAAGCTATGAGTTATTGACGAAACAATCTGACGCTGCAGCAGAATCCGAGTCAAACTACAAGTCCAAAGGTGTTGCATCACCTCCACTTGGGCCCATGAGCCTTGTACGACCTAGGGTTAGTTTTAGGCTGCCTTGGGACGTCCTCCCACCTCCTTGGCCGCCACCCCTTACTCCTATATAAGTAGATCCATCTAGTAGCTTTTTCCTGGGGATTTGTTTAGTTAAAAGTTAGCCATTGCAACTTCGTGTACTTCGTTTGTGTCCAACGACCAGACCAAGACCGCTTTCGGATCCCCACCTTTATCAATACTTCATCTATATTCGCAATATTCAGATTGCATTATCATATTCTTGCTTGTTCTTCGATTGCGTGCAGGAATAGACCTTCGTGGTCAGGCTGATCGTGCTTTCAGCATCGCCAGTAACCTCGGGAGATTGGTTTAGCGATTGCTAAGGCGCAATGTCGTGCACGTTTGTAGTCGGAACATCAAAGTCGACTCCACCAAATCGATAGCTATCATCTCATCGAAAGATCGGGACACCCCCGCCTCTATCAAGTGGTATCAGTTTTCAGGTTGCTCGGTGAGAATTTCCAGTTTTCCCTAGATTAGATTTATTTTCTTACCTATTGTTCAAGAAAAAGTCACAAAAAAGTTAGATCTATTCATCCTTTGTCCAAGCCAGTCGAGCCTTTGCAATTTTCTTTTCATTGTTTGCATTATTGAATTATCGGTTGCATCGTCGTGTTCAGTTGCTGGTCTTAGTGTCTAGTTCGTTTAGAGTTTCAAGTTCTGTTCACATTAGTCACGTCGCCACTGCATTGTTATTCCTTCCGCTGTCCACCATCCCATCCATCAATTTCCACATCGTGCTACCCATTGTTCATTGTCATAATCATAGTTGAGGTCGTTCACATCTGTGCTTGATCCAATCTACATCTTATCTAGTTTGTTTTGGAAAGAGGGAGAGAGAAAAAAAGAGAGAAAAAAAAGTTAAAAAAAGGTCAGAGAAAAAAAAGAGAGAAAGAAAAAGAAAAAAAAGTGTGAGAAAAAAAAAGAGAGAAGAAAAAAAAACAAAATTCGGATATATCTAGACTCAATCTCGTAGCTGAATTCGGATTGGAATCTGTTTTGCGCAGTGTTCAGTAAAACAGGCATATCTTTTTCATGCGAAGTCTGTTTTGGCTCCATGAGTATTCAAATTAAAGCTAGCGACGAGCCGCATCTAAATAGTTGCAGAAGCTAGTTCAATATTTGACACCTCAAACTCGGCTTCTAAATAGGTCTTTTTGCCCTCCAAAGTTCGTGAACACAGCTTGTTCCAGTTTTTCAGGCCAGTTTTAGAATTTTTTGACTCCTCATATCAACTCGGAATTGAGTGATTCTTTTTGCATTTGAAAGCTTGAGTCAGTGCCTTTCTTGAGAAAAATTATCATAAAATTGGCACAAACTTTTATAGAGTAAAGTTGGAGAAAGAATTGTTGGTATATGCTACTTGGTAGTTGTTTCTCATCATTATCTTTACTTCCATTGTGATCTTCACTTATATCTTGCTGTCCAGGACTACTTCATATCCTTTATTGATTCTAGTTGTGCTACGCCGTGACCTCATTAGTGTTCTAGGCTCGCGTCTCTAGTCCGGTCTAGCCTAGGACCAGCACAGTATCGTCGTTGAGCGTTTATTCAACATTGCATCTCTGAATTGATTATTGCTAATCTTTTGCTACCATATATAGCCAACCCAGCTCCACATATTTCTACACCGTGTATACGTACATTCGCCTGGCAATCGCTTTACTCAATCTTCGGAGTTATTTGACACCGCTGGTTGCTCGTCACCACCTGCTGCATGGTAAGAACTTGTAAGATATTGATATTTGCTTTACTGTGAGCGCTTTACCACCACATCCTAGTAGTTCATTGGAACATTATTCTCGATTTTTTTTTGTTTCTACTAATCATGGCAGGTTTCGGTGTTGTTAGTTCTTGGGCTTCATCGATCGTGGGAGATTTGCCATCACCTAAGAAAATACAACAACCGTCACAAGAGGAGCAACAACATCAGAATGCACATAATCAGGTTAATGTTTCCATGCCACCATTTACTGGTCGTTTTAGGCCTGATTTATATATTGAATGGGAGTACGAAATTAATGCTATATTTGCTTCCCATAATTTTGATGAGCGTGGAAAATTTCAAGCCGCGGTTAGTACTTTCAGTAGCTTTGCTTTAGTTTGGTGGAGTGAATACTGTCGGTTAAACCCTGATTATATACCTACTACTTGGGATGGTTTAAAACATGTCATGAGAGATAGATTCGTAGATGTTCATTATACTCGTGGCATGATTAAAAAACTACAACATTTAAAACAAGGTAGTGACACCGTAACAAAATATTATGATGATTTACGAACTACCTTGTTGCACTCATTTTTAGAAGAAAGTGAAGAAGATTTTATGTATAGATTTTGGGGAGGATTAAACCGTGATATTCAAGAGATACTAATTCATGAAGAGTGTTATCCTATGGACCATTTGTTTCGTCTTGCTTGCAAAGCTGAACAGAGAATAAAATGACGTGTTGCCCACAAGGAGAACAAGCGTACGGTGCACATTCCAAGTGTTGATACAGATGTTTCTTCAACTACTAGGCGTACTATGACAACCACATCCATTGTTGTGAGGACTACATCACCTCCACCATGTGACACATCACCCCCGAGAGTGGCTACATCAGCTGAGTTGATCATAAGAGGTAATGACAAAGGTACTGATCTTCCACCTCTACATGAGAATGAGGAATGCCTTGTCAATTTAAATGCACCATTTGATCAGCTACCCACTACTTTGATCACACCACCTATTTTAGAGGACTATGTTGATAATTTGACTTTGCCATGTGACCAAACAACTAAAAGATCAACAATTTCGAGTGGACCCATTGAATTAACTATTAATATGAAAGAACCATGTGAATCAGGGAATAAATCAGATTTGGATCAAATACGTTTGAAAATAATTGTGCCAATGTTTAATCATTTTGATATGACCTCTAATCTTGGTGATGATTCTGTGTCAAATGACTTATTGCATGTTTGCTTATTTAAGCATGTTGTAGCATGTAAATTTGATGCAAGTAAGGTTTATTCACCAATGTTGGGATGGTTTAATGATGAACATTGTCAACCTTTTGAAATGAATAAGGGCTTCACTTATATATGCAAACTGAGTTGCAATATTTTCATGCCTTCTACTTCTTGTGATAATATTTTGGCTTTAGATTTTATGAACTATGAAGGTTACTCATGTATACATGTGTCATATGTGCAAAAACCAAGGGAAGTAAAAATGGATGACATATACATATACAACATGTACACCTTGTCTCTTTTGTTAGCCACATTTCAGATTAAGCAACGCCGAGGACGACTTTGTTTTCAAGAAGGGGAGGATGATGAGGACATGAATACCTTGGATACGACCAAAAATATTGCATACATGTATATTTGTGAGGTGATTTCTAATGCAAACTATGCAATAATTTATTTGTGTCATCCAGGACAAAAATACTTCACAAACTTTTGTGCCATGTCTAATTGCAGGTGTATGGGACATTTGTACAATTCACATATGAAGATAAGGGAAAACGAGAAGTTTAGGTGCTGTTCAAAAAGTCCTCTCACGTCACTTTTGGGCCAAGAGAAGATAGAGTCCAAGTCTCTCACGTTCTGGATTCAGATTCGGACTGCACAGACATACCTGACTCAAAACGCCAAGAACTTTTTCATACGGACTCCGAATTGGGTGATTCTTTTTTTGTTGGAAAGTAGATTTCGTGCTCTTTCCAACCCAATTGGATTCACCTTAAAATTCATCCGGAGCTATGAGTTATCGACGAAACAATCTGACGCTGTAGCAGAATCCGAGTCAAACTACAAGTCCAAAGGTGTTGCATCACCTCCACTTGGGCCCATGAGCCTTGTACGACCTAGGGTTAGTTTTAGGCTGCCTTGAGACGTCCTCCCACCTCCTTGGCCGCCACCCCTTACTCCTATATAAGTAGATCCATCTAGTAGCTTTTTCCTTGGGATTTGTTTAGTTAAAAGTTAGCCATTGCAACTTCGTGTACTTCGTTTGTGTCCAACGACCAGACCAAGACCGCTTTCGGATCCCCACCTTTATCAATACTTCATCTATATTCGCAATATTCAGATTGCATTATCATATTCTTGCTTGTTCTTCGATTGCGTGCAGGAATAGACCTTCGTGGTCAGGCTGATCGTGCTTTCAGCATCGTCAGTAACCTCGGGAGATTGGTTTAGCGATTGCTAAGGCGCAACGTCGTGCACGTTTGTAGTCGGATCGTCAAAGTCGACTCCACCAAATCGATAGCTATCATCTCATCGAAAGATCGGGACACCCCCGCCTCTATCATAATTCATGAAGAGTGTTATCCTATGGACCATTTGTTTCGTCTTGCTTGCAAAGCTGAACAGGAAATAAAACGACGTGTTGGCCACAAGGAGAACAAGCGCACGGTGCACATTCCAAGTGTTGATACAGATGTTTCTTCAACTACTAGACGTACTATGACAACCACATCCATTGTTGTGAGGACTACATCACCTCCACCATGGGACACATCACCCCCGAGAGTGGCTACATCAGCTGAGTTGATCATAAGAGGTAATGACAAAGGTACTGATCTTCCACCTCTACATGAGAATGAGGAATGCCTTGTCAATTTAAATGCACCATCTGATCAGCTACCCACTACTTTGATCACACCACCTATTTTAGAGGACTATGTTGATAATTTGACTTTGCCATGTGACCAAACAACTAAAAGATCAACAATTTCGAGTGGACCCATTGAATTAACTATTAATATGAAAGAACCATGTGAATCAGGGAATAAATCAGATTTGGATCAAATACGTTTGAAAATAATTGTGCCAATGTTTAATCATTTTGATATGACCTCTAATCTTGGTGATGATTCTGTGTCAAATGACTTATTGCATGTTTGCTTATTTAAGCATGTTGTAGCATGTAAATTTGATGCAAGTAAGGTTTATTCACCAAGGTTGGGATGGTTTAATGATGAACATTGTCAACCTTTTGAAATGAATAAGGGCTTCACTTATATATGCAAACTGAGTTGCAATATTTTCATGCCTTCTACTTCTTGTGATAATATTTTGGCTTTAGATTTTATGAACTATGAAGGTTACTCATGTATACATGTGTCATATGTGCAAAAACCAAGGGAAGTAAAAATGGATGACATATACATATACAACATGTACACCTTGTCTCTTTTGTTAGCCACATTTCAGATTAAGCAACGCCGAGGACGGCTTTGTTTTCAAGAAGGGGAGGATGATGAGGACATGAATACCTTGGATACGACCAAAAATATTGCATACATGTATATTTGTGAGGTGATTTCTAATGCAAACTATGCAATAATTTATTTGTGTCATCCAGGACAAAAATACTTCACAAACTTTTGTGCCATGTCTAATTGCAGGTGTATGGGACATTTGTACAATTCACATATGAAGATAAGGGAAAACGAGAAGTTTAGGTGCTGTTCAAAAAGTCCTCTCACGTCACTTTTCGGCCAAGAGAAGATAGAGTCCAAGTCTCTCACGTTCTGGATTCAGATTCGGACTGCACAGACATACCTGACTCAAAACGCCAAGAACTTTTTCATACGGACTCCGAATTGGGTGATTCTTTTTTTGTTGGAAAGTAGATTTCGTGCTCTTTCCAACCCAATTGGATTCACCTTAAAATTCATCCGGAGCTATGAGTTATTGACGAAACAATCTGACGCTGCAGCAGAATCCGAGTCAAACTACAAGTCCAAAGGTGTTGCATCACCTCCACTTGGGCCCATGAGTCTTGTACGACCTAGGGTTAGTTTTAGGCTGCCTTGGGACGTCCTCCCACCTCCTTGGCCGCCACCCCTTACTCCTATATAAGTAGATCCATCTAGTAGCTTTTTCCTAGGGATTTGTTTAGTTAAAAGTTAGCCATTGCAACTTCGTGTACTTCGTTTGTGTCCAACGACCAGACCAAGACCGCTTTCGGATCCCCACCTTTATCAATACTTCATCTATATTCGCAATATTCAGATTGCATTATCATATTCTTGCTTGTTCTTCGATTGCGTGCAGGAATAGACCTTCGTGGTCAGGCTGATCGTGCCTTCAGCATCGTCAGTAACCTCGGGAGATTGGTTTAGCGATTGCTAAGGCGCAATGTCGTGCACGTTTGTAGTCGGAACGTCAAAGTCGACTCCACCAAATCGATAGCTATCATCTCATCGAAAGATCGGGACACCCCCGCCTCTATCAAGTGGTATTTGTTTTCAGGTTGCTCGGTGAGAATTTCCAGTTTTCCCTAGATTAGATTTATTTTCTTACCTATTGTTCAAGAAAAAGTCACAAAAAAGTTAGATCTATTCATCCTTTGTCCAAGCCAGTCGAGCCTTTGCAATTTTCTTTTCATTGTTTGCATTATTGAATTATCGGTTGCATCGTCGTGTTCAGTTGCTGGTCTTAGTGTCTAGTTCGTTTAGAGTTTCGAGTTCTGTTCACATTAGTCACGTCGCCACTGCATTGTTATTCCTTCCGCTGTCCACCATCCCATCCATCAATTTCCACATCGTGCTACCCATTGTTCATTGTCATAATCATAGTTGAGGTCGTTCACATCTGTGCTTGATCCAATCTACATCTTATCTAGTTTGTTTTGGAAAGAGGGAGAGAGAAAAAAAAAGAGAAAAAAAAGTTAAAAAAAAGTCAGAGAAAAAAAAGAGAGAAAGAAAAAGAAAAAAAAGTGTGAGAAAAAAAAAGAGAGAAGAAAAAAAAACAAAATTCGGATATATCTAGACTCAATCTCGTAGCTGAATTCGGATTGGAATCTGTTTTGCGCAGTGTTCAGTAAAACAGGCATATCTTTTTCATGCGAAGTCTGTTTTGGCTCTATGAGTATTCAAATTAAAGCTAGCGACGAGCCGCATCTAAATAGTTGCAGAAGCTAGTTCAATATTTGAGACCTCAAACTCGGCTTCTAAATAGGTCTTTTTGCCCTTCGAAGTTCGTGAACACAGCTTGTTCCAGTTTTTCAGGCCAGTTTTAGAATTTTTTGACTCCTCATATCAACTCGGAATTGAGTGATTCTTTTTGCATTTGAAAGCTTGAGTCAGTGCCTTTCTTGAGAAAAATTATCATAAAATTGGCACAAACTTTTATAGAGTAAAGTTGGAGAAAGAATTGTTGGTATATGCTACTTGGTAGTTGTTTCTCATCATTATCTTTACTTCCATTGTGATCTTCACTTATATCTTGCTGTCCAGGGCTACTTCATATCCTTTATTGATTCTAGTTGTGCTACGCCGTGACCTCATTAGTGTTCTAGGCTCGCGTCTCTAGTCCGGTCTAGCCTAGGACCAGCACAGTATCGTCGTTGAGCGTTTATTCAACATTGCATCTCTGAATTGATTATTGCTAATCTTTTGCTACCATATATAGCCAACCCAGCTCCACATATTTCTACACCGTGTATACGTACATTCGCCTGGCAATCGCTTTACTCAATCTTCGGAGTTATTTGACACCGCTGGTTGCTCGTCACCACCTGCTGCATGGTAAGAACTTGTAAGATATTGATATTTGCTTTACTGTGAGCGCTTTACCACCACATCCTAGTAGTTCATAGGAACATTATTCTCGATTTTTTTTTGTTTCTACTAATCATGGCAGGTTTCGGTGTTGTTAGTTCTTGGGCTTCATCGATCGTGGGAGATTTGCCATCACCTAAGAAAATACAACAACCGTCACAAGAGGAGCAACAACATCAGAATGCACATAATCAGGTTAATGTTTCCATGCCACCATTTACTGGTCGTTTTAGGCCTGATTTATATATTGAATGGGAGTACGAAATTAATGCTATATTTGCTTCCCATAATTTTGATGAGCGTGGAAAATTTCAAGCCGCGGTTAGTACTTTCAGTAGCTTTGCTTTAGTTTGGTGGAGTGAATACTGTCGGTTAAACCCTGATTATATACCTACTACTTGGGATGGTTTAAAACATGTCATGAGAGATAGATTCGTAGATGTTCATTATACTCGTGGCATGATTAAAAAACTACAACATTTAAAACAAGGTAGTGACACCGTAACAAAATATTATGATGATTTACGAACTACCTTGTTGCACTCATTTTTAGAAGAAAGTGAAGAAGATTTTATGTATAGATTTTGGGGAGGATTAAACCGTGATATTCAAGAGATACTAATTCATGAAGAGTGTTATCCTATGGACCATTTGTTTCGTCTTGCTTGCAAAGCTGAACAGAGAATAAAATGACGTGTTGCCCACAAGGAGAACAAGCGTACGGTGCACATTCCAAGTGTTGATACAGATGTTTCTTCAACTACTAGGCGTACTATGACAACCACATCCATTGTTGTGAGGACTACATCACCTCCACCATGTGACACATCACCCCCGAGAGTGGCTACATCAGCTGAGTTGATCATAAGAGGTAATGACAAAGGTACTGATCTTCCACCTCTACATGAGAATGAGGAATGCCTTGTCAATTTAAATGCACCATTTGATCAGCTACCCACTACTTTGATCACACCACCTATTTTAGAGGACTATGTTGATAATTTGACTTTGCCATGTGACCAAACAACTAAAAGATCAACAATTTCGAGTGGACCCATTGAATTAACTATTAATATGAAAGAACCATGTGAATCAGGGAATAAATCAGATTTGGATCAAATACGTTTGAAAATAATTGTGCCAATGTTTAATCATTTTGATATGACCTCTAATCTTGGTGATGATTCTGTGTCAAATGACTTATTGCATGTTTGCTTATTTAAGCATGTTGTAGCATGTAAATTTGATGCAAGTAAGGTTTATTCACCAATGTTGGGATGGTTTAATGATGAACATTGTCAACCTTTTGAAATGAATAAGGGCTTCACTTATATATGCAAACTGAGTTGCAATATTTTCATGCCTTCTACTTCTTGTGATAATATTTTGGCTTTAGATTTTATGAACTATGAAGGTTACTCATGTATACATGTGTCATATGTGCAAAAACCAAGGGAAGTAAAAATGGATGACATATACATATACAACATGTACACCTTGTCTCTTTTGTTAGCCACATTTCAGATTAAGCAACGCCGAGGACGACTTTGTTTTCAAGAAGGGGAGGATGATGAGGACATGAATACCTTGGATACGACCAAAAATATTGCATACATGTATATTTGTGAGGTGATTTCTAATGCAAACTATGCAATAATTTATTTGTGTCATCCAGGACAAAAATACTTCACAAACTTTTGTGCCATGTCTAATTGCAGGTGTATGGGACATTTGTACAATTCACATATGAAGATAAGGGAAAACGAGAAGTTTAGGTGCTGTTCAAAAAGTCCTCTCACGTCACTTTTGGGCCAAGAGAAGATAGAGTCCAAGTCTCTCACGTTCTGGATTCAGATTCGGACTGCACAGACATACCTGACTCAAAACGCCAAGAACTTTTTCATACGGACTCCGAATTGGGTGATTCTTTTTTTGTTGGAAAGTAGATTTCGTGCTCTTTCCAACCCAATTGGATTCACCTTAAAATTCGTCCAGAGCGTTGAGTTATCAATGAAACAATCTGACGCTGCAGCAGAATCCGAGTCAAACTATAAGTCCAAAGGTGTTGCATCACCTCCACTTGGGCCCATGAGCCTTGTACGACCTAGGGTTAGTTTTAGGCTGCCTTGGGACGTCCTCCCACCTCCTTGGCCGCCACCCCTTACTCCTATATAAGTAGATCCATCTAGTAGCTTTTTCCTTGGGTTTTGTTTAGATTAAAAGTTCGCCATAGCTGCAACTTCGCGTACTTCGTTTGTGTTCAACAACCAGACCAAGACGTCACAGAACCCCACCTCGATCAATAAAGCTTTCATCTTATATTCGCAATATCCAGATTGCAAATCTTAGTTTCTTGCTTGTTCTTCGTTTGCTTGCAGGAGATAGACCCTCGGGGTCAGGTTGATTGTGCTCCGGCGTGGTCAATAACCTCTCGGAGTTTGTTTAGCGATTGCTAAGGCGCGACGTCCTCGCACGTTCGTAGTCGGATCGTCAAAGTCGGCTCCACCAAATCGATAGTTACCATCTCATCGAAAGATCGGGACACCCTCGCCTCTATCAAGTGGTATCAGTTTTCAGGTTGCTCGGTGAGAATTTCCAGTTATCCCTAGATTAGATTTATTTTCTTACCTATTGTCCAAAGAAAAAGCCACAAAAAAAGTTAGATCTGTTCATCCTTTATCCAAGCCAGTCTGAGCCTTCGCATTTTTCTTTTCAGTGCTTGTATAGTTGAATTATCGGTTGCATCGTCGTGTCGAGTTGCTGGTCTTAGTGTCTAGTTTGTTTAGAGTTTCGAGTTCTGTTCACATTAGTCACGCCACCGCTGCATCATTATTCCTTCCGGTATCCACCATCCCATCCGTCAATTTCCACCACGTACTACCCATCGTTCATTGTCATAATCATAGTTGAGGTCGCTCACATCTTTGCTTGATCCAATCTGCATCTTATCTAGTTTGTTTTGAAAAGAGGGAGAGAGAAAAAAAAAGACAGAAAAAAAAGAGAGAGAAAAAAAAGGTAAAAAAAGTCAGAGAAAAAAAGAGAGAAAGAAAAAGAACAGAAAAAAAGTGTGAGAAAAAAGAGAGCAGAAAAAAAAACAAAATTCGGATCTATCTAGACTCAATCTCGTAGCTGAATTCGGATTGGAAACTGTTTTGCGCAGTGTTCAGTAAAACAGACATATCTTTTTCGTACGAAGTCTGTTTTGGCTCCGTGAGTACTCAAATTAAAGCTAGTGATGAGCCGCATCTAAATAGTTTCAGAAGCTAGTTCAATATTTGACACCTCAAAATCGGCTTCTAAATAGGTCTTTTTGCCCTCCGAAGTTCGCGAACACAGCTTGTTCCAGTTTTTCAGGCCAGTTTTAGAATTTTTTGACTCCTCATATCAACTCGGAATTTAGTGATTCTTTTTGCGTTTGAAAGCTTGAGTCAGTGCCATTCTTGAGAAAAAATATCAGAAAATTGGCAAAAACTTTTCCAGAGGAAAGTTGGAGACAAAGTTGTTGGTATATCCTACTTGGTAGTTGTTTCTCATCATTATCTTTACTGCCATTGTGATCTTCACTTATATCTTGCTGTCCAGAGCTACTTCATATCCTTTATTGATGCTAGTTGTGCAACGCCGTGACCTCATTAGTGTTCTAGGCTCGCGTCTCTAGTCCGGTCTAGCCTAGGACCAGCACAGTACCGTCGTTGAGCGTTTATTCAACATTGCATCTCTGAATTGGTTATTGCTAATCTTTTGCTACCAAATATTTAAGCCTTCCGAGCTCCACATATTTCTACACCGTGTATACGTACGTTCTCCTGGCAATCGTTTTACTCAATCTTCGGAGTTATTTGACACCGCTGGTTGCCTGTCACCACCTGCTGCATGGTAAGAACTTGTAAGATATTGATATTTGCTACACTGTGAGTGTTTTACCACCACATCCTAGTAGTTCATAGGAACATTATTCTTGGATTTTGTTTCTTGTTTTCTACTAACTATGGCAGGTTCCAGAGTTGTTAGTTCTTGGGCTTCATCGATCGTGGGAGATTTGCCATCACCTAAGAAAATACAACAACCGCCACAAGAGGAGCAATTACATCAGAATGCACATAATCAGGTTAAAGTTTCCATGCCACCATTTACTGGTCGTTTTAGGCCTGATTTATATATTGAATGGGAGTACGAAATAAATGCTATATTTGCTTCCCATAATTTTGATGAGCGTGAAAAATTTCAAGCTGCTGTTAGTACTTTTAGTAGCTTTGCTTTAGTTTGGTGGAGTGAATATTGTCGGTTAAACCCTGATCTTATACCTACTACTTGGGATGATTTAAAACTTGTCATGAGAGATAGATTCGTTAATGTTTATTATACTCGTGGCATGATTAAAAAATTACAACATTTAAAACAAGGCACTGACACGGTAACAAAATACTATGATGATTTACAAACTACATTATTGCACTCATTTTTAGAAGAATGTGAAGAAGATTTTATGGATAGATTTTGGGGAGGATTAAACTGTGATATTCAAGAGATTCTAATTCATGAAGAGTGTTATCCTATGGACCATTTGTTTCGTCTTGCTTGCAAAGCTGAACAGGAAATAAAACGACGTGTTGGCCACAAGGAGAACAAGCGCACGGTGCACATTCCAAGTGTTGATACAGATGTTTCTTCAACTACTAGGCGTACTATGACAACCACATCCGTTGTTGCGAGGACTACATCATCTCCATCATGTGACACATCACCTCCAAGAGTGCCTACATCGTCTGAGTTGATCATAAGAGGTAATGACAAAGGTACAGATTTTCAACTTTCACATAAGAATGATGCATGCCTAGTTAACTTGAAAACATCATGTGTTGTATTACCTATTGATTTGAGCACACCAGCTATTTTAGAGAATTGTGTTACTGTCATGAATGCGTCATGTGATCAAAGAGTTGAAGTATCAACAATTTTGAGTGCACCCAATGAATTAACTATTTATGCAAAAGAAACAATGTTTAATCATTTTGATATGACCTCTAATCTTGGTGATGATTTTGTGTCAAATGACTTATTGCATGTTTGCTTATTTAAGCATGTTGTAGCATGTAAATTTGATGCAAGTAAGGTTTATTCACCAATGTTGGGATGGTTTAATGATGAACATTGTCAATCCTTTGATATGAATAAGAGCTTCACTTATATGTGCAAATTGAGTTGCAATATTTTCATGTCTTCTAATACTTGTGATAATATTTTGGCTTTACATTTTATGAACTATGAAAGTTACTCATGTGTACATGTGTCATATGTGCAAAAATCAAGGGAAGTAAAAATGGATGACATATACATATACAACATGTACACCTTGTCTCTTTTGTTAGCCACATTTCAGATTAAGCAATGCCGAGGACGGCTTTGTTTTCAAGAAGGGGAGGATGATGAGGACATGAATACCTTGGATACGACCAAAAATATTGCATACATGTATATTTGTGAGGTGATTTCTAATGCAAACTATGCAATAATTTATTTGTGTCATCCAGGACAAAAATACTTCACAAACTTTTGTGCCATGTCTAATTGCAGGTGTATGGGACATTTGTACAATTCACATATGAAGATAAGGGAAAACGAGAAGTTTAGGTGCTGTTCAAAAAGTCCTCTCACGTCACTTTTGGGCCAAGAGAAGATAGAGTCCAAGTCTCTCACGTTCTGGATTCAGATTCGGACTGCACAGACATACCTGACTCAAAACGCCAAGAACTTTTTCATACGGACTCCGAATTGGGTGATTCTTTTTTTGTTGGAAAGTAGATTTCGTGCCCTTTCCAACCCAATTGGATTCACCTTAAAATTCATCCGGAGCTATGAGTTATTGACGAAACAATCTGACACTGCAGCAGAATCCGAGTCAAACTACAAGTCCAAAGGTGTTGCATCACCTCCACTTGGGCCCATGAGCCTTGTACGACCTAGGGTTAGTTTTAGGCTGCCTTGGGACGTCCTCCCACCTCCTTGGCCGCCACCCCTTACTCCTATATAAGTAGATCCATCTAGTAGCTTTTTCCTGGGGATTTGTTTAGTTAAAAGTTAGCCATTGCAACTTCGTGTACTTCGTTTGTGTCCAACGACCAGACCAAGACCGCTTTCGGATCCCCACCTTTATCAATACTTCATCTATATTCGCAATATTCAGATTGCATTATCATATTCTTGCTTGTTCTTCGATTGCGTGCAGGAATAGACCTTCGTGGTCAGGCTGATCGTGCTTTCAGCATCGTCAGTAACCTCGGGAGATTGGTTTAGCGATTCCTAAGGCGCAATGTCGTGCACGTTTGTAGTCGGAACGTCAAAGTCGACTCCACCAAATCGATAGCTATCATCTCATCGAAAGATCGGGACACCCCCGCCTCTATCACTATGTGTAGTGCATCGCCCATGATTCATACTTGCTCATTTCATGCGGTTGATGGCATCGACTTCTATGCTTTTCACATGATTGCTATCTCTACAGGAATCAACTTCTTTGCCGTCTGCCATGGTAGACGACAAAGGAACCAAAAGCGGACGGCAAACCTCTTTACCGTCAGCCGCTGACGGCAAAGCTGTCCGGCAAAGTAAGCTACGGTAAACAACTTCTTTGGCATCTACTTTCTCAAAGCGGACGGCAAAGACCCGTTGCCATCAGTGGCAGATGGCAAAGAACGTGGACGGCAAATAACAGACGTTAGCCACGTTAGGTGGCTAACGGGAGGCTTTGCCGTCTGCCAGCTAACGGCAAACATGCCCACCCCTTTGTCGTCTGCCTTGTGACATCAGCAGGCGCGTCACTCCACCCAGCTCTTTGATGTCCGCCACAGACGGCAAACTCCCACAGTCTTTGCCGCCTGCCACAGAAGGCAAAGTAACCAAATGAGTCAGCTCCTAGGTTGCACAGGTTGCTGCCACGTGGCCACTTTGCAATCTGTGGCAGACGGCAAAGACCCCTTTGCCGTCGATGGCAGATGGCAAAGAGGCTGTATTGCCTCATTTTGTTCTGTTTTTTCTTATATCCAACCATTTTCACAGCAAATATATGATATTTCACAGCAAACACATATATATATATACTTCACAGCAAACATATGAGATATCGAACACATAGATAGAAAGTTCCACATTCATATGAGATATCCAATACATAGCAAGTTCAACATACATAGTTCATCCATACATATTACAAGTTCCACATAGCAAGTTCCACATTGTTACAAAATGAAAACAGAAAGGGAAAACAAGCCCTCCATCAATGCAAGCTTCCGTGAAGTGAATGAAATCTGCAAAATGGGAAATAAGAACGTTAGAAGAGAAGAATACTAGAAGAAGAAGAAGACTAGAAGTAGAAGAAGAAGAAAATGAAGAAGAATAAGAAAGTGAATGAAATCTGCAAAATGGGTCATTTTGGAGCTAACTTAGGTAAAATGGATCATTTATGAGCTAACTTAGGTAAAATGGATAATTTTGGAGCTAAGTTAGGTAAAATGGATCATTTTGGAGCTAACCTAGGTAAAATGGGTCATTTTGGAGCTAACTTAGGTAAAATGGATAATTTTGGAGCTAAGTAAGGTAAAATGGATCATTTATGAGCTAACTTAGGTAAAATGGATCATTTTTTAGCTAACTTAGGTAAAATGGATCATATTGGAGCTAACCTAGGTAAAATGGGTCATTTTGGACCTAACTTAGGTAAAATGGATCATTTTGGAGCTAACTAAGGTAAAATGGATCATTTATGAGCTAACTTAGGTCAAATCGATCATTTTGGAGCTAAC